>JBBPCZ010000136.1:7764049-7784676 GCA_037974445.1 Brycinus macrolepidotus
GCAATAAAAATTGAATTTATTTTAAGGCTTTTAACACATCTTAACCAGGGGTGCCAATAATTATGGAGGGCAGTGTACATCTGCAAGGAGGACCAACAGTTTAAATGTGTGAATGAGTGGACAGTAAAAAAACTTAACAGCAGAGCAAGCCAGGTGCAGGAAGAGTACTATCTATAAACCTAAGCTATGTGCTAGATGCTTGATACCAGATACTGGATACTAGATGCTAAGTTACATGGTTTTCTCCAATGAGCTGTAGTCTACTCATCTAGAAATCTCTTTGTTGGATGATACAAACCCATCGCAAAGCTATTCACATCACCCCATCTAGCCCTAGAACAGTTCCACTCAAGGTAGGAATGTCCTATTGAAATGATGTGTACACACTCTTCCAGAGAGGGAGAGAATCAAAGTGGGAGACAGAAGGAGATACAGACAAAATCCATGTTCTGAAACGTAACTTTCCTTATTTTTCCCCCTTTATCAGTTCCTCATTTCTTGCTTGTTGGTAGATGATTTGAATGTTAGCTGCCCTTTTCTGTGAACATTTCATGATGAATGAATCAGTAGAATTAATCCAATAAGGTTTGTTACATTAACACATATTAGGCATCATACATTAAAATTAAGAAATATAATATAATGATAGAAATACAATGATATTTCACCAGAAATATCATGCATATCATATCATATAATGTCACATTATTGCATATAATGCCTTTTCAAGCACTGGGTTTGTGGTTTAGTTGCCAAGATATATAAACTGATGAAAATGGATATATGAAACGCAATTCTATGGGTAGACCTTCTATCTAAACAATGAATTCCATTTCTAATCCAATACAAGATGTTCCTCCTGCAAATATAGTCACTGCTGCTCATGTGATTAGCTTAAGGACCTTGAATTGCATTAGCACATTCTGTCTGCAATCTCTACATTTTAATTTAATTAGCAGGCTGTTGAATCAAAACCAAATAAAAAGCTCTCAACTCATTAAGAGCAGAGGAGCAATTACCTCACTGGAGATGTATTCCTTAAATTCTTCCACTAAAGGCCTTTGTTTTCCTATCTCAAATGGGCAAGATGATCCTTAGAGAGTCTCATTAGCTTCCGTGGCTTGGCTATGTATTCTACTGAAAGCAAATCCACCTCATTGTTTGCACATTAGCATGTAAAGTTTGATGGTTTTACAAGATGAATTGCCAATAGCCCACTCACATGAGCTAATTTAATGTACTATATGATCTTCCAACAACTTTACCAGCTATTCCTATTCACGTTGTTGTTGTGTTTTTTGAGTGGAAATCTCGGTTGGCATTTGTCTGGACCGAGTTCGACCCATATTTCCCGTTGCACTCAGTCAGAGCCAGGTTTATTCTGACAAGGCTGAGCTATTCCTCCGGCCTCCACTGCCCTTGTCTGCGCCAATCACTGCAAGCCACTGGCTACCTGCCCTGTCCCCTGAGCCGCTTCTATTTCAGCACAGGTGACAGCAAGGAGCTCACTGCCCACATTCTCCCTTGAGTAGTGGTTTTTTTAACACTGAATATCATTTTCAGATGAGCATCCACACACATTAGCATTGCTTTAAAAAAGTAATGAAACATCAAGCTGCATTGTTGCTTTCTGCTGCATACAGAATATTTCACTGCTGTCTCATGACTAACACTAACTGAAGTAATGTAAGCTTTGGAGAAGATTGGTTCAGCAAAACTGTGCACTCTTATTTACCCAGAAGGACTAACATATGTTCAGCAAGACAGAAGTATTCAGCTGTTAAGAGGTAAGCGTAGTAGAATCGAGGACATTTTTTCCCTTTGTATAACAATGAATAAAATTATGTGGACAGGGAAAGCTATTCCTCTTGAGCTGAGAAGCAGTTTGGCCCTTTCAAATTTCTCCATTCTGAAGAGAGGGACAGGCACAACTTACTGGCCTTTTTGTTTTCTTTATGAAATTCTTTGTCATGCCATTTATATTGGGGGCTGAGTGCTTTTTCTTCTTCTTCTTCTTCTTCTTCTCTACTGATAAGGAAGGGTTTTTTGGTTTCATTTATTTTTATATTCCATTAAAATTATGATGGTTTTACCCACGGGTAGTTTAGGCTACTACTCAGTCTGCTCAGTCCTTGAGAGGTATGTTTTTTTTTTTTGGTATGTTTTATTAACGTGATGATGGTTCACCCAAGGATGGTTTTAGGCTGATCCACTCATACATTATTAGAAATAATAGTTTCATAGTCATCCATGAAAAGTAAATTATACGTAATTCATCCTCAAACATATTTACTCTCAAACAAATTTACCATTTGTGTCCATTGCACTGCATATGCTAGATTAAAACTGGTCTGACTATTACATTTTACAGCCAGACTAAGTCAAAAAAGACCTTCTTTCAAAACATTGTTAAGTTCACATTCTGAAACATAAAAAAACTGATTTTTTGTTGATGGTCATTCATCATTTCAAGGCCCAAATATGGCTTTACTTTTTTTTTCAACAGCAGTCATCCAAAGAGACCTCAGTGAACCTTTCTACCCCGTCTCGGCTCCAAACTGTAATATCCCCCACAGAAACCAAGCATGCACATGGACTTGCATTATGGTAATATATCCCAAACCAACTTATGTTGGTGAGTTGAGGGGGTGGTACTGAGGAGTGCATTTTGTCTGCATCTCTCTGGAAAAAGTAAGACAGGGGTATGTTGAGCCTGCTTAGCATGCGAGGTGCTCACTCTCTCGCTGAGTATATGCATGAGAAAATGTGAGGCTTCAGAGAAGTCCCACCCTACTCTTTCCAGGGAAGCGCTCCAAAAAGCTCCTCTTTCATCTCTCTCTCTCTTGTTCAGTGTTATTTTTCATCTCAAGGTGGTGTGCTGTCCTTTCCTTCCCTCCTGCACTTGTCTTTGCATGCGTGATATGGAAGGGATGATTTAGATGCCGTTTCAATGAAACAAAAACACCACACAACCACATTTTAATTTCATCTGCTTCCGTTTAAGTTACATAGTCAGTGTTTATATGTATATACAGTATAAACACACACACACACACACACACACACACACACTATAGATGTATGCTTAAAGAATCACTGCATAACAACACATGTTACAGGCCAAGACCCCTGTTTTCTTTTATTACTTGCAATTTAAGACTGTGTCCTTCAATATTGTAATGTAAAACTCAAGATGTTTTTATGCTGGATAAGTTAGGCTTTGCAGCAGGCTTCACCTCCTGTACTTTTGGCAGTCGGTGTGTCTGATAGACATTTGGCTATCAGTGTGGCCTCAGGCTGCTGCCTAGTCATTAACTGCAATGAAAAGCACATACAACGTGTATCAAAACCAAAAAAGCATGAAAAAAGTCTTGCAAGGCTGAACCCGTCAAGCAAATGTAAAGTAAAAGTCTATAAGCTCTGTGATGAGTGAACCATGATAAAACTATTCATCAGAAATATTTTAAGTCACTGCATTTTGTCTATTACAGAGATGAAGGGGTCAAAGAGTATATCAGAAATTTCCTACAGCTTATATTACTCAACAAATATTCATAGATGGACTTAGTCTATCGTAGATATATTATATATTTAAATTTATAAAAATTTATGTTGTTTACACTTTTTATATATTTTTTATTCTATTTCTGCTTTTCTACTTTCACTGTCTCAGTAGTGATTCAGGGTTGCATTTCACTGTGCGTTGTATCTGTATAACTGTGTATGTGACAAAATTTTGATGATTATATATATATATATATATATATATATATATATACCCATGAATAGCCATGAATAGTTGGATATATATATATATATATAAATAAGCTACATCCAACTCTTTATGGGTAGGGAGAAGAGTTAGACATACCAACTTATATGTATGTTTTTCATAATTCTAAAGACATTTTGATCTACAAGATGATGTTTAAATGGTTGAAAATGTGTATATAAACAAGTATAAAAGCCAGGATATGCCTATGTATTAGACATGTGAATTTTTACTTTACTTTTGGAATTCATCCTCTGAAAAATTGTCTATAACAGTCAACAAAGATTCAGGACACTGGGGAAAAAAAATCATGGACTTTACTTTACTAGGACTGCCTAGGACAGAACTTTGTGGGACTCTGTATTTTAGTTGTGCGTGTGCTGATGATTCCCTGTTCAAACTTACAAACTGAAAGTGGGCTGTCAGTTATGATCTAATCCAGGGTAAGGCTATTCCTTTGACCTCAACCAGATTTTCTAGTCTAACTGATTAGTCTGTGGTGTCAAATGCCACACTTAGGTCGATGAAACCAGCATAGATAAAAAGCCTTTGTCAGCGTACAATAAAAGATTGTTTATTATCTTTACTAGGATTATTTCAGTGCTGTGATCATGCTGGATTTATGCTATTCCTGTGCAGAACCAAACTGTTGAGCCATGAATAAAAATCTTACATAAAAAAGGTATATTAGAAATAAGTCTGTAATTTGAATGCTTGCTTGGATTAAGATTTGATTTCTGTAACAGAGGCTTAATAACTGCTATTTTAAGGGATTTTTGTAAAAAAAAAAAAAAAAAAAGAATACGAAGAGAGGAGTTTATTATTGCTAAAAGAGGTCATTTATTACTGGTAGGACTTCATTTATTTAAATCTATCCACATCCATCATCTTACTGCTGAGGATTTTTTGAGCATTACATATTTAGCATGTGAAAACATGTGATAACCCTTCTGCACTGTCACATCCGTGCCGCCTCCGCCACACCCCCAGCATTCGCAGTCACCGGACTACTGAGCTGGGGTTGTCTTGTCATGCCCCCCTGTCCACGTGTAGGTCTGTTTTGGTTTGGTGCGTTGCTAGGCAGCACACCCGTATTATGTCCAGCCCTTGTGTTCTTCCTTTAATGACGTAGTCAGGCTTTCCCTTGTGTCCCTAGATGTCTCCCCTAATGAGTTAACAATGTGATTTTTGTCTTGTGTTTCTGATTGGTTGTTGTGTTCCCGCTCCCCAGTTTCTCCTGCTTTAAAAACCCAGCCAATCCAGCAGTCTGATATGCGGTCACCATTATACTCTCCTGGTTTCGTGTTTGTTACTCTCTTGTGTTTGGCTCAAGGACTTTCTTGGCTGCTGTCTCCGTAGCTGTAAGAAGTCCTCCTCTTTTATATTTACCAGGTGAACTTTGATTTGCCTATCCTGGTCTCTTGTGTTTCTCACTAGTAACCAGCACGGCTGAAGCGCCCTCAGGCTGGGATTACCCCTCGTAGCTCCTGCACGGTGCGGAACATCTGTACCCTTGTGTTTCTAAGGCTCCTGGATCGGAGCTTAACCTGCATCAGGACCGTCCCAGTTGGATCAGAGGACCCGACCACCAACTGAACGTGTCCCTTTCATGTAGCTAAGAAAGAGAGAAACTGCCTGTGTTTCAGTGCTATCTAGCACGGTGTTCTCAAGTGACTGTTTACGTGTTTGTGTGATTAAAAGTGCTTTGTGTTTCATAACTCCTGCATCTGTGTCCTCCTTCCCTGTGGCGACATGACATGCACATAACCACCAAGACTGAAAGATGTTTTCAGCACTAATATACATGAGGATAACCAGACTAATGTTATACAATGACATTTATGTAAATGGTTTTATATGTAAACATGTACTAAGATACAGCAAACTAATTTAGTAGTAATACATAATGGTCTTCAAAACTCAATACTTAAGGAGGACATAATCCATGTGATGATCAATGGTTCGGAATGTGGACCATCTGTACTTGTCAACTGATGATTAAATATATGGTATGAAGGCAAAATCAGATTAATATGTGAATTTATCTCTCTCTAGTGTGACCTTGAGGGGAGAATATGGTGCCCCCTGAGCAGAAACTGGATAATCTGTTTAAGTATTTGACAAAACACAACTTTTACCATAAGCTGTTGGAAGAAAAAGCAGTTCTTACTTTGTTCCAAAAAACATCCATATCCCTTTAATCAGCATAAGTATTTTGTAAGAAGGCATCATACATTGTGCCATCTTACAGTGTACTGTCTGATATAAAACAAAGAGGTATTTGATTGGTTTCAAACTTCTGGCAGGAATAAAGTTGTATGAGGTGACCCTGCGTCTCCTTGTAGCTAGCGTCCTAACAGTGTATTGGCTGCAATTGCATCATGCAGTCTGTGAAGTTATAGCAAATTGCTAGTATAACAGTAAAAAGCCTTTTTGGGATGATATGAAAGAGAATTTTTAACCACTGCACGTTTCATTCATGTCACATACCAACAAGCTGCACTTACAAAATGTACAGTCTAGAATTCCCAGTCTTACATGAATTTTCTGAAGAAATAAAATATATAGTAATGGGACAGTTAAAAAGTGGCACCTACAAATTATGCATTAACCTAAATTTCTACAACACAACCATGGCTACAGATTCCTATATAGAAAAGTGGAGCGTGTTCCAAATACAAGCCAGTCATTTTGTTCTAATAAACCAAGTAACCACAGAGACATGACAAGGAGCAATACATCACCTCCCTCTGTCACACATGCCAAAAGCAACTGTTGAGCAATATGCTCTCCTTATTTCCACAGTCAAGCTGTGTTGGATACATTACTGACTTCAGAAGGGCATGTTCCATGTTGTTCAGATCGCAAAGAACCTCATGTGGACCCTAAACACTAGCTCCATCCCCAAGAAGGCCCAGCAGTGTCTCTACTTCCTGGGGAGAGCACACCGCCTCCCAATCCTCACCACATTCTATAGAGGGACTATAGGGAGCATTCTCTGTAGCTGCATCATGGTGTGATACGTAAATTGTTCCATTTTGGATTGCAAGACCTTGTAGAGGATAGTTAGGACAACTGAGAAAATCATCAGGATCTCCCTTCCCTCTGCCACAGATATTTACATCACACGCTGCATCTGCAAAGCCACCAGCATTGCAGATGACCCCACACCCTCTTCTTCCTCTCCCATCTGGCAAAAGGCTCCATAGCATATGGACCTCCGCTGCCAGAATGGGAAACACTTTCCTCCCTTAGGAGGAAATCAGAAATGAATCATAACTGAATCATAAACAAACAGACACATACACAAACATTTTTCTCTGAACAGAAGATCATCTTTTAAATGTATTAATTATTGTAAAGGCGCCACTTTACTTTACTTTATTAAATGGAAACAGGGTGCTCACCCAACTAAAATAAGTGTGACATTCAATCTGGGAGGTACCGCATCACAGTCTGCCTGATTTGTGCAAAGATTAAGCCCTGATTATATATAACAATGATGATAATAAATACAATCATCATTGATTTCAAAGCTAATATTTTAAGATTCACTAATGAACTGATGAAGTGTACCAACCACCGATGAACCATATGAGCACTGTCAGTCTTACAGGTACAAACCCAACCTATGTTAAATAAGGAAGAATTCAGTACATAGTCATAAATCAATAGAGTCACCCAAGTGCATCATTTCACACACTGATGCTGAACACGTTTCAGTACCACTAAGACTCTTGATTTGGCTGAAGTGTCAGGCTTGAATAATAGTTAGTATTGTTTGAGTAGCATAGCAAGCAAGTCTGTTTCTGAATTGCTGTGAGAGTCACTTGAAAGATTGTCAGGGGACTTTCATTTTTTATCAATAAGTGAAATTGTTTACTCGCGGAGTCACACATCAGTGCTCTCTCACTGGATGACCTCGTGGCTCCTGTCTAGATCTCATTCAGAGTGGAAGTGATTTGGAAGTGAGTGGGAGGCAACAAAGCATGCAGTACAAAACAGGATCATCCAAAACAGACTCAACCGTGTGGAGGGAGAGGCGTTCATTGGTCTTTGAAAAGCAGTAATGAGAAATGAATGTGTCTCACAATTGCAATTTCAATCATAATAAAGAAATGATATTAAGTAAATAAATAAATAGAGAGAAAAAAGGAGATAGAGAGAAGTCAAGGAAAGGAACAACAAAAAGCAACTTCTAGAAAAAAATATGATAACTTCAACACTTCAACAGTCTTCAGAACTTTTGGCTTTGCAAACTCAATGTACACATTTCTATGTATTAAGACTGCTGTCACTCACATACAGACACCTTTTAGCATTTTACCCTATTTTTTAACTTATTTACTTTTTTCCTTATTAATTGCAGCTCGGCTTAGCTCAACTCTTTTTGTGCAGTAAATGTACTACGCATCATCACACTTCAACAGCCATTCTAACATTCATTTGCCATGTAAATTTGAGAAATAAGTATAAAAAATGTGAAAAACAACCTGTAATCCAAGCTGCATGTGTCGTGACTCTTTGGAGTTCTGTCTGGGGCTAAGTGTTGAAGCTACTTAGCGTTTGTCTCAGCTCACAGTTCCAGTTTCATATGTAACAGGGCCAAACACGAAGGCATGACTTTGCTTCTTGTGTGTATCTTGGCGAGCATAAATATGTAAACTATTAGCAAACCAGACTTGCTCAACGCATAATTTAGGATCAAAAGGTTTTGTCTTGCAAAGGGTCTTGCCTTGGTCTTGTCCAGACCAGCTTGTTTGAGAACGTCTTTAATATGAGTAGGTCATTTGCTTTTTGCCAGTCTAGAGATTCTCTTGATGAGATGTACTTCTCTTCACTTCTTTGTTCTGTGTTTATATATGTAAAGCTTAGGGGACGATCTGGGCAGTGTCTGTTTTCTAAGCGAGGGCAATCATTCTCTTACACTTCAGCAAGAGTAGGGGGGCTGTTTTACACTCTGTTTCCTTTACTCATCCAAAACATGTTTAGGTTGACTGTTATGATGGACTGTTGTGAAATTTAAATAGCTTTATAAAACAGAATATACCTTCATGAAGATAATTAGCAAAACAGGAAACACTGGGGAATGTATTTATTTGACAAACAGGATCAGCCAGAGACAAAGTCAGGCATAGGCTGATAACAGCAAACAGGATTGTGGGAGAATAGGCAAAGGCACGGTGAGGCAGATAAGGATGGCAACTGAAAACATATAATCACTAGCAAGAGTGTGGATGGCTCAGGCACACTGGAACACGCAATACTTCTCAGTGAAGCACTGTAGCAGCTTGGTATATATATATATATAGGCTGAGGCTGGAATAGAGAACAGGTCAACAGGGATAAGAAAGCAGTGCCAGTACTCTGAACATCATGTAAGAGCTCACCCAGTGCTTCAGCCTACCAAAGTAATTTCCTATGAACTCTCACCTTTGCGGTTCATCTAGAGGTTGACTAAAATAATTTTTTACCCCTTCATCTGACAGATAACTTTGAACTTTTAGCTTTCAGCAAAGGAAGAGCAGCTAGAAGCTGTTCTGTCTTTTTGCAGTCAGCAGAGTGCCAGACATCTGGTGCAATAAAGGATTGAACACAAAGGAATTTGGAAAGTATGACCAAATGCAGCTTCCTAGGTTTACAAATTACTATAATTAAACAAATTTTAAAAGTATGCTGCACTTTCAATCCCCCTCTCACCAGAACCATTCACAATTATAAAACAGCATCACAACTGACTTCATTAACATCAACACATGCATATCAATATTAATGTGTTTACTAAAACAGTACATTTCTAATTGATTTTTTACCCCTGATGGGAGTTCAAAAGAGAGGCAGTAAGAATAAATAGAATGAAAAAGTATAAATGTATCTAAAACCTACATATGAGAGGCTTTTTGGCCAGTTAACATCCTATATGCAAAAGCTGTACAGCATGATCTCTGGCACGATTTGAACATATATTGCAGGTATATGTGTAAAGTGTCCATTTGTCATACTTAAACACACCACAGTGTGAACAGCACAAAATTCTTTCTCTGCATTTAACTCATTCACCCAAGTGAAGCAGTGGGCAGCCAGGAACACAGCGCCCGGGGAGCAGTGTGTGGGGACGCTACCTTGCTCAAGGATACCTCACTGAGGCCACTAGCAGTCCTGAGATTCTAACCCACGACCTTCTGATCACAGGGGTAACTCCCTAACCACTAGGCCACCAGCTGCAATTCTATTAAGATGCTGAGTTGGTTATCCAAGAACATTGAAGTGTCTGACTCTTCTCTGCAAGGTAAAACACTTACTTGCACTCATGCTTTGTCTTTGATGCTGAAAACAGTTTTAATATCAGGTTTCATTTTCTTCAGTGCATCTCTGATGTAACATAGATCAGTGTAGCTGTTAGATGTAAGGCTGAGAAAGAGGCACAGTGCCAGGACTAGAACAGAGCTTCAACTGTACTTTATCTGCTTTAATAAATCGGTCATTTTGACATCTGGTCAGCACTACCAACCACCAACAGAAATCAAAATCAGACATCTGGCCACCCTAGTTAGAAATATGTAGGTGTCACGCAGGCACAGAATGAGGTGGAGGCTTTTTAATAGGTTTACAAAATAATAATGAATAAATCTGCTAGACCAACTAAATTGAGGATCTCTCATGGACCATTAACACTTCCAAACTGGTCAGTAAAGCACAGCAGCGGCTTTACTTTCTGAGAAGACTGAAGAAAGTCCACCTGTCTTCTCAGATCCTGACAAAATTTTACAGATGCACCATTGAGAGCATCCTAACCAACTGCATCACGGTGTGGTATGGCAGCTCCTCTGTAGCTGACAGGAAGGCTCTGCAGCGTGTGGTGAAAATGGCACAGCACATCATCGGTGCCCCTGTCCCAGCCATCGCTGACCTCCAACACACACGATGTCTGCGGCGGGCCCAAAACATCATCAGGGACCACACACACCCCAACCATGGACTGTTCTCCCTTCTCACATCAAGAAGACGCTACAGAAGCATCAGGTCTCACACCAGCAGGCTGAGGAACAGTTTTTTCCGTAAGACTATCACTATGCTGAACAATTAACTCATTGCACTAACCACCCCTCATCCCCACATTCATGGACATCTCACTGCAATTTGTACATATTTATATAACTATAACTTTATACAACTTTAACTTTCATAACTATAACTTTATATAAATGTATATATTTAAACTACCTCAGAGCATCTTGCCTCCCTCCTGATAGCTGCTATTTCAAGTATATACAATTGCACTGTTTTAGTATAAAAAAAACACCATAATATTATATAATACACATACTGTGTATATCACATATATCACGTATCATATATATACTATAATCACTTACAGTATAATGCCTTTGTACTTTTAAACTTTCATTCTGTATATATTAATGGTAACATTAAATAACTGAAACACAATCACACCACTTCAAAGTTTGAATATGCTGAGAGTAAATTACTGGGGGACACAATTTATCCCCATTCAAATATTAAAGGGGACAAATCCATGCCCCTGCCAAATCCATGCTTAGGGCAAAATGGATCCCTTTGTGCAGTTTAGGACATTATTACTTGCATTGGTCATTTTAGAGTTTAGCATCGTTTTTTGACCTTGTACTCATAATATCGAGTGAACACCATTTTTCAATATATCAACTGAAAGTGTACAGACACATTTCAGATCTTATCATTTTAATGCATTTTGACCCTTGGTGTTTTATTAAAGACTCTGCTGCCAACTTTTGCAGTCATATTAAAGCAAGGACTAAGTAAGCATTCTATCACCTCATAAAACGTAGCCAAAATTACAGAGATGCTGTCAAAATATGACCTAGAGAAATTCCTCATAATGCAGCTGCCAGAGTTCTATTGCACTAAAGGATCACATCCCCCTGATTTTTTAATTCTTACATCGGCACTCAATATGTTTTAAAATTGGCTTTGAACTATTATTACTTATCCATTAATCAATAAATTGTTTAGAACCAATATGTCTATCTGGCATGCTCAAACAAAAGCGTAACAGGATGTTCAGGTCATTAGTCATGCCTAAGGGAACCTCTCTGCTTGCAAAAGCAACTTTCATCTTCTATGCTGCTCTTTTATGGAACACAATGACATAAAACCTTAGTAGTTCCCTGACATTTTTAAATCATGACTGAAAATAGTATCTGTTTGATCAAGCTTTTGATTAGGTATTAAACCACTGCATTCAGCTCTTAGAGACAGTGTTGCACTGCACTTTTATCTTTTCTCCTGAATCTCTTATCTTGTTTCTGTATTGCACCTTACTCCTAGTATATTGCACTTCATCTTAATCAAAACCATTTTGATGATTAACACTCTCATGAAAAAAGAATTATAAAATGGACATTTCGTATAATCATATTAGGGTGGAAAAGTATTTGTATGTAGTATCATAATGATCTGTTATATCTGTGTATAAAATTGGGTGAGATCGGCAGCGTCGGCTGCATCTTGAATTCCAAGCAGCTATGCAGAAGGGATAAATCATGGCTGTCAATGTGAATATGAGTGAGCTGCTTACTTAAAATATGTCAACACGTAAGGACGAAAAGACTGGACCCTACAGCAAAAGCCGTAATCAATCTTCACCAGAATGTCTGAATGTCGATTTAATTGCTAGATGCCAGGGAAACAGTCATGGCTTGAGTGGAATCAGGGCAGTGTTTTTCAGGCAGTAAGGAGGGATATACACAAAACAAGCCAAATACAGGAACATCTCTACTAAGATGAATGACTTCTAAAATAAGATATAGTACTTTTGCCTCCTAATAGCACAGTAATATAATGCATTGTAATAAAATACTGTCATACTATAGTACTCTATATATACCTATATAGTATCCTGTGGTAGACTGTAGTCATTGTTTGAATTTACTTACAGATTATTGTAGAAATCCTGTATAAAGTCATGTAGTATCCCTGTATCATTACCATTTCTTTTTTTACATACGTGATGTATCCCCTTTCAGAATTATTGCTTCTCACAGTAGCTCACCTAGGGGCAAAAGAAAGGTCAATAGCGCTCTATAGGAGGCACATGCACCTGTAAGATATTTATATTTTAATTTAAGCAGCAATGTTTGCACTTTTTCTCCCCTGCTTTCCTTGGAGATCTCTACCTATAAGACATATTCTCATATCTTCTGCAGCCACAAATTTGCCTTTAGCCCTACCCAAGCAACACAGATATAGTACAAATAATGTACATTAGGTAATATGTATGTTTACACTTCCCTATAACAATTAATATGCACATTAAATTCCTGAGTTATATTTGGGATTAAATCAAGAAAATACACTATAAAAAGTCAAGTGAAATCATAGCAGTTTGTCAGTTTATTACCTGCAGCAATTTCTCCAGTAATTGACTGTGTTATTTCTAAATACAGATGATTACTGTATTTGTTCCATTTTTAACGCATAGCAAATTTATCTAGCTTCCTAGTAAACTAAATCACAAGACACAATCATGGCTGGAATATTGAAATTTAAAATTGCATTCAAATACACATTTTAAAGGAGAACATGTTAAAAAAAGATCTGAACTGAACTGATAAAAAAACAAAAAAAAACAAGAGCTAATTAGCAAAAACTAACAGAACTTCAAGGAATGTTGGAAAGCTCCACCCTCATTACGACATAACTAAGAGACAGGTTCCCCAGTATAAGTCACTTTGCCAGTTTGTTTTGCAAATATCAGCTAATTACTGTAAAATCTAATGTTTTTACTCCTTTGCAGTGACCTGTGTCTTTCAGAATGCACCTGTTTTATTTTGTTTTTTATTGCCACCTGCTGTATGTAGGACTGCAGGAATTTGGCTATGAATTTACAGCATTTCACAGTGCAGAAACAGCAATTAAAATCCAGAGATATGATAAAAAGGTACTTGGAAGACTCAACATTACGAGGCTAACAGGTGCTCCTGTCTAAAAATTTTACGCCGACAGCATAAGCCAAGATAATAATGTAACTTGTGTCTCTGTGGATCAGTGTCCTCCCATCATGTCCTTGCCTGTTTTAGGAGCATGGTTCCACAACACATCGCTTCCATCTGAGCAGTATATGAATTTGTAATGAAATTCAGCACCGCTAGCGCTTTCTTCCCACCATGTCTACCCCCCATGAGCAGGGAGGGCAAAGGAATATTCATTATTTTAAAGTCTCAACAAATTCATGTTAAGAAGGTGTCACATGTCAACTCCACATTTCACCTGAACTTTTGGACTGCTTCAGTCAGTAGTGATTACACATTACAGAGTGTAGTGAGATAGCAAACGTTCAAAACTCTTTAAGGTGTGCTTGAATTAATCAAAGCGTTTTGGAGACGTGTTAAAAGCACAGTTTTAGCTTTGAAATTTTACTCGTGCTGTGATTATACTTGCTATCTTCAGCATTATTAAAACAACTAAATGACTATGCATCACAGTTTTTATCTCTCTTTTCTATATTCTAAAAGTATCATTTGAACCTCAGTTCTGGAATTCAAACAATTGCCCAGTCTAGATTATCCAAATATGGAAACAATGCAACAAAGCAACTGTTTTGAACTCATTGTTTTTGAGTTGTCACAAAAAACAACACCTAACACCACCAGTGAGTCACATCTTTAAATACACCTACCTTGTATCTACACTCACTGTCCATTTTATCAGCTCCACCAAAGTGCACCATATAGGTTCATCATTTGTTTGCCTCCTTTACCCTGTTAATCAGTAGTCAGGACCCCCACAGGGCCACTAGTGAGCCAGTACAATTTAGGTTGTTGAGCATTCTCAGTATAGCAGTGACACTGATATGGTAGTGGCATGTTAGTATGTGTATGTGCATATGTGTGTACGTGTGTGTGTGTGTGTGTGTGTGTGTGTGTGTGCTGCACAGAGTGTGTCACACAGCAGTGCTGCTGGATTTTTAAACATCACAATATTACTGCTGGGTAGAGAACAATCCATCAACCAAAAACATCTAGCCAACAGTGTCTTGTGACCAAAAAGTGACCACTGATAAAGGATTAGAGGATCAACAATACCAATAATCTGCAAGGTGGACCAACAAAGCAGGTGTGTCAACAGAGTGGACGGTGAGTGGACAAAGTGTTTAAAAATGTCAAGAGCACTGCTGTGTGTGATGCACTTGTACCAGCACAACACACACTACCAGTGTCACTGTTGTGCTGAGAATAATCCACCACCCATATAATGCCTGTTCACTGGTGGCCCTATGGGGGTCAAATGATGCAGAGAATCAGATGGACAGTCTGTAATTGTAAACTATGAAGTGCTTGTGTGGAAAGCTGATTACATGACAATGAGTGTAGGTGAGTGTACTTAATGAAGTGGCTTATCTGTGTATGCACTAATTTAACCTGTAGGAGTTTAGCCCCGCCCATTTATGTAGAAGTTACTAAGTTTATGACCCTAAACTGTTTTTTGAATCTGACACACTGTGGCACAGACAATCAGAATCGAGATAATTTACAAATATGTTTAACAGATATCGAAGAATGGAAAATGATCACGTGAGAGTGAACATAATATAAATGTTCACATAAACGTTGTGAGGACACCTTGAGAGAGAAGCGAAACAGTCAGAAATGTAGGAGATGCACCCTTTAACACTCTCTCAGGGAGGAGTAGACTTAAATAGATGAGCTCTCTTTCCTTAAGCATCGTTTTCTCAATTATTGCAGTTGAAACTGTTTTGATATGATCTGTAGACATGGTGTTATGTTTCATGAGCATGGTTCCTCCAGGGAAGAGTCATGTGGTTGCCTGGAGTGCATAATTCTTTGGTGAGTGACGATAAACATTTGGCTGAGCAGATTGCCCAGCACTGGTAGCTGAAGGCAGAGCCTTGTCCCTTTATGGCATTGTCCACAGAAAACTAATTAGCTGATTCATTTAATTCCATCAAGGTCCAGGGAACAATCTATCATGGTTGAGGGGGACAAACAAAATACAATATTCATATAAATTAAACCACCAAGTGCCCCTGGCTCAAAATAGATCACTTTTATTCTTGTATTAATTTATGTCTTTAACATGCTTTATCACGGAAATCGCTTTCCCATACTGCCGCCCAACACAAGCTTCAGGGAAGGTGCTGATTCAATGGTTTAAAATGGAGAACGGAACAGAACCGTATCTCTGCTGAAATATCCCGACACAAATGGCTGCATTTTTTTGAGCAGTTTTAGCAGCATTCCATGAAAAGTCAGTGCACATTCCCCAACTACCCCATAGTGTAACCAGACATTACATGTGGACAGGTAGCCATAATTCATAATCTCATTCATGAAAATCCGTCTCATTCAATTATCCCCCGTACAAAGTTTATCTCAGTTGGATACCACTGTATAATAAAAAAAAATGAGTCAGCAGATTACATATTCTCCTATTCAGTTTGCGTGGTTCTTTAGAAGAGCCAAAACAGGATTTGCATATTTCGGATAGCAGAGGAGTGGAGAGCATATGCACTGAATAATGTTAAGCTCATTAAAGGATGGGCCGCGTATGTTTATGTCTTTATGAGATTGATAAAGACTGAATCCAAATGTCTCAACTCCGTCTGTGTTTTATCCTCAGCATTTGAAAGAGACCCTGCAAGAGATGAGTGTGATTAGTGCCACTATAAGTCTGTCTGCCTAGAGAAACATCTGAGTTCTGAATCCAAATCCCTGTGCCGCAGTGAAATAGAGGCATTAGCCACTAATACTCAATGGACTACTGCTGAATAAACTAATGGTTTGGACTTAACAAGTAGGATTGCTCCTCAGCTACCATACTTGAGCTTGAGTCAGCTAATTTTCATAGAAGTTTTAGGGAAGTTTCTTCCAGTTTTGTTACCTCACATGAAACTTATGTTACATAATAATTAAAATTATTATAATGCAGTTAAGATTAAGATGCTGTTGAATACAGTTTTAGAATAAATCCCTCTATCTAAAACTTTTTGAGATTTGAAAGGCTATTTTAAATTAATATCAGCAAAGTGTCCTTATGGGAATTCATTAGGGGGAATTTAAATGATTCCAGTTAATTATTATTGAACATTGTTATTATTACTGTTATTATTATTATTATTATTTATTTATTTATTTTTTTCGAAGATAGAACTGTATTGCATAACGGAAAGTTAATGTAAAACAAGAGTAAAGGAGACGCATATAGACCATGTTTTCATCAGACAGAACTGCTCAAGAACAAGAGGACAGGTGTAATGTCCACATTGTTCATTGACAGAGGTGCAGGTGCATTCACCCTTTACGAAGAAACGTTGAGTAAAGTGAACAAGGAATATACTGTCATTCAGAATATTTGTGCTTTTAAACTGTTCTAAGCTGCGTTGAATGGCAACAAGAGGGGATCCCACATACTGGCAGCTTTCCTCCCACAGGCCAGGCCAACTTCTCCCTGTAGCTGCATTCTAATTACCTTATTGAGCTTAATTATGAAAGGGGCCAGTTCTTTAACTGTTAGTAATTATATCCATGTACTGCCATTCTGTATCATAAATCTCATCAACTTATTTTGTGTGCTACCCAGAATCCTAAATAACCAAAACATTTGCTGTAGGAATTTGAAATAAAAGTAATACAGTATAATATGAATACTATTTTTGGGTTTTAAAACATTACTGATACACAGGTACAGATATCAGTCTCTTATTATTTAGTGATTAAAATGGCCTTGGACCGAACTGTGACCATTGTCAAGGACGCACACTAACCATAAAAAACATATCATTTTAGACATATCATTATAACATTCATGCCTAGAGATTTGATCACGATTTGTTTCAAATAGGCATTCTGGATATTAAGGTTATACTGTGTATTTAAAATGACACTTTATTCTAGAAAGGTAAATATAAATGTAGTGATGTTGATAAAGAACTATTGGTTCCCATAGAACTTAAATGCTAAATAATGGTAGCTATTTCCAAAATATAAAAATCTTCATTACATCTCTTTTTTCCGAGATATTTGCAGAACATCTGGTTGTAAACGGAAAAGTCATTAAATATTGTTCTAAAGGAGGCCAGGCTGGCTTGTAAAATGACCATTTTATTTGAGTTGAATTGTCTTTGAGGAGTCTGGTACTACATCCACGGTTTGTGGTTGTAACTTGAGCAAAACTAAATCTACGACTGGATGCAGAATTTTTTCAAACCAGCTGTATCAGGGCTGCATGATCTCGCAAGTCACACAATGCAAGAACGTCCTGCTGTTGGAACTTCTCTGTCTCTGCTAGTTTCTAATTCACAGTTTCTTACTGACAGCCCAGCTAGCCAAGGCTTAAAGTCACCACCTGTTTACTTTTATCACTGTAAACGTATATCTGAATGTAACAGCATTTTTGGAAAAATAACTAAAAACATTTTCAGTGTGCACAAACCAAATATTTAGTATGGGGATAAAATTTATGAAGAAAATGAATGAAAAATAAGAAACACGCTAATTAACAGAAAACAAGACTTGTGACATGTGACATGAAGTAAAATCTACATCATTATGACTTAAAGATAAAACAGATTCATTACCATTAAATGAGTTTACTTTCTCATTCCAGCATTTGCTGTCAAAAATTCATTTCAAGTGTTTTCTGAAGTATTCTACACTTTAAATATTTATTTGACATGGCTAACTAGCAAGGGTTAGCTATCTTATCCAACTAGCTGGTTGTAATCCACTGAAACTCCTTTAATATCCAGTTTATGGAAAAAATGCTTACATTTCTAGGAAAATATAACACCTGCTGACACTGATTACGATAACTTAATAAGGAGTCAGAAGCCAAGGACAGAGAATCTCAGTTGTCACAGTTGTCACACACACACGCACACACACATTATATATATACATATATATATATATATATATATATATATGCACAAAGACAATCACTCCAAAATGGGGGCAAGCACTCCAAAACAGTTCCCCAACCACAGAGGCCCTACCCCTCTCCTGACAGAGCTGCTGATCCCACTGTCCCCACTACTGTTCTCTTTATCACCATTCTTTTGTAAATAAAACACCAGTTTCTCACCACTACTACTGCTCCCTTATGTCTGTGTCTGAGTTCAAGTGCTAGGTGGCGCTATAAATAGCAAACCCCCCATCCTGTCTTGACCCTGTTTTACAACATTTATTAGAGACTAGTATACAGCAGATCCAGCAGTTTACGCAAGAAATGGCCAGAGGCTTGCACGGTGCCACACAGAAGCTGCTAGCTCTGTGGCAGCTGGGCCGCCATCCCATCCTCGAGCGGTTCTCCTACGACATCAGTCCTGCAGTCACAACACACGAAATGACAATTAGTTCTCATCAAGGCCAAAATGGGGTGATGAAAGGACAGCTCTCCAAACGCGCAGGTTCATCAACCATGTTTTGGATAGTCTGTCAGCACATGGCACCCAACACGGCATGGCGGCGCGTATTAAGCATAGCTCGTGCTCACCCTTCATGAAAAGAGAGGGGAGTATAAAAGGGGTCCGCAGCAGAAAGGGTGGGTTCTAGGATGACTAATGTCTGTTCTTGTCTCTGCCTGAATCAAGCCCCAAGGATAGAACCTGCTTTCCCTAGAATGACGCTGGCTACCTCTGCCCTGTCCTGTACCCACCTTCTCATCCTCTGGCCCAACTCTGCTCCTGACAGAGCTCCTGATCCCACTACCCCTCTCCTTATCAACATTCTTTTGTTAATAAAACACCAGTTTCTCACCTCTACTACTGCTCCCATGTCTGTGTCCAAACCCAAGTGCTGGGTGGTGCAATATTTTATATATAATTATATATAGAATTTTGTGCTGTTCACACTGTGTGCTGTGGTGTGTTCACGTATGACAAATGGTCACTTAATACTTAAGGCATGAACCTAATGAAGAAACAGGTGCAGATGATTCCAGATCATGCGGTGATCAGTATACTGGTGGTGCTGAATGCTGAGTGGTTGAAACACCTTTATCTAGGCACCTTGTATCTTTAGGCACTTCACAGCCTGTCACAGTAAAACATTTGTTCCTCTTTCTTTAATTTTATCTACTCAGTATGCCAAAGATAAGACAGTTTGACAGGCAAATGTAAGATAAACATTTGATATTAATCTTACATTTTTCAAACCAAAACCAAAGAAATGAAGGGTGGTTCAAGACTTTTGCACAATACTGTATGTATAATGGAGATGTGTTTTTCTGTATACTTATATATATACATAAATGTATATAATACACAATATATAATATACATAATATGGAGAATTTAAATAAAACAAAGTTTGCTCTTGAAATAAAAAACAAAAAATTGCAATACAAGGCACTGTCCTGTCACAATAAATTTTTTTACATTTGCAACACATATTATGTTTTATGCTAAAATAATATTGTATGATACATAGCAGTAACCTCCTTCTATGCTGTAACCTTGCATAAAACTGACTGTCATATGGTACAGTCATCTCATGTCATGATTCGGACACATTCAGTTAAAAACAACTTAATAACAAAAACAAGTTACCAGTTTGCCTTTGACATTTCCAATTAATTAATCATAACTCTCTAGAGAATGTTATTTACACTGCCAGTCCCCAGAGATGCAGAGGCAAAGAGGCAAAATACATCTTCTCATGTGAAGAGGAAGCTGAAAAAAATAACATAAGCAGATTGTCACAGCTCTGGGGTCTCATTTATAAAACTTTGCGTAGAACTCATACTAAAAGTGTACGTGTGATCAAAAGACGAAAATGACGTACGCAAAGAAAAAGTCAGATTTATGAAAACGTGCGCACGCACACCTGCAAGCAAA
>JBBPCZ010000136.1:7796161-7808618 GCA_037974445.1 Brycinus macrolepidotus
GTCTTCTTGGATATGCCTCTACAAGTTTGGCACACCTGTTTTTGGGGATTTTCTCCCATTCTTCCCTGCAGATCCTCTCAGGCCCAGTCAGGTTGGATGGGCAGCGCCAGTAGACAGCCATTTTTATTTCTACCCAGAGATGTTCTATTGGATTCAAGTTTGGACTCTGGCTGGGCCACTCAAGGACATTCACAGACTGCTCTTGAAGATGCTCCTCTGCTATCTTGGCTGTGTGCTTCAGGTCATTGTTGAGTTGGTAAATGAATTGCATAGTAGATTTTGAAGTCATACATATCGTATGTAATACATGACATGACTGTGGATACGCCAAATATGGTATTTGTTTGTCCTTTGCTTCAAGGGTATTTCTTTAAATAGACATGTCCTGTGAAACAGAATTGAACACCTAGACATGACTGTTACCCTATGGCACCAGGACCTTTACCATATTTGGTTATAGGCTATCTTGGTACAAAAGTAGCCCAGCTGATGGAATGGACAACTGGTTTCACGACCATAGGGGCATAAACCTAGGAGTATAAAGAGAGGACCCCAACAGCCCCACAGGGTGGTTCCACGGACTGGTTGGGCGACGTTTGCTGTTTTGCTACCTTTATTTGGCAAAATCAAGGAAACCATCTATATCATTTTCTGTTGTATAGTTGTTTTATTGGATTATCTTAGAAGTTTAAGTTTTCTCCATGACAATTGTTGCCCTAGTCTGAGTTCCAGTACACTCTGGAGCAGGCTTTCTTGAAGAATCTCTCTATATTTAGCTGCTGTCATTTTACCCTCTATGTGGACTAGTCTCCCAGTTCCTGCCGCAGAAAAACATCCCCACAGCATGATGCTGCCACCACCATGCTTCACAGTAGGGATGGTGTTAGTCAGGTGATTAGCAGTGACTGTTTTTCTCCAGACATGATGCTTGGAGTTCAGGCCAAAAAGTTCCATTTTGGTTTCATCAGACCATTTTGCTTCTTACAGTCTGTGAATCCATAATGTGCTTTTTGGCAAACTCCAAGTGGACCACCATGTGCCTTTTAGTGAGTAGTGGCTTCCGTCTGGCAACTTTACCATAAAAGCCTGATTGGTGGAGTGCGTTAGCTATGGTTGACCCATGGATGGTTCTCCTATCTCCACAAGGGATTGCTGGAGCTCCATTTTAGTGACCATTGGGTTCTTGGTCACCTCTCTGACCAAGGCCCTTGTTCCCCGATTACTTAGTTTGGTTGCGCGGCCAGATCTGGGGAGGGTCCTGGTGGTTCCAAACTTCTTCCATATCCGAATAATGGAGACCACAGTGCTTTTCGGGACCTTCAATGCTGCTGATTTTTGTATACTTCCCCAGATTTGTGCCTTGATACAATCCGGTTAAGCCAATTTAGCAAGTCAACCAGTGATTTAAAAAAGGTATTAATTCATTGATTCAATGACAGTTTATATTAAATCAATATATGGAGAATGTCCTGACCTATCACATAAATAAAAAAATTAACTGTCACTATATTATCAATTGCATAAACATATTTTAGAAGCTTGACAATGACACATATGTTTGTAACTTACATGGAGTCAATCCCTTCCTTGTATTCCCTGAACAAAGATTATCATAAATCAGCTGTTGAGCTTGTGATCTGCATGATTTCTGCAGAGGACATGCTTTGCTTTCTCTTTGCTTGTTTGTGGTGCCCTTAATTAATATGTCTGTCTGTTTTCCAGCCCACGGGCACAGAGATCAGAAGAGCTTCTAATGAGCCTCTCTTTGTGGCCCATTTTGGCTCTCATGATTAGGGATATTTTAAAATCAACACAGAGTCTAAATATAAAAACCCATACAGCATGAATTTGCTGAAAGTGCTTTCCTTTCAGTTTGTTTAAAATCAATTTACCTTTTTTCAGCTATTTAGTTGTTAACTTACTCATAGCCATCGGGGCACCTGGAAAGAGACTGAACGGCAAAGAGTGGCTGAAGTGAAGAATAAATTAGGGACTATATCTACTCCATATAATGTTCTTCTGCTGATTTTTGGTGATGCCTATAAACAATCGTCTCAACAACTCTAAAGGAGAGGGGTTTATGAAGTTTGATCGTGCTCTGAATCCAAGAGATGCAATCAGTCAGGGGGTCAATATTCGTGACCATCTCATAAAACCTGAGCTCCAAAAGTTGCAGGGGATTGACTGCAGGCTGTTCGGATGCTTGTGGAAAAGTTGTGCTGTGGCTTCAGTATATCATAACCTGAAATATGATACCTTGTATCTCTGAAAAGGAGACACATTCTTGTCTTAATATAACAAGATTTTACTCCAAGTGATCCACTTTTATTGGCCCATTCATCATGAAATGCTCACATAATGGAAAGTGGGCATTTTCAAACTAGCATTTAAAAAAAAAAGTCTTCCTAGAGAGCATTCTGAAAACTTCACCATTCACTCATCTTTGCTCCCAAAATTATTTTGTTAATTCAGTTATTATTCATACCGCCATGCACTGAAGAAGAAGATGGTGACAAATAGACTTTTATAATCATGAGGCATTTGGCAATAATGCTTTGCAGAAATGATCCAGTCTGTTTGAGAGAAAAGGGCTATTAATGAAAGATTGTAATTAAATTAACTCCAAGCTTTGGGCTTTTTGGCAACCCTTCAATGTATTGGTAAGTATGTAGTTTTAGCCACTGAAAGATAACAGATAATGCATTTGGAAAACATGAATAAGCAAAAAATGGCACATTTTACCCATGTTTTTGAAACTGAGTTCCCAGTTAAATTTACTGCACATGAAAAATACAACTTTGAATATGCAGCCTAAATGTTAGACACTGGAAGATAATGCCTGATATCTGGAGAAATTATCAGAAAAATTGAAGTGAGTCACTTCATCAAGGCAGGCTTGTCATGCAGTTCATAAATGTGCATGCACAGTGACCCACAAATATGAACCTGACTCTGCCAACAGCAGGACATATGTGTGGCTAATCTCAGTGAATAGTGTATGCAGCGATGGTCTTACTCTGGAATTAAGCGCCTATTTACTCTCATTCATCAAACTGTTTGTCTGCTTCCAAATGTTTGCTGACGGATTGAAGCAATGGATCCTTTCCAGCTCTTTTCCACATGATTAGATGGAACTAATTATTCTCACACTCAGTCTGGAATAAACTAATTACTTTCCTCTTAATGAAGAGAGAAAAAAATCCTGCTAGTGCTCCATCTAGCACCCCTCATTCTCTCTGGCACCCCTCAAACATTTAATGAGCATCCAGAAAAACTGTGTGGCCTACAAATAAACAAAATATGCATGTGCTGAACAGCAACTGCAACCCGTTGAACAACACATTTGTTTTACCTAAGGGAGAGAGTAGCACATTGTTGTTAATTGTTGGATTGATTAACGAGTGTAATTAAACAAGGAAAGGGATTAATGATTGTGGTAAAGCATGTGGGGGGGAGGAGAGGTGGGGGTACTGATGTAATTATGATACAAATCACCAGCATAAAAATGAAAACAGTATTAGATCGGGTTATTGGCAAAAGGGAAGAAGCTGACATCCTCTATGGGGCTCCTTACTGTCCATTTCAGTCTGATTTACAGTGACAGCTATATACTCTTAAAAATAATATTTCCTAATTATTTTTTTCTGATTTGAAGCAATGCCGTAGAAGAACCACTTTCATAATTTGGTGGATGATTATTTAAAGAACTATTTTTTTCGTGATAATAGGACATGCAAAATCAATATGTAACGGTTCTATGCCAATTAAACATTTTCCTAGAAGAATGTAAGCCCTTATTAACCCTTATGCTTAATCCTTAATGCTCAGACAGTTTGACCTTCTGGATAGTTTTCCTATTCTTGACAGTATTCTTGATTTCATAACTTAAGAATGATTTAACTTACAGACATAATGCACAGATCACAAAAATCAGAAGGATTTACCCCATTTACCAATAGCACCTTCATGAATGAGTGATTCAAGCTAATATCCACTCCTTACCCTTTTATTACACCTCTGTTTTTATTTTACATAATCATCACATACTGCATGTTTTTGTCTAAAACAAGGGATTCTCTATTTGCATCTAAAATACATATTATCTTCTTAGCACCACTGTAAGTGATTTTTCAAAATACTTCATTTGAGTGAATTGTAGTGAGTTTAGCTATTGGTAATCTGACAAAATGAAACCAACAAATCAGAGACAATCTTCAGAACATGTATAGCATAATGCATTTAGTATGTCCATTTGTTTGTGTCTGGGAGAAGCTGGAGGGAACCATGGGCTGTGTCCAATAAGTAATACTGGGCGCTGTTCCAATTTGACTATTTTTTTTTCCAATTTAACTCATTTAAACTAGATAATTAAAAATATACACATTTATGATAAATAATATTCTAGTGTCGCTTCCAATTTCAAGCATTATAAAAAGCTTACAGAAAACCTCAAAATCAATCTGAGAGTAAAAAAAAGTACTTCTGAACAATATATGGCAATTTTATAGTCTGTGTCACGTCCGCGCCACCTCCACCATGCCTCCAGCGGTCTCAGTCACCCGAGTACTGAGCCGATTTCTCCAGCACTCCCCTCCGCTCCACGTGCAGGTCAGTTTATGTACGCTCCACCTGCAGCAGAGTGAACTTCTGTGCTCCTCCTAATTGGGTTGCTAGGCATCTGCTTATTTGCTCAGGTGTTTTCCCCTTGTATGATTATTAGTTCTAGTTAAGCTTAATAGTTTCTGTTTTCAAATTGGTTTGAGTGTTTTCCACCTTTCTGTGTTTTCTGTATTTAAAGCCAAACGATCCAGCAGTCTACATGCGTTCACCCTCAAACTGCCCTAACCTTTCATTTGGTCTCTGCACAGGGCTGCCTCCCTAAGGGCTGGGTTTCTCTGAAGACCTGCACCTCACTGCTGGAAGCCCGGAGCATGGCGTGCTCCTCCACGTCCCTCCTAAGGGACTTTATCCACGTCTCTGTTTGTGTCTGTCTGTCTTTCTCTCTTTCCTCTAAGAAAGAAGAATAACTTGCATCACTCTCAGGCTCAGGCATCTCCTTGTTTGGTGACCGCACGTAGTGGAGCTTCCTGATTCCCTCGTGACTTCCCAAGTAGATTCAGCAAAGGAGTGATCTCCTAGTGTATTCTCTGGACCTCTTTTCTGGATTAAAGCTTTGTGTTAGTTCACTCCTGCATCTATGTCCTCCTTTCCGTAGCAGGGGCCATGACAGATGAACACACCATTAACATGGACACAGCAGGAGTTCCCCTGCCGGCGGATGAGGAGCCTCAGCTGCTACAGCGCGTCATGGAACATGAGGCTCAGCTGGTTATCAACCTGTGTCACCTGGCTCCACTGACTCCGACTCTGACACCTCCGCCACTGATGCCGATCATTGTCCCACTGACACATAATGCCTCACTCCCGGAGAGGTATGGGGGTGATCTGTCGGGATGCAGAGATGATTCCGAACCGGAAGGTGTCCACGGTGATGCAATGTCTCATGGGGCGAGCCAAAGACTGGGCAGCAGCCGTCTGAAGGAGCAACAGTCCTGCCATTCAGGACTATACCTCCTTCCTCCATCTCTTCCATAGGGTCTCTGACTACCCAAACCAGGGGCAGTCGAGCAGTACTTGTGTAGGAAATTTAGCTTAGAATTCATTCTCCACCAAATAAATATGTAGGAATTAGCTTAGGTCTGATTCACCACTATATTTATTAATTGATTAATTAGTTTATTGGTTAATTAGGGGATTATATCAAAGCAAGTTTATTAAGTAATCCAGTGCGAACTACTCATCCACCAAGTGTCAGGTCTCAGTATGCGGCCGCTAGAGGCCACTATTGTTTAAAGTATGTGAACCCTTATTTTGACATCTTGAGCACACCAGTCCTGAGTTTAGGCGATTATCTGTTTCAGCTGACTGGTGTGCTCAAGGAAAGTGAATTTGTGTTTGTATTGGTTCCTATGTTCTAGAGTTTTGTATTTAGTTGCTCTGGTGTTGGACCTTGGGGTCGGTCCACCGTCATTCTACCATCATTCTTCCTTTGTCATTCTGACTAGGTTATGTTGTTCTTGTCTCCTTCAGTTGTAGTATCTGTTTTTGTTTAGGCCCTCGTGCCTTTTTGTTTTGATTAAATAAAAGTTATAGAAAAATCCAGTTCTGTGTATGCGCCCCATCATGTTCCCGAGAGAGAGCAACGTGACAGATGGACTGACCATTCCGGGCGCACCAAACTGGTCCACAAGACTGTGGGAGAAAGAGAAGTGCTCCCTGAGTGAGGCAGGCTGGACCCCGCCGTGGTGCAAACCGACGAGGATGAGTCGGTTTACTGTCACCGAGTTGCTGGGAGGGTTCAGCTCTGAGGACAAGGAGGAGGAGGATTGGAACTGCTGGAGCAGCAGCTGGGGTGACGCTCCACCAATCTTGGCTCCGGAGGTGTTTGTAGACCCCCTCGTCTTCGACCGGACCGCGGAGGGTCTCCCGCTGGGAATCGCTATAGTGCGAGGTGGAAGTTCCGCGGCTCGGAGGAAGCAGAGACGAAGTGGGTCGCAATGCCGCCATCTCCAGTCCTCTAGCCGGCTGCCCCAGAAGTCAGTGACTTCCTCCGGATCTCCCCCACCCAGGCTCATGTCCGACTCACCTCATGTGGTGAGTACCAGGCAGCTCTAGCAAGCCTCATTCGCAGCCACCACGGACTGCCAGCTCCCCACGCCGTGACGCCAGGCTGCTGTCACGCTGGTGGCTGTAGCAAGCCCGAGGCCAGCGCAAGAAGCCCCTGTACCGACTCAACGGTGCCGACTCACAGAGCCAAAACAAGCTACAGTCACAGTTCCTGAAGCTCCAGTACCGGCTCCACGGTGCCGACTCGCAGAGCCAAAACAAGTTACAGTCACAGTTCCTGAAGCTCCTGGGCGCGCAGCGGGCTCACCGGATTTCGTGCAAGTTTCCAGGGAGGGTTTCCTGAGCGCCGAAAGTGTCCAGACAGTTCCCCAAGCTCCAGTACCAGCTCCACGGCGCCGGCTTGCAGAGCCAAAGCAAGCTACAGTCACAGTTCCTGAAACTCCAGTACCGGCTCCAAGGCACCGATTCACAGAGCCAAAACAAGCTACCGTCACAGTTCCTGAAGCTCCAGTACCGGCTCCAAGGCGCCGGCTCGCAGAGCCAAAGCAAGCTACAGTCACAGTTCCTGAAGCTCCAGTACCGGTTCCAAGGCGCCGATTCACAGAGCCAAAACAAGCTACAGTCTCGGTTCCTGAAGCTCCAGTGCCGGCTCCAAGGCGCCGACTTGCAGAGCTAAAACAAGCTACAGTCACAGTTCCTGAAACTCCTGGGCACACAGCGGGCTCACCGGATTTCATGCCAGTTTCCAGGGAGGGTTTCCTGAGCACCGAAAGTGTCCAGACAGTTCCCCAAGAGGCAGCCCCAGTTAGAGTAGCTGCAGAGGCTGCCCCAGTTAGAGTAGCTGCAGAGGCAGCCCCAGTTAGAGAAGCTGCAGAGGCAGCCCCAGTTAGAGAAGCTGCAGAGGCAGCCCCAAAGACCAAAGCTCCAGAAGCCCAAGCTCCAGATCCAGAGGCCATAGCTCAAGCCCCCATCAGAGAAGCTGCGAAGGACGCAGCCAAGGGCTGTCAACCGCCCTCCGGGCCTCTCCCTTCGCCGACATCACTCTGGAGGGGGCCGGGACCCCCCAGTTACGCGAGAATGGTGCCCCTTTGGGGTGGGGGTGGAATTCCCTGAAATTTTTAGGGGGGGTACAGACGATAAGTGGGCCTCTGAGGTGCTCCCCGAAGGGAGCATACTCCGGAGGAACCGGAGGGGTTGGCTGAAGGAGGCTCCACCCCTGTAGAAGAGGACACGGGGGATTCACACAGGCCGACCCGGCCACGTAGTAGGCCGGCACGAGGAGCGCCTTTTGTGGGAGGCCGTGTGGGGCCACGGGGCCCTCAAGGGATTTTTGTTTGCCGCCACCTACCCCTCCTTCCGCCTGTCGTTGGGACTTTGGCACCCCGGTGGTGGGCTTTTGGGAGGGGGGTACTGTCAAGTATCTCAGTATGCGACTGCTAAAGGCCATTATTGTTTAAAGTATGTGAACCCTTATTTTGACATCTTGAGCACACAAGTCCTGAGTTTAGGCGATTATCTGTTTCAGCGGACTGGTGTGCTCAAGGAAAGTGAATTTGTGTTTGTACTGGTTCCTATGTTCTAGAGTTTTGTATTTAGTTGCTCTGGAGTTGGACCTTGGGGTCGGTCCACCGTCATTCTACCGTCATTTTTCCTTTGTCATTCTGACTAGGTTATGTTGTTCTTGTCTCCTTCAGTTGTAATATCTGTTTTTGTTTAGGCCCTTGTGCCTTTTTGCTTTGATTAAATAAAAGTTATAGAAAAATCCAGTTTTGTGTATGCGCCCCATCATGTTCCCGAGAGAGAGCAATGTGACACCGAGGTAGTTCAATAGGAATACAGTAATTAACTTTATAAGCTCTTCTTACTTGCACGGTTAAAATGAGTTTTGCTTTAGATAGGGGAATTATTTGGATCAATTTTAATTACTTTACGAGCATAGGTGCATATCAGCCATGAAGTGACTTCGCCCATTGAACAAAGAAAGATCACTGATCACAATAAGACATTTATTAGCTACAGAAGACAAACATAAAACACACAAACACAAACGAAATAAATGTGAGAAATGATGAAACAGTAATGAATGATATGGGTATTATGGGTTGAAGCTTGAGGATTAACTGAGATAGTTCAACTGTCCCCGAACAGCGAGCGTGATGAAAGAAAACACAACCCAGTTCGAAATAAGAAACGGGTTAGCAAGCGTCAGGTGATCAGCCTTGCACCAAGGTTTATCAAAATTAGAGAGAAGCATTTACTTGCTCGCTAGTTCGGAGGGGGAGTTAAAGTCTCAGCGGAGATGAGGCAGAGTTTCAGAGGTGATGAATCTTGTAGTTTCAGCCGAGATGAAGAAGAGTGCCAGCTGTTGATCTTGGAGGTGAAGAACGCAGATTGGAGGAGATCGCCCCGGGTAGCGAAGCTCGACGACGTCCGTTTGAGGACTTAGAGTTTATATGGCCAGAGAGGGTCGAGGATTTCGCCCCCACCGGTTCACAGCTGGCCAATCAGAAGACAGCCATTTGGCGCGGAGAGACAGGGGGAGGGCTGGCTATCTCATGGCTCCCTCCCAAAGTATAAACTTATCTTTACAGATACATGTCTAATTTAGCCATAATTATTCCAAAATACTTTCAAATGAGTGAACATCATGATCGTTATGATTCTTTGTTAGTAATCAAACCAGTTCGGACTTCACAAATGCTTCTGTTCTTAAGTTTTATATTGAGAATCGAATAATCCTTTGTTTTTGGCCGCATGGCTGAAGTCAGGGGGGATGATTTATGACCCTGCCCCAGAAAGCAACATTTTATACCTTTTATACCACCAAGTACATGTTTTTAAGTGAAATGGATATTGCACCCATTGCCAGCTCGTACTCTTGATTAAAATGAGATCAAACATGAATATTCTATCTCCAAGGGTTTGACAAATACGATTTTCCTGTATAAATACATACACAAAGCTCCTGTTTTATAATAGCTAAATGTAAAGAATCAATTTTGGGATTTACACATAGGTTGATAATTCTTCTTAACACATTTAGAACTTTTATAAGTATTTTTAAACACAAGCAGAAAAACATTGCTCTCTCTCTCTGCTTTGATGTGGAATGCAGGGTGTCTCTGTGTGAGAGGTTCAAACGGGGGTCAGTCTGATGTTATCTCCAAAGTTTTATGGTCCTTGAGTGGTGTGAAGTGGAGCAATCAGGATGCTTTATCTCTTTGAAGACAACAGAGGTGAGATATTCCAGAACCCCTTGTCGGAATGAAGTAGACCAGGCAACTCCGAATTCACCCCCACTCCTGGGGTCTTTTGTTTAATTCTGAGAGTCAAGGATTTCGATCCTACACTTGCCTCTTCCACTTACGTCAAGGAACCACTTCTGCTGCAGAGTACTCCATAGAGTTCCATAGACTTGCTGCTGACAGCGGGTGGAACAAACTAGCCCTCATTGCAGCCTACAGAGAAGGGCTGAACCCTGAACTCCAGATGGAACTCTCCTGTCGGGACACAGGTCTCGATTTGGACCAACTCATCTCCTTGACAATAAAGTTGGATCAACACCTCCGGTCCAAACCGAAGTGTTCTTCCCCTCACAAGTGCACATTCCCTCACAAACATCGTCTCCGCACAGAGGCAGCTCCAAATGCACCTGCCCCTGGTTTGATGCACAAGGAACCTGCCCCAGAGCCCATGCAGCTGGGGTCTTCTCGCCTGTCTCCTGCTGAGCAACAGAGAAAGGGAATCTTTGCCTCTACTGCGGGTATGGAGGACACTAGTTCCCGTCCTGTCCACTATGGGGTGAAACCCCCACATAAGACAAACAAGTAGCACTACTACATATTCCAAATGTCTCCCAATTCTGTTTGCCTGTCTTTCTACATCTCCCTAACCAATGTGTTTCTCTTTCTGCCCTTCTAGACTCTTGATCGGCTGGAAACTGCGGACTGCTTGCAGTTAAGGCCGCGTTAGAGGAGTGGTGACATTGGTTAGAGGGAGCCTGACACCCGTTTACTGTGTTTTCCAGTGTCACCACTCCTCTAACGTGGCCTTAACTGCGAGCAGTTCGCAGTTTCTTATATCATAGCAGTTTCCCTGCATTGGACAGTTTCTGGGAGAAGAAGGTGCAGGGATGGAGCTTCTCCGGGTCTCCATGTCTCTGCGACAACACCGCCCCTATTTAGACCTGGGAGGCATCAACCTCTACCACAAAGGGCTTGACTGGGTCACTAAAGTTCCTAGAACTTTACCTGCCGGCAAATTAATGCCCCTGTCAGTTCCGTGGAGGCCATGGTCCCATATTGCTGTGGACTTTGTCACGGATCTCCCGGAATCCAAAGGGTACACGACAGTTTTGGTGGTTGTTGAACGGTTTTCTAAAGGTGTCTGTTAATTCCCTTCGCGGCTCTGCCCACTGCCTTACAACTGGCAGAGACTGTGTTCCGCTCGGTGTTTCGGCACTATGGCATCTATGGGACCCCACTTCATCTCTAGAGTATGGTCTGCATTCTTTAAGAAGCTGGGGTCCACCGTCAGCCTGACCTTGGGCTACCATCTGGAGTCCAACGGTCAGGCTGAGCACTCACTCCAGGAGCTCAGCAGGTTCCTCCGGGCATACTGCCATAGCTGCTAGCACGACTGGGCAGAGTATTTGGTCTGGGCTGAGTATCCTCAGAACTCTTTGCGCCGCTCCGCCACCGGGCTTACTCCTTTCGAATGCGTACTAGGGCACCAGCCTCCGCTCTGCCCTTGGGATACGGATATCCCTCAGGTCAATACTTGGTTCCGAAGGGTGGAGCAGGTCTGGGAAGGGGCTCATACGTCCCTCACTTGGGCAGTTCGCCGGTTTAAGGACCAAGCCAACCAGCACCGGGGGGAGCCGACGAACTTCCAGACTGGAGATCGGGTCTGGTTGTTGACACGGGATCTCCTTCTTGGTCTGCCCTGTAGAAAACTTTCCCCATGTTATATAGGACCCTTCATTATCGAGAAGCAAGTAAACCCCGTTACATATAAACTCACTCTTCCTCCCCCCCCCCGATATGCATGTCTCACCAGTATTTCATGTCTCCCTCCTTAGGCCGGCAGGCCTAATTCACCCCGGGCGGCCTCGCTCTTGTCCGGGAGTGGTGGTGAAGCCCTCTCAGAGGCCGGTTCTGGAGGGAGAGTACTGTCACGTCTATGCTGCCTCCGCCATGCCTCCAGCGGTCTCAGTCACCCTTGTACTCCCTGTTTGGTGACCGCACGTAGCGGAGCTTCCTGATTTCCTCACGACTTCTGTGAAGAAGTGAAACTCGCTTCCCGAGTAGACTCAGCGAAGTAGTGATATTCCAGTGCATTCCTGGCCAGCCTGAGAGAAGGACGTCCTGTATAAGCACTCTCCGGAGGTTATTAATCCTCTGAGGTCGAAGACCCCCCCTTGGGGACTTTTTGGACTGTTCCAAACAAACATCAAAAGTTCGGCGAGTTTTTGACCTAGAAACATATAAGTAACACCACTAGAAACCTTGGTCTGTTTTCACACACTGGAGAACTTTGAGGAAGGATGTCCAGCGAACGGAAGATGCCGCCTGCCAAAGCCTGCTGATCCAGGAACAACTCGCTTTGGAGAGTGAGTCAGACGATGCAAAGTCCGATGTATCCGTTTTACTAGCTGTTGTTGGTGCTTTTACAGTTAGCTTATAGGGAGAATGAAGCTATATCTAGTCTTTTGCTGGTCAGATGATCATATGGCTAAAATTCATGTCAGGTTGTGCTCAGAGTTGCGTTTATTTTAATAAAAACTAATTTCATTACTTTACTCTCATATTATTATTGCTGAGGTTTTCCA
>JBBPCZ010000136.1:7824182-7835117 GCA_037974445.1 Brycinus macrolepidotus
GAATGATGTTAGGTTTTTTTCTTGGGGTTCACACTTCACAGAAACAAGGAAAAAATTTGCAGTTTCACTCGCAAAAAGTTGTCCTGCAACGAGAAGACCTTCAATTTTAACCACCAGTAAACACACAGACAGTAAAAACACATCAAAACAGGGAAAAAATGACACTAATAGGGAGAAACAACACAACATGATGCTTTGTCTTCATCTGAGACACATCTGGCCGGATTCATTTTTTTTACATAAAAACTCGATTTTCACGTGCGACGTGTGGTTCCTTGTGTGAAACGCATTAGTTCTGCGAGTCACGCACACGTCCGGGGCGGCGTTCGTTCTGTGAGGCGTTCGTTAAGCGGGTACCACTGTATTTTTGTTTCTCTGTTTGGAATTGAAATGCAGTTTAAATGCATTTTTTTCAGAAATGAAAAGAGCTTGAGTTTACAAAATTCATGTCCATGTCTATTATTTGATTCTGTCACCCACTAAAACCCTTTTAAATAAAAATAAAAAAAACATTTGCGCTCATATATGTGTGTGTGTGTGGGGGTGTGTGTGTATGTGTGTGTGTGTGTGTGTGTATAGGAAGTGATTTGTGAAGCACAGAAAATTCTAGTAACTGAACCTCTGTTGTAAAATTTCTCATCTGACCTTAATAACTCTAGCGACAAATGGACTTGAGACTTCTATGAAAAAACATTATAGGTAAGTGATAAAAAGAAAAAAAGAAATTATAATATTTTCTAAAAGACTCAATCTTTGCAGAGCATATCATACGCAGCAGTATCATTACCCACAAGTAGATGCCTGAAATGTGGTGTCATTTGATTACCTTATACCTTGTGGTGGTGAGCCACTCACCTGCTAAACTACATTTGTTGGATTAATAACAGATAATTTATCGGTGGGTGCATTCACATGCTGTGGTTTCCCAGCACGTAAGTGTAAACGTGTTCTGGAAGGTTTGTGTCCCCCAAATGACCATTTAATGCTGGTGGCGGGAGTGGCAGAAGGTGCCCTTTCATGCTTTTGTGATTTAAAATCAGTCTTTCAATTTATCGTATCATGGTCAGAGCTGTGGGGAAGATGTTTTGGGAATCAATTCTTTTTTGGGCTTCTGGGCTTGGAGTTGTAGGCATGACCTTTTTCAGGCACCTCATGGTGGATTGGAATCAGCGCCATCTTAGACCTGTTCGTTTTAAACATAATTTAGTACAGGGAAAGGTCATATTTTATCCTGGAGCACTACTGCTCTCATTGCTTTATGAGAGTAAAGTCAAAGTCAAATTTGCATGCTAACACGACTGAAAAGAAGTGATAGAGTGACAGCCATTAGCCTCCAATTAGCTATAGACAAATGAGATTCTATTAATGGGGCAGTACTTGGGTATCATTGTTTAATAAGCGTTTTGGAAATGTGGTCTAATTGTTCCTTTAAAGTCAAGCAGCGGACATGTACATGACGTGTTGTTACGTTACATCTATGAAGCAGTAACGTCCACTACACCATCTTAAAATGCCATTTTAGTCCATGATTTAGGAAATGGGTAAACCTCCTGAGATCACAGACTAATTTTCTATGCTTACACCTGCAATCCTTTCTAATGATAACCTCTCAGCAGAGAAATCCATGATCTGTTCTAATCTGTCTTATTAATTCACTGTCATACTTGTCAACCATGGGATTTGTCGGAATACAAAATGCAAGGAACCAGAACCATTCAGGGATGTACAGGTGTTATTCAGAGACATTTGGGAGTTTTTCATGTCTACATAAATCGGGGGATATTAGAGAAAACCATATAGAAATCCTTGCTGGGGATTTATAGTATCTTCCATCTAGCACATGTGCTGGTCTACACAGCTGGGTTCAAAGGGAGGCAAATACTTCCAAGATGCATGACATCTGCACAATGTCAGAATTCCACTGAATCCACATATTGCTTTGATGTTTGCAGTTACATTTTAAGCAGGAAAGATCAGGATGATGTTTCAAGTGCTTTTCTGCAGCACAGGGCACCTCTCCCTCTACAGCATTGTTCACATGCTTCCAGTATAGCTTCACAGCGTTGCTGTTATCTTTTAAATCTTGCATTTGCAAACAATAATGATCTTCATGATAATCATTTCACAGACAATGTTAACATACCACACAAAAATGTAATATATGAAACAAAAAGTTGGTTAAAAAAACAGAGATTGACACAAAGTGTCTTAATAAGGTGCTGGGCTGCTACAAGCTGTGTGCCTAGCATAGATTCTACATTTCTCTAGAGATGGACTGGTGAGATGGAACCCAATTTTTCTAAAAAAAATCTCTGTTGGTGTTTTGATGACAATGGTAGAGAGCAGTGTATGACATAATGCTCCCAAATCTCTCATAGATGTTCGATCAGGTTGAGATCTATTGACAGCTTAAAATTGAGATCATTTTCATCATGAAACCATTCAGTGACCCCATGTGCTTTGTGAATGAGGTCATTGTCATTCTGTAAGAGACCACTCCCATCAGGACAGTTTCCTCATAGGACAAAGGTGATCAATCAGAATAATTGTGTATTGATTTGTGATGACCCTTTCCTCAAAGGTGACAAGCAGATCAAACCATTCCGGCAAAATGCCTCCCCCAGGATAACACAGCTACCAGGGGTCAAACATTGAGCCTTGTACTGTTCTCTTTTTGTACGCTGCACATGCACTCACCCACTCATGGAGAATACAGTGAAGGATGACTGATCTGATCATATCACTTTCTCCACATCTCACAAAAGAGAAGAATGGCTCCTAAGAAACTTAGGAGCTGATAGATGCTGGATGTACAAAGAAGGTTTATCGCAGTTCTGTACATTATTCAATATTTAAGCAGCTGTTTGATCTGCACTTACACTTTTTATAGCTTATAGTTTTATATAACATATAGCTGTTGTTTTTTTTTTAAATTAAAGGTTTACTGAGTATGGATTTAGGATGCTATAAAAATCTCTGTGTAATCATAAATAAAAAAGAATATATTCTAAGGGGCCATTTAGTTATTTCAATTTAAAAGACCTCTCTGTCCTTGATATTAGATGTAACTATGTGAAGGATGGAGAATATCTGAGCATACTAATACAATATTGATCCGTCTCCTGACATTACAGAGCAAGTTGATTAGAAAAAAAAAATCTACCTCTTATAATATACAACATTTTATGCACAGAGACACTGTGAAGACAGGTTGATGCTGTAGTGACACTGGCTAACCTTAAAGTAAAGGCTAACCTTTTCTCACATGAACATTCCAGAACAGGAGTAAGACATCCCTATTCATGTTCATCATTCAAATTTCAAAGGTCTCTGTCATAAAAAACAATAAACCTTGAGAGTGATTCAATATGTATGTCATGTGACCACTCTTCTGTGGAAACAGCTAATATTTACGGCACTGCTTAAATCAACAAAGCCAAAAAAAAAACAAAAAAAAAAACACTTAAGACAAGGGAGTAGTTTCCCTCCAGTGTTGCCATCTGTTATTTATACAATTGCTGCCTCATGGGGAATGCTGGAAAAGCCTCATATTGCAGAAAGAAACCCAGAAAAAAACATCATTTTTCTAATCAGTTGACCCTGACTAGCCTCGCTGATACAGCCTGGGTACATCTGGTACATAACCAGTATTTTCCCACAAGATTACAAGGCAGATGAAGGAAAAAGAGAGAGCACAGACTAAATAATCCACAAATGTAGGTTTTGGTCATTTCAGTCATCTTAAGCTAATATGGTAATGCGGAGTAGCTTGTTTTATCCTGTTACATGTCAAGTGATATATTTAAGCGAGTATATATATATATATATATATATATAATTTGTAAGAAACACTAAATATTAAATATTTATAACGTATATGTCAATAAAACTAAAAATATGTCAGAAATCCTTATAGAGGTTTATATGAGGAAAATAAACAAACAAAATCTTTTCAGTTAATCCCTGATTTACCACCCTACCACTAAAATTGCGTTTCAGCATCTCCTAATTAAAGTCGCAGAAAGTTGCCACCTCTTCCTCAAATGGTCTGATATCACTGGCATATTGTTATAATTTAGTTTTAATTTAGTTTAATTGTTATTTTAATGCAGGGTAAAGTCTGTCCTTGGTTTGTGTAAATATATTTACTTTTAGTTTATTTTCCATTAGCGAAAGATCCATTAGGGCAATATTATATAATGTTTGTTGATATACTGTAATAACATCGTCATCAGGGACAATGTTATTATGAAGGTTTCTTTTATTGCATGTTCTGAGGATTCTGACCAATCACAGGTTTTCCAACTAAGTTTCTTTCGGTGTTTCAATGAACACAACATATCTTGATCAAGATAATGCAGCCCAGTCTTTAATTATGTAACATTAGTGATCCATTGGTGTGTTGTAATGCATTGCCATGTCAATATGTATAAATGTAATCAATACAGTTATTTATCATGCAGCCTCAGTATTAATTGCAAACCAATAGCTGTTTTTTTCCCCACTCAGTCACTAGGAGTTCTTTCATTGACTGCATATGTCATGTGTTCACCGTTATGAAACAACATGTATGATGTTGATGGAGAAACACCAAGCAAGCCAATCCACATGTGAAACACCTGCGCTAATATCGAGCTGTTTCTAATTAATAGTGTGAAAATATAGCTGATCTCAAATCAGCCACTGAAAGCTCTTTGTTATTTCTCACCCAACAGGCAGGAGGTATTATTCCTATTCTTCCTCACCTGCCAAGTCATCCACAGTGCCAGCAGTTTCTGGACATCTTCACACTCGGTTTCCTTCTGTGGTTTGCCTGAACAAACAAGAAGAGCAGAAAGAATGATTAGTATTAAGCAAACATACACTATATGTACATACACTACATGTGTACAACTTTGTAGCTCATCCAGCAATTCCTCTGAAATGAAAGGTATTAGTACAGAGTTTGTCCATGTCATCGTTGGGTGTGTTAAAGTAGCTTAATTTGCTAATTAGAAGAGATGCCTGGATACTCCTCTCCCCCAAAAAAAACAACAATTACTCAGTGAAAGGGTTTACCACTTGTGTGTTCTAGCACACATGCAGAATCGAATCTAAACAATTCAGCTCAATTAAGATGTTATCATCTAGACAGTATTCTAAAGTGACTGCACAGGGTGTGGAATTAACAAACGGCTTCCCAGCCACAGGAGATGAGTCAGGCATCAGTTCTGCAAAACAAGCACATGCTTCAAGTTTCATGTGTCTAAGGGCTTTGGTGAACATGAAATGGGTGTTTTCCTGAAATGAGAGGAGGGCAATCGATAAAATGCAGAAAAAAAGGAGAACGAGGCAATATTTGCCCCCAAAATTTCAAAGCTAAAGGATTTTCACCTTAGAAAAGAAAGAAAGAAAGAAAGAAAGAAAGAAAGAAAGAAAGCATCATATTTCAATTTAGGAGATTTAATAAAGATTTACACATCATGTCAAAGTGGGAGAAGAATTTTCCTTTTAACAAAAGAAAGAAAGAAAGAAAGAAAGAAAACGAAAAAGAGAAAATTCATGCAATTTTTACAATTCGCAGTAAACACACTTGTGATGAAGCAAACTGATCCATTCAAGTAAGAAACTGCTGCAACTCACAGTCAATCAATATGCCTCAATGCCACATAGTCTACAACACTTGGAGACCTAATGATTATGCAACATATCAATGAGTTAATCTGTCACATCAGTTCATCTAATTCCATTAATTATAACTTTGATTTATAGAGCACTTTTCATTCAGGTAGCAGCTCAAAGTACTTTACAGACAGCATAAAATGTTCAAAAATGATGAAAGAAATGAAAATGCTTAATTTAGATTTTCTTCTATTACTGTTAGTGTTAAAGAAAAAATCCATGAAAGTTTAGATCATTAGTTGAAAATGTATTAATTAAAAATGACAAATTGAAGAGAAACATTGTTAAATGTTTCTAAAAAGTATGAGCTGAGCATGACAGTCTAATAAATGGTCTAGCTTAGAAGTCTCCTCCACTTTTTCTGTAATGTTGGGAGGGTGTTTGCAGAAGGTCAGCACCTGCAGCACAGACATTCAGTAAGGTACGCAGGAACTCAGTTATGTAGAGCTTTAAAAACAGGTACAAGAACATTAAAATCCTGAAAGACGTTCTAACTGGTGCAGTTCTTTCAGCACAGGGGTGATACTGGAATTCTTTAAAGGACGGAAAATGTAAAGAGTGAGGGAGAAAAAAAAAAAAGCGGGGATGACCCAAAGTAGGACTCCATACTCCGCTGTTCCTCTGCTTGTTCCCTGGGGACATGGTGCAAGTCACTTAACAGACAGAGCGGGGAGAACAGAAACAGGCTCATATTAAATAAATCACAAGAGAAGCTATTAATATCATGTTGTAAATAACAGCTTTCTGTCCCCCCAACTGAAAAACAGCTGGAGCTTCCGGCCTCCGAGACAGTGCTTTAAAGGGAGTCGATGAAAAGAGGGTCAAACACAGATAACTCCTCTACAGCTTCAGCTCTCCAGCATTACTGTTGCATTATCTCAGATGTGCTTGCTAGCTAATAACTGCGGGACTTTGTGTAAACATGGCCCCCAGGCAGTGTTTGGATCTCTCTCTCTCTCTCTCTCTCTCTCTCTCTCTATGTGTGTGTGTGTGTGTGTGTGTGTGACTGTGAAAAATCTGACCGCACTTCATTTTCCCTCAGTTCCATTTGCAAACCTGGAACACGCTTGACTGGCAGCCTCTAATGCTAAAACAGCAATCACGTTAATCATGTTCGTTCTAATTTTCATCATCATCTTCATCATCATCATCTCCATCACACAATCACCATAACAATATCCCTCTCATACCTCCTACTGACAAAACTCTGTATCATCGTTTTCTGCCTGCACAACAAGGTAGCGACGTATCTCTCTGACTGAGAAAATGTATGCCAGCTATAATTAGTGCTGAGACACATACATATTCAAACATCCATACATTAGTCAGTGGTGAACAGAAGGAGGCTGCCTGGGTTCAGCAGACCTGGCACAAGATGCAGTAACGCATGACCTAATCTGCAAAATAACCCAAGCCATCAATAACAGACCTCACCTAAACCCTAGACCACTTGATGGATGCTGATTGGCTGAGCTGTTTATCATGTGGTAGGAATTCATGCTGATGGGGGTTTGCACTCAGATTCAGCTTGAACTAGCTCATTCTTTATGTCTTACCTCCAAACTTCACTCATTAGATAAATATCACAATGTTATTGATCTTATTTTTATTCGCTGTGTGACTTTCTGTGTTATGCAGCACAGGCTATCCAGAGGACAGGTGAGAAATATTGACTGATGCAATATGAAGAACGTGCAGACACATCACCCAACAAAACCTTGGGCTTTACTGTCTTTGGAGGAAAATGATAACTGACCTAGGTTTTACTGAATGTTATTGTAAAATAACTGCGTTAAATGCTGAAAATATCAATATTTCAAAATAATTATCAATAGCTTTGTCTCTAAGCAACATTTGATAAATGACAAACACCTGCGATGCTACACTATATAAACATGTCGACGCACTTTACAATACACTGCTTCCATAGGTTTTACTTTCTGCTGCAATGAAATAAACACTCTATTCAAGAGGTTCTTCTGTTTTCTATGAGGGTCCTTTAGCTGCTGCTTGATTTTATTTAGCATCCATGCTGGTAGCCAAATGTCAGCGTGCAAAATCAACACAATGCTAATTTGAGAGGGCTGTATTGGCCAGTAAAGTTAGGAGTTAAATATGCAGCAGATCAAAATATTTTTTGTTAATATATAGACACAGTGCAGATCCAGCATTGAGACTCGACACGTTAAACCAGGTTAAACTCAAAACTCATGTTTATATGTTTAAAATCAAGAGTCTTTAAGATTTTAAATCACACTTCTTTCCATATCAAAGGAATAAAAATCACTTCCCCCTCCCACCACCTCACTTATCATTGATTAAAACACCTTTGCTGACGCTGCATTTCTCTTTGCATTATGATTTCAAATTCACATTGATTTTAAAACATTGGCTCTGTCCATAATAAAATGATGGAATAAAATGACCTGCTGCTATATCATTTTATTACATCCATCATATTTTCATGGCACAAACATTAAGTCACTTTTTATAACCACTTGCATTAATAATCTGTTATTTTATTATTTCTGTTATAGTTACTTGTTAGTTTTTTGTAATAGTTTACTTATTCCGTTTGCACTATTTTATTTTATTTATTTTATTAGTATCTTTTTTCTTATTTTTCTTTTTTCTCTGTCTTATCTTTATTCCTCTTGTTGCAGTGAGTATGTTTATGACAAAAGAATTTCCCTCGGGATAAATAAAGTTCTTTCTTATCTTATCTTATCTTACCAGTACTGACTGAAAATAATTCTATATAGCCGAAAGACTGAATGGACCTTCCATGGTCAAAAGGCTGATGATGTTGTGATTAGTTGTGCTACGGCCTTCAAAGTATACCATTTGATCCAGTGTTAATTTCTTTCACATGTTACAGATTAATCCATGTGTTGCTCAGGCATATTGAATTAATCATAAAACCACCGATTAGTACACAGCACAGTGGTATAAATAACACATTGCGGACCTTAGCATGTGCTTTAAAATGTGACATTGCCAGCAGAGTTAGACACCTTCTACTTGCACTTAACGAAACAGGGGCTCATAGAGAACCACTGTATTACACTTGTGCTGTTTAAAAAGGGTCTGCTGGCTAATGACTGAAAGACCTGAAGTTATTACTGCAGACTTCAAACCTGACCTCAGTGGTCTAAAAATACATGTCCGACACTCCTCTGAAGCCACTAAAGTAGGCTGTGACGTATTGTGAAGTGTAAGGTGTTTCATCTTTAAACTATAGCAAATGTAAGGGCAGATATACATCATTCGCTATACATGAATGGATTTCTCCTTTTTTTTAAGATCTTCTGAGAAATCCAGAAAAGAGGACGTTTCTGCCGTTTTGCCTTTTTACAGGAAGCACGCGGATCTACAGCCTGTTGGGATTTGCTGCTTGATTCTGTATCACATCAAACAACATCCCGCTTGATGAGAGTTGATGATGAAAGCCAAAGAGCAGGGCGCTAAACCCAATAGTCAACAGCATCAAGGGCCAGAGGGAGACACAGCATTCCACACCTCGCGTCAGTGCTTGGGGCTCAGATGCAGGGCTTCTGCCGCTACTCACAGCTCTCGCCAGCAATAAGAGCTTAGCAACTGACCTCATGGAGCAGCTCTGGTCTGCGCTTGGCATTATACTGTTTGTGACTGATATATAATAAAAGAAAAAGGAAAACCCTGTTAACATAAACAAATAAAGGTATCTTTTTTTCAGTTCAGTGTGTTTGCAAAATTAAACTATTTACAAATGGGCGGGAGCAAAACTCAAACCTGGTAAAAATAATTGATAATGAATAACTGATAACTGAAAATGAATAAGGCCGTGCTGGGCTGTTGATTGTCACTGGTTTAGCACTATAAACAATGCAGATGCATCAATTATCATAATTGTTAAAATGCTTATTTTCCACAATGTGTTGTCATGTCCACAATGCATATTGTCCGATTTTTGCATTGCAATATCATTATATTTTGATGTATTGTTACTCTACTACCTAGAAAAGAATATTGTGACATAATTTATCCCAATAATGAGAACATCTCATTGCCTACCCTTATTCTCTCATGCTCTCTTTCTTTCTCTCTCTCTCTCTCTCTCTCTCTCTCTCTCTCTCTCTCTCTCTCTCTCTCTCTCTCACTCTCTCTCTCTAAGTGGTTATTATACTGATTCAGTCCCACCTCCAGTTCCCAGGCTGAGCCCATCATGATCTGAACCTGCGGGGTCAGGCCAAATCAAATGAGCTGAAATGCACATTGCTGCTGAATCAATCGCCCGCAGTTCTTCTCTAAATGAAAGGAGAGGAGGACCGGGGCACTCTCTCTCTCTCTGACCTCGCCAGACCTGGCCGGCTCACCACAGAAGCAGGACAGAACTGAAATCAGCGAGGACGGCCAGTCCATTTGTCATCATCTAATGGTAAATCCATCTGTGTCTGCACAGGGCTGCACATGGGGGGCAGCTAACAATGACCTGACAGTGCATGTAATGAGGCATCATATGGAATATAAAAAGAGAGAGGCACTGAGAGATACAGGGAGAGAGTGTACTAGGAGCGTAACTAAAGTGCATGATAAGAACTGATCTGCTATACTGACTCACATAGTGCACTGCTGAACATATTGAACATTTACTGATTTGAGTAAAACGCCTTCTTAGAAAACCAGATCTAGTCACATTTTTTTTTTCTTTTAGTATGCCTAAAATGTGTCCACTTTCAGTGAGCATGTATCTCAACATGTCTTAGTTTATACTGAACAAATTTCTAAATGCCTTCAAATTTACTGTATTGCACATTCAGCTGTCAGTCTTCTGATGCTGCTGATATAAAACATAATCTGCAAAGGAAATGAAAAGACAGCTCATTTATCACAGTTAAAGACTGCAATGCAGAAAAATCACACCCGACATAAGGACGTGTTATTCTAATTCATTTAAATTCATCATAGTTTCATTAGCGGCAAGATTTATAATTAATAGATTGTCAGGCTATATGTTCTTTGTGTACAGATGGGATGCTTATTGAGGGATTAATTGTAATTTGTAATGCTGTGTGATGTGGATATGTGGTGTGTGAGTATGTGTGTTTGTGTGTGTATGTGTGTGCATGTGTGTGTGTATGAGTGAGTGAGAGAGACTGAGAGAGACTGAGAGAGGCATAGAGAGTAAGAGAGAGAGAGAGAAAGAGTTGGAGAGAGAGAGAGAGATTTCATTTGACATTTTGAAGTTTCTGAAGTTTTCTATATGTCATATTGTCGGGGGGGGGGGGGGGAGAG
>JBBPCZ010000136.1:7843089-7850589 GCA_037974445.1 Brycinus macrolepidotus
AGAGAGAGAGACAGAGAGAGAGAGAGAGAGAGAGAGAGAGAGGAGAGAGACAAAGAGAGAGAGAAAGAGAGAGAGAGAGAGAGAGAGAGAGAGAGAGAGAGAGAGAGAGAGAGAGAGAGAGAGAGGGGAAGGCAGGGACAGACAGATACAGAATAAAAGAGAAGCAGGAGAGCAGGTCTTTCTCAATACCTTGCTGTGGGTGAGGGAGCCTGTCTGAAGATGTTATTTATTCTTCATCTGGAGATGGAGGCTGAAGAGCAGGAAGCAGAGTCCCAGTGGAATTACCCGGCCTTGCGTGCAGACTGCAAAAATATTCTTATGGGATCCTCTCTCTCTTTCCCAATTTCTAGTGCAGAACTGTTGCTTGCTGTCACTCATCAGAAATAGCTGCTCTTTCTAAAGACACCCCTTCTGGCTGCTTCTGTAGTGGCTGCTTTTCTCAGTTTAAGCATACAACCAAGCTATTCCATCGACAGCCTCGAATTTCAGGCAACATAGTATCGACTGGATTTATGTATCTGCTGCTGTTGAATCAGTCATCCTTCTTGAATGATGTCTGTCATTTCTTTCTAGCAAATCCTAACCGCAAAGGGTACATTCAAAAATGAGGTTAGAATTCTAACCAGATTTAGCTGAATACATTGAACAAATCAGCCATTTCTCTAAAAGTTCAACAAATTCATTCTCTTTAATGTCCATTTTTTAATTAAGAAAATTAGCAAAGTAGTCATACTACCACGGTCACGTCACTGTCAGAACAAAAGGAACTTTCCAGAGGAAGGAATATGGCTTCACGATATTTGTCATGTTGGATTATTTCTATTGGTCCATTCGTCATAAAATTTGAACACAGTGTGAGCAGTGGCTGGTATTTTCAGATTATGTTTTTCTTCCAGCAGTGACAACATAAAGATAATGGCACTTCCTACAATGCTGTTACAGAGATGAACTTTCTTTCACATATACGTGTTTTTTATTTTTTTGCTTTTCTGTTGACAGACAACCGAGCCAACATAATCTGTCACATCAACTCTATCCAGTTTCGAGGTTAAAATGTCTGGTCTCCTATTGGAAGTGCTCCACTGTTCAGCTTCCTCTGCTAAGCCACAATGCACTATGTAGGCTATGTCATTAAAAAAATCCCAAATATCACTGGGCCTCTAGTGAGTCAGTCTCAAGGAACTCCAGCGAGTGTTGTCCCTTTGCTTGCACCAGCTGAGGTAGCTCCGCTGACAGTTGTACTCCACCAGGGGTGGGATGAAATATAGTTAGAGTGTAAAATAAACCTGAATCAGTGAAGTAAATGGGCATGGAGGCCTCCCCTGCATCGGGCCAGCGAGCAGCACCAGGGAGCTCAACCAACCCTGCATCTTAACTCTGTGCTTCTTTTAATGAGCAACGGTGTCAAATTCATTCTAAGAAGGCTCTCATCTGGGAGGTTCCACAGAGAAGAAAAAAAAGCATCTGGATGCTAAAAATAAGGCCTATTGAAAATAAGCTAGTGAAAGCGCATTCCCCACTCAGCGTGGAGGACCTTTCCCTGTAGTAATCAAGCAAGGGTACCAGCTTTGGTTTTTATTCACTGTGAAGCATAATTAAAGTGGCACCAATGTTGTGCAAAAAAGAGTCCCAGGTGAAGATGGTGCGGGGCCCTCTGAGTTCACTGTGGGTGCGCTTTCCACACCATTACACCATGCTGGATGACTGACTGCACCCTGACACCAGGCCCCCTATGCATGACCTGACTAAATCTGAAAGGGCAAACAGACATTTCGCATGTAGTCATATTATGTGACTGTTTCAGGAAGATCTTGAAGCTCTCTGGTGCTACAATGAGAGAACAGGGCAGTATCTAGGCCGTCTTGGTTATTTCCTCAACGGAAACAAGTCCATTCAACACTAATCTTTCAGCAGCATCACTTGGAGAATGGACTCTGGCATTCAGCATATCTGAAAAGCAAGGAGACTATCAATGGACTCAGACAAAAATCAAATTTCCCTGGCGCTCTTCTGCTTCCTATTTTTTCCCTCCGCCTTTTCATCTTTTTTCTAGTCACTTTTGTAGTCCCTACATCCCATGTTTCTCCTAGTGCAGGTTAACTTCACTGGAGAGAAGAAGAGAAAGTATGTGTGTGGGGGGGGGGGGGAGAGAGAGAGTGAGAGAGACAGAGTGAGAGACAGAGAGAGAGGGAAAGAGAGAGAGAGTGCTGAAGAGGCAGGAGGAAATGCACTACCGTTAGGTCTCCGAGTGCACTATATTTTAGCCTGCACTGCCAAATTAGATAATGAAATGAATGGAGAGAAAATAGGTCCAGTGGAGAACAGATGAAGGCTAAATTTAAACACCCCCCACCCCCCAATGCAGGTCACTGCTCCATGTTGTCTCTACTGATCTGGGTCTCTTGAAAAATGTACACTCTGTTCTAGGGTCCGTTGCACTCTGCCAGGATAAATATACACACTCAACTACAGCCATTCACCCCAGTTCCATCAGCATCCAATGGTGGTCTGTGACACTGGAAAATATTTTTGACAAAACAGGAAAGGCCATGTGCTTCTATCCAGCAACCCACTCTTCTGTTCAGCAGTATGAATCTTACATCACTGCATATGACACTAAATTACATTAAACTCATTGCGCATTCATCTACCATATGGCATAATCTTGCATCGCTGCTGGGATGTCAACCACTGCAAAGTAGTTTGCCAGAAGAATCAATACATTGGATGACCTTTATAATGAAATTTGTCTGTGTTTATTCCAAGACCATATGTCAACTCTGTCTCTCCCTGTTTATGTACACTATTAACAATGGATCCTGGTACATAATCAGGAAACAATGCTTATTAGCACTATGGGTGTTAGCAGATGAAGGGCTAATGTCTGATCTATCAACAAATTTATCTTACAGACAACATTCTTGTTGGCATGGTGTGGTAACTGTTTAAAACTACATCCAGATCACATACTGCTAGATCTCAAACTGCTTAATGAACTGTGTAAAATAAAAGAAATTAAAAATAAATCAATAAATAAATAAACACATTTAGACCTAGAAGTCTGGCTGCATTTTCTACATCTCATGATACAAGATATCCCATTTACAAAATTACACTCAACAGTTCATAAAATCTTACCCTTACATCTCAAGTGTCCACTTTCAGTGTTCTAGTTAAATTTCCTTCTAGTTAAATTTCCTTCTTTTATATCTGTTTTTTCTCAGTAACAGCTTCTTGAGTAGCTACACATCCTTTCAGATCCACAGTGATAAGTTGTCTTCTCATAGTGGAAGGATGGACAAACACACCTGTAGATTCTTTTAGATATGAAGCTTGATTTTCTCCTGTCTCTCAAAGATGAAAGCTTTAGGTGCTGCTAACCTGGTGAACCTGGTCTGGTGTTCTACCATGTTTTACATGGTTGTTATGAGTACATTTCTCTTTACTTTATTAATACTTCTGGAACTCCACTTTTGGAAAATCCTTTGCCATATCCTTTGACTTTTCTCTTCCCTATCCCTTAGAACCCTGAGGGTGTTTTTCCCCTTTCATGATTCATTTTTATTTGCAATAATATATGCAATAAAATTCTCAGAATGAAATGCTGGAGCGACATTCATGTGTTGGGTGTTGTGCAAGCGTTTTATCTTATTTCTTCTGATCTCCTTGTGTGTTGCTAATGTGAGTGTTGGTGTCTAATTGAAAGGAAAACATAATGTCAATGAGAGCTTTGGGAGCAGCTTTTGTTGGGAGGATATATTTTGTGTAATTTTCTGTTAAACATATGTTTTCTGACTAAGAATAACTTGCACTTAATAAAGTTTATCAAGCAGCGGGCAGCCAGGAACACAACACCTGGGGAGTAGTGTGTGGGGACGGTACCTTGCTCAAGGATACCTCAGTGGGGCCACTAGTAGGCCTGGGATTCAAACCCACAACCTTCTGATCGTAGGGGCAACTCCCTAACCACTAGGTCACCAGCTGCATATATCTGTGTAACATATACAGTTGCTCACTGTTTTGTGCGAGCCAGCTAGTTGAGTAGGTAATAGTTAAGATTGGAACTTAAGTTGTTAACAGTTAATGTAAGCTACATATTGTTAGTTAGCAATATTTCATTTAGCTAGCTAATTAGCTATTGAGAAGAGGCTTTAAAGCCTGCCCTCAGGATACAAATATTCTACTGAATGTCATTCTCTATAGCTAACTCACCAAAACTGTTTAACTTTATGGCTAGGTAGTTGTTGACTTTATGTGGAGACAGCTGTGGCAACATAATGGTAGAAATATGTGCTCATTTGTAGAGCCACTGCCCCTCCCATATGTTGATAAAGCATAAAGTTATTTTTACTCAGGGAGTTTCTGCTCCATACTAGATGCTAGTACTACAGCATGCTACATGTAGGTAAGTAAAAAAATAAAACAAAACATTCATTCATCCTCCAGTGTTCTCCATTACACTGCTTGATCTACAGGTACATTCTCAATTATTCCTCCCACTCAGAAGCAGACAGTCTAGCATAGAGAGCTAAGACACTTCCAAAGCCTAATGGATTCACAACACTCCGGCAAACTGTGAACCCCCCTCAGTAATTATTCACAGAAAGGCACATGGTGTGAGGAAAAGGCGTGAAGCTAATACCAACCATACTGAGACAAACATGAGGAGCAGGATAGATGGAGTTAAAAATCCATTCTGAGTGAAATATTGTAAGAAAAATGTAATAAAACGTTAAAGATTTTGAAAATCAGTCAAAATCTCAAGTGGTTCTCATAAGATAAACCTTTATGAAACATCATGAAATCATGAAACATATTCATTTTCTGCTAGCATGCATAATACAGAATATACTTAACACTGCACTGCGTTCTTTTAGTTGATGAAATCAGCAGGAAATACAAATAATAATAATAATAATATTAATACTACTACTACTACTACTACTACTACTAATAATAATAATAATAATAAAGGTTTCAGTCAAATGCATGTTTCTCTGTTTCTATGTCTGTTTCTCTGTTTGGGAGCGAGAGATTAAAAGCACGTTTATCTCAAAGTGGAATGACACCAGTGAATGAATGAATGAGCAAGTAGGTAAATAGATAAATAAATAAATACTGCCTGTTAGTACGTACATGATTTACATCAGAAACTACGTTGATCAGAATGTCTTCATATTACTGACTCTGGGCAAAGCCTTGTTAGATCTATGATATTGGACATCAGTGCGAAACACTTTTTAATCATAAATAACCATGCATAATCATTTCTCCTTTATGTCATTATCCAATATTTTTCAAATCCAGCTCAAAATTTGAATCTGGCATCATTATATTCCTTGGCAGTGTTACATATCCAGATATTTGCAATGCACCAGCAGAGCTACCACATTTAACAGTGAAACGTGACATGTTTGCTATAGAGGAGGGGTAGCCAGTGTACCTATTAGAACTTTATGCAGAATGAGAGGAGAAAGCATCCATACAGAATTTTCTTTTGAAATGCTAGACAATTTTAGGTGTACAGAAGCTTCTATATTGTCACTTGTGAAGCATTCCCCTCTAACCATGCTTCAGAACACAGCACTTACATTTCTGTACATTTGTTTTGTTGCTAGCTGTTCTCTTTCAGCCAAGCTTTCCCAAAGCAGTTTTAGCATCATGACCTGCAGTTAAATATCATTTTATAAAGTCACCTGGCAAGCAACGGTACCTTACTGGAACATACAGTTGATCTATATGTTGGTGTGTACTTTATATTCAATTTATCATGCAGTGCATTTCTTCCTGCTGTGAAATATCCAGTAACTGCATGACTCAAAACATGGTGTCAACAAAAACTGTGACTTAATCAATAACTCCATGAGTAAAAGCTTGTGCAGAACCTTTCAGTAAGGGACTTGTTTATCCACTCATAGTCACACTTACAGACACAAATCCTGCCATGTTCAGCTTGCAAATCCACCCCGTAAAAAGTCTGAACCTTGGTATAGTTTGTTTATCTAACTGGAGTTTAATAATAGAATAAGCACTGCAGTTCCATCTGCTTTCCACCCACCACTCTCTAATGCTCTTGGTTGTAATACAGAGACAATAATAAACAGGTTAGTGGAAGTATTTTTAGAAACCTGTGAGAAGAGAGGACAGAAAGACAGATAAAGAGATGAGAAATAAATGAGTCATAGGCACGCATTTCCTCTCCATGTGGCTGCCATTCATGACAGAGAGAGAGGAGGTGTGGGTAGACATGCAGAACATACTAATTTTCTTTTAAAAGCTTTTCCTCTTTCCTGAATCTGTGAGGTGGCCTACCATCATGCTAACCTAGGAAGAGAAACAGTCATTTGAAGCTGCAGCTTGTTTTGACGTCTTGTTTGAATAGATTAATCTGTTGCAAAAGCTATGCTAATAGCCAGGCTACTCGAAACAAGTGTTTACATCAGCCTCGTATATAAAGTTTGTTCACCAAGTGAGATGAAGTGGGTCGGTTTGAAAATGTACCATCTCGGCATGCATGTTTTAATAAAAAACAAAAAAAAACAAGTTATACTTGTTCCATGGCTTAGACATTTTCCAGCAGGTGCTTTGTTAGCACTGTATGTGACAGAAGTGGCAAAACTAGTGACAGGAGCTCTGCTCCGTGCAGGTCTTTATCAGACTTTACCGAGTGCAACCACTTGAAACATTCATAACTCTTTAGATTATGCATCTCTGTTTACCATCCCTGGTGAATCATTCTGCAATGAAAACATACTTTGAGGCACAATGTTCAACAATGCATACTTACTAAATTTATAATAAAGCATCCTCAGCTAATTTATGACACAATATGGATATTTCTGTTTATATGTGGCTATTACTTTTATTTCTTCATTCTTTTCAAGGATTTACCTCCTCATTTATTGTGAGCCCTACCATATTCAAGTACATGGCACAACAAAAGAACACTCTTTCATGGTCTTGGTGCAACATACAAACAAGCCCCGTGTTTACAGAACACAGTACAAGCGACCAAGAGATAGACTGCGTATACTGCAAGTAAAGAAGATGTTACCTTACATATACACACAGTGCAAAACTGGCCTCAAAGTCCAGCACAAAATGCAGTAAAATACATATGCAGGACAACAAATAAGAATAATCATATGTATATTGTTATACAACTGTGTCATAACTGTGTTTTATAACTGTTTTACATGAACGTTATAATATCACTGTCACATCAAAACTTTGTATCGCCACTTTTAAAATTAATTTATTCAGTAATTACTCAATTATTATTCAATACTTTTCTACACCATTTGGAAATGCCAGCATTTTAAACATTTTATGACCAATGGAACTCTTCCAAAAGTGTTGTTAAATTAACATTGTTCAGACAGCAGTGATAAACAGCAACAATATAATGGTGAAGCGCATACATTTTACTCAAAATTCTGCTGGCACTCACTGTTCATTGCCTGCTAGAGTGATGAGCATTTGGTCTCTGCAGGAGGAAAA
>JBBPCZ010000136.1:7855589-7860984 GCA_037974445.1 Brycinus macrolepidotus
AACACCTTTAGAGGGTCACGGTGAGTAATGTTCATTTGAGACAATACTATGTCTGTCATCAGCTAGTGCTACCAAAAGCAACTAAGTATTGACAGCTAGAAAGATAGTTAAGCCAATTTGTCGAATTTAGGTTTGTACTTCTATATTTGAATAATACACATGGCTGTGACAGAGCATTTGCCCTTTCTTGATTTCATCAATTTTTGCAAATTCATCACTTCTTAATCTCAGATCTTCAAACAGAATCTAATATTAGATAACCCTAGTAAACACAAAATTAATTTTGTAATGACCTCATTTATTGAAGGAAAAAAAAAGTTATCCAACCCTAGCTGGCCCTGTGTGACTCCAGCAAACCACAGTGAGAGAAATTTGTAGTGGTGGATTTTCCCAGAAGTAGTCAGCCTACGAAAATTCCTTAAAGAGTGGAGTGATGACTCATGCAGAAAGTCACAAAAGAACTTAGATAAAAATCTAAGAAACGGCAGGCCTTGCTGGCTTTAGACAAGGACAGCATTCATATTTCCACCATTGAAAGAGTATCCATTGAAGAGTTGAATGGTGAAAACCGCTACTAACCAAGAGGAACAAAATCTCCTCTCACATTTAGAAAAAACCTCCCAAACTCCCCCAAAACCTTTTGAAATGATCCGCTGTGGTTGAAGAGGAACTTTTTGGACGACAGGTCCTGTTACATCTAATGTAATGTGAACAGAGCATTCCACAATAGGAACATTATACCAGTGGTTTGCTGCTTCAGGGTTTGTGTGACTTGCAAAAAAAGCAGAGCCATGAATATGTCTCTCTTCTAGAACATACATAAAGAGAATGTTTGTTCCTGCGATCAACTGGTTTACCCAGCAAGGTGACAAGTTTACGTTTACGTTTACGGCATTTAGCAGATGCTCTTATCCAGAGCGACATACATCAAGTCCACCTCTAAACAGCTCAAAAGAAACAAATTTAAAGTTTAGGACTGGACTGGTCAAAGTCCAGATTTGATCCCCATGGAGCAGCTGTGGTAGGACATTAACAGGGAGTTTAAAGTTCTTCATTGCGGATGAATTGAAGCTACTCTGCAAAGAACGCCAGGCCAAAATTCCTCCACAGTGATACGAAGGAAGCATTTGGTTGAAGTTGTTGCTGCTAAAGGCAGCATAAGCAGCTTTTTCATGGCACTGTAGCAAAATGACAGCAATACTTTCTAAAGTTTAACACTGTCATGTTACTTTAAGAATTCAGTTTCATTTGTGCATGCACTATATTATATGCATACTTGATTATTCAAATCCTTTTTTGATGCAGTATGATCTGGTAGAAACCTCTAAAACCACAATAGCTGTTCTCAGTGCTTCAGTGCTGAACAGGAGAACCTGTGGGGAATGCTGAGCTGGCGCTTGCTCTGCCTAAATGGCAAAAAGAGCCTCTAGAGATCTTTTTATTGGCTTGGGGGGAGGGGGGGGGGTTTAGCTTTGGAGGAGAAAATCTTCATCTGAGCCAGCCCAGCCATCCATTGCAGTCCATTTACATTTTTGACACTTATGGGTGCACAATTCATGCTTTGAGAATAATTTATATGACTTATATGGTTCATTTGCGGATTGATAGCTGCCATTCCTAACTGGATGTAATGAATGCCTCATCAACAAGGCCAAAGTCACGCACTAGATCTTACGACGCGCCTTCAGCTGAAACAATGCTGCTCTCTGTCTTCATTAAGCTTTCATTTGTCTTTGCCAAGTCGCAGCACGAACACCTTTTTTCCTTTTAATGCATCATTGACCTCTCTACAAGATTACAAAGTTTAGTTATCTGAAGGATCAGGAGAAATGGAAACTATATATGACCACACTTGCAAAAGATGCAGGAGTGAGCAGTATCGTATACTGTGTGACTAAATGAGGGTGGTTTTCATTCTGATCTTGGTTAAGTAAGACAAAACGATCAGTCATTATGCTCTTTATTAGGCATTTGTGTCAGTGACTGCTGGGAATGCAAGCAATTAGTCACAAAGTCTGCTCTGGGAAAGAACAAAATAAACAGCACTCATGAATAGAGTAATGGTTTGAAATCATTTCTCTGTGTTCAGCTTTGTCCATCTGTATATCTTCCCTGTCATATTAAAACATTGTAACTCAGTTTAGAAGGTGGACAAGGGGACAACAAAGAGGAGATTCTTCAAAAGAAACACATTTGCCTGGCTAGGCTAAGCGTTATATGGCATATAAACAAAAGGAAATTTTATTCAATCACAATGATTTCTGGTACTGAAGTTCACCTTTACACTGACTTGATCCCTCCAAGGGGTCATGAAATAAGCTGAGCCAGTACAGTAATTACAGTGGTCCTGGGACTAAGAAAAAATGGTCAGCAACCATATTAAGAGTGAAGTTTAAATATAAGAAAAGCATCAGCAGAAAGGTTATTTCTAACTGGAATGTGTGTATATGTATATATGAGTTTGTATTTTGCAAATGACACCTTGAGAGTTTTTAGACTCAACTACTCATCATGTGGTGTAAGATCATGTAGTGTAGTGACCATGATAGACCATGATATGGCGTCAGCTAGACTCACTGCAGCAGCTGAGCAGCCTCTGACCTCCACTTCCAGAGAGACAAGCGGACATTTCAAATACAAGACAGACGTTTCATTCTAACAAATTACATCATTGTACAAACTGCCCCCGAAACTGACAGATGGACACTGGAGCATAGTCGCTCCATCATTTTTCTATCCTGAGAGTTCCCACAACTGGATTCAGCTTGAGAGCTAGAGCTGTTTCCATCTTCATATTGGTTGGAACAGAGACTAGGCCTATTTAGCCGCATGTGGCCATAATTAGACATCTATTCTTATCAATATTTCATTTCAAATTAATTGCCACCCATGTCTCATTATAGTTCATAAATATGGCCTACATTTAGGCATTTATTGAGGACCACCTCTGATGGTAGCACAGGCCTCCCTACTGAAGCATGTTCCTGAGTGAAATTGGGGTCATGAGCATATGTAGAGCAGAATTCTAGGAAAAACTATTTTTGAAACTAACACAAGTGTCTCACAGATGAGCTTCTCTGTCTATTGGTGTCCATCTCTGTCCGTCTCTTCATCTGCTCATCCTTTAGTCTGTTGATCACTACCTCCTCTACTCTTAAAGCTAAACTGTCACATTGCTTAATTTTTAATACAGAACTATGTACTCTAGACTGAACTGACCTAGCCATGCCCCACCCACAAATATGTACATTAGTAGAAACCCCAAAAAGTATACATCCTATTCAAATGAATAAGAAATCTTTTTCACTAGCTTTGGTTAGACTCAACTACCTCAACTAGTTATACACAACGTAGAGCTTGATTTGGTCTTTTCTCAAGTTCTCACACCATGCAAAGACATCAGGCAGTGGTCAACCCACCTGCATGCTCAGAACAAACAAACAATCAGACGATTTATTTTCTCTACATCATGACATCTCTGATTGGGTCCTGTCAAAGGCTATTGGGAGAACACTGTATGATGCACCCATCTTTTTTATGTCACTTGCAAGGCCAGAATTAGCGGTGTGGAGTGAAGCGAAGTGGCAAGATGGAAAGAGTAGCTTTGGAAATCTGGAGTCAACACATACTAACTTCTTCAGCTCATCTACTCATGCGTTTAAACCACCCATATAGTGTAATTTCACCTACTTCAGTCCTGCCTTCAATGCTGTACATGAGTTTCTTATTAAAATATGTATGACTCCTTATGCATAAAAGACTTAATTTGATCATTTACAAGTGGAAGAATAGAACATGTTCATAGAACAGTAACGTTATTTGCACTTAATTCATTGGAAAGAAACTGACTTATGCTCTTCGCCTGAAAAGTGTTCACGTTATCACAGAAGTGCGCAGGTCGGGCCCATTCATTCAAGAAGAGACATTTCCCCACCCAATACTGAGATATGCGGTGGACAAACAGTGGGCAGGGCACAGTTTAGATTTATTGAGGTTTGCCTGCACCGTTAAATGCACAGCTGATGACTGGATGGCATTCCAGCTACCGTGTAATGTATGGAGAATATAATTCCTCCCCCCCCCTTTTTTTTTAATTCTATAGTAATCAGTTAAAAACATGTCTTTGGGGATATTTGCTTTAATTCCTCTGTTGAGAGGAGTTGAATGTTGCTCACTGTAGAAATCAGCCCACATATTTTGCAATGCGCAAAGATCCTTGTGATGGATCATTTATAACTTGTTACAATACAGCATTCTGATGATGCATGCAAAATGCCTCCCCCCAGTCTTGACAGAGGTCAGCTGTTTACTTGTAGCTCATCAAGACTAGGCAAATTTAAGATGACAATGACGAATCTGACAGTGATCTTATACATCGAACACTGTTCAACAGTGTGGCCTTTTGCATGTATAGAAAATACATATCCTTCATAAAAAACTGTCTAAAATTAGGAGTTTAAACCTAAACCTACACTACAGTTCATCATTAGGTTGAATGGGATTTTTGCCAGTGTACTGTGAAGCAACAATTGCTATTACCAAATGCATTTGTCGGAAGAGTCCTTACAGGTCAGTTACAGTTATTTCATACTCAGTCATAGCAGTCGGCTTGTTTGAGATTATTAAGTATGAGAGTAACCTTTAGATGTAAGGAAGTCTATTTGCCACAAAGAGCAGACAGCAGGCAGTAATGGGCCAAATGCCGCTGGGCCCCCTGCAGTAAGTGGGCTGGCAGGCGCTGCAGGACATCCGCCAACATCCACTGCCACTCCAGCGTCATTTGCCTGTCCTCCATCACTAATATCCCTCTGTTTAGCCCATCACACCCCTCGTCCAGCAGGGGACAGACTCAAAGCAGACATTCCTGTGGGTGTGTAGCAGCAAGGTTCGAGTAAGGACAGAGCAGTAGAAGGAAAAAAAAAGGGAAGAAGACCGAATAGAGTGATTTGGCACTCTGCGTAAGTTATGAAATGATGTATTAAAAAAAGCAACATAAGGACAATCAAAATCAGAGGGAGGAGAGAGAGAGAGAGAGATTAAAAGAGAGAGAAAGGGGGAATCATGTGTAAATGCATGAATGGAGAGAGAAAGGAAGAAATTCAGACTTAAAGAGGGACAGAGAGAGCGAAATAGTTAGAGATACAAAAGAGAGAGAGAGAGAGAGAGAGAGAGAGAGAGAGAGACAGAGAGACAGAGAGAGAGAGACAGAGAGATACAGAGACAGAGAGAAGGGAGGGGAGCAGAGAGAAAAAAGAGTCTGATATAGAATGACAAGCCAAACCAGGTGAGAGAGCAAGACAATATACTGTGGAGTAAAAGAAGTGAGAGAAAATAAGAGAGTGATAAACAGAGGGAGAGAGATAGATAGATAGATATAAATAAAGAGATACCAACA
>JBBPCZ010000136.1:7872254-7884475 GCA_037974445.1 Brycinus macrolepidotus
TAGAAAATACACACACAGAAAGAGGGAAAGGAGAGAAAGAGCGAGTGTCATAGAAAAAAAAAAGAGAGAGAGAGAGAGAGAGAGAAATAGAATATGCAATATGGAAAACCTCATATGTGTAAAATATTTCCTTTATATGATGAGCGAAAAAGGCATTCTTAGCTTTAGTAAAGAGATCTTATTCCAAATTCTTTTGAAATTGAAATTATTTGGAACCATTTCTTATTTGTTTTCCTTTTACATTTTTTTCCTAATTTTCTCCCTAATTTAGTCACATCCACTCCCACCCGTCAGCCAGATCTCCCCTAATCACATGATACCACACATTCTGGAAAGGTGAAGGCTGGCACATGCTTTCCCCAAGTCACTGAGAGCCTTTTCAAATTGCCGGAAACACAACATTGTTGGATAGCTCAGTGTAAACTGCAAATTCTCTTATGTCAGCTAACAGATGCCCATGCTGGCTTGGAAAACCCTTGAACCATTACTATTGCTCTGTTCACCATAACACGTTCATACAATGTAAAGAGGAGCTGGTGTTTTCAAATGATGTATAAAAAGATATAGCGGGGTAGTTTTGCTCTGTCAATTGTAATATGCAATATGCAACAATCCCTGAGCGTACCGATATACAAAACAGATTTTTGCACAAAAAGACCTGACACTCACTACATGGCTGGTGGGCTTTATTCTCACTAACTCCCTGTTGGTGCCCATGTTGCACCTGCTCTGCTGCAGTCTGCAGTGTGCAAACAAGCCAAAAAGCTCTGGGGACTCTGCTATTGTCACACCTGAATAATGAAATAAACAAGAACAGAGGTGACTGAAGCATTTTCAAGAATTTATCACAGCACACAACAAATGCATTTATATAAGCCCATGGTCCCCCATTCTGAGGAATTTGTTATGACCATATTGAGTATGATGTTACCACATCCAAAGATACCGCAGTTTATGCCAGCAGCAAATCCAGATGTTCAGAATGGCTTTGAGAGCCTCATGTATGTCAGGCCTAAAGCAAAGTGGGACTGAGGAAAAGTTTGGGGAGACGCAGAGGGTAAATAATGGAGTGCCTCTGTGCAGACATGAATCACTCTGCATCATTCACCAACAAACAAATGTCATCTTTCCGATCAGCCCCGCAGATTCATCACGCTAGAGCTCCTGACAGGGGAAGAACATAAAATGAGCAGTCTAATTCATCTCCCCAAGGCAATGCTACTCCATCATCCTACTGCTCTTTTTCACATTGTGTGGGGAAAGAAGAAGAATCACTCGTCCACCTTAGGGAATAGGAGCCACGTGTTTTCAGGTGCAAGAGAGATACTATATTAATGAATGCAGCATTTGTTTCTTCAATTTAACAGGGAGAGATGAAGTGCGCTTTACTTTGGATTGGCATTCTCACTTTCTGTAGTATTACTAGCTTTAGAGTATAAATATGTTTATAATTACAGTTACATGATAAAGCTAACATGTAAATACACTTACTATACTGACAAATGTGAAATCAGTGTCAGCTTCCAGCCAGCTACACAAAGTCTTATCTTACTGGTTTTTGTAAAATTTAGACTACGCATAAAACCACCTGTGAATATGTTACCCAATTCTCAGCCTAACAAGTGATCCCTGAATGTTCTTGTTATAGTAATAGAGATTATGTTTCCTTTTTTATGATTAGAGTAATGAATGGATACAAATCTACTCTACACGCGTGACCCGTGTACCTGAAAAACCTCTAAAGGAAGGAGTGCTTGAACTGACACAGCCTTCTAAGCCTCCGATTGGGCATTACGCCAACAGGAAGCTCTTACAAAGGGATGACAGTGTGTGGGTGGGTGTGCTTTGGCTGCCTGGAGAAGACAAAATGGAGTATTTCCACCGGACTGACGGAAGTAGTTCACTCACTGCACAAAACGCTGCCTGTAATTAACTTGCCTCAGCCTTCATGGAACCTAAAATTACCGTTTCTAATTTACTACATGACCTCAAAAAGAGGAATATAATATTACTTCTGTGAATTAGATTTGTAGGGGACCTGCAGATCCACTAAAAGAGCAAGGAGAACCACCAAGCTAGTGTGAGATCTTTCCGGAAGATTTTCTTTTTTTTTTTTTTTTCCAGTAGGTCAAGGATGAGAAAACCCACCAACTGACCACCAAGGCAGCAGACCCACACAACTGTGTGCTGCACTCCAAATATACAGAACTTTACGATAATTAGTTTGCAAATAAGCACAAACGTTTTATTTTACAGTCTTTTGCAAAAAAGGGCTCACTGTGATTAAGTGAAAGTGCAATATAGTGTGAGACATGATGCATAAGTGAAGAGTACTACCTCAGTGCTGACCTCATTAGCATACACCTACAGACTGTGATTAAACATGATTCACACAATGGCAGGCTTGCAAAATGGGTCGTCATTAGTCCAAATATTGTCATTGTAATTAATGAAATGAATGGCTTCATCTTGTAAAGAGTGGAAATAGACGCAATGCATTTCGTTTGATTTTGTCACTAGGGGAAAGTGCACTCCATCGATTGGAGTTTGGCAGGGATTTCAGCACCACGGGGTTTTGGACAGCTCCCGAAGTGGGCCCGGCTCTCCAATCTCTTATCATAAAAAGGGACCACTCCAGCGCCAGAAACCGTGTAGAAATCCACAGTTTACCATCATCTGGCATGGCTGAGGGTTTCAGATGAGACTTCCCTAACTTAATGAGCAATATGTCTTTGGTTTTTGACCGAAGTATGGTGGATTCAGTGTTTTACATTGAAAAAAGATAAGAATGACTATCGTATTTTTTTTTCTTTAAGAAAAGATGCCATAGACTGCCTATAATCTCAGTCAAACAAGTAAAAAGAACAGACTGCACCTCTGTCTAAGCCTAACTGACTGAGTGTCTCGACGCTCAGACGTGTGATTAACAGTCTTTAAGTGTAGTGCACCTTTACACTGAGCTGGGGAGGAAGGGGGAAAGGAAATGAAAAAGGAAAAAGAAATTACGGGGCAATCTGTAAAAATAACATTGGCTATAGACACACGTACCCACTCACGCACATAGCCTACACATGAAGACAGAGAGAGAGAGGGAGAGAGAGAGAGAGAGAGAGAGAGAAGTTTAAATTAAATATGACTGATGGCCACAGTGCACAGGTGGTCACCGCGCAGCACCCTCCATGCTCTCCATGCTTGTCTTCTCTGGTGCACACATGCAGCAGCATCTCCAGCATCTCAAACATCTGAGGTTGCTAAGCGTGGTAGCAGGACGTGAAGCTCAATCTTTTTTTTTCTTTTCTTTTTCAACCATTTCTACCAAACGCCGCCACAACGCGGCGTGACGCGCCAGAGAATGACGCGAAGGGAAAGATGGAGTACTTACTTTTTTTTAGAGGTGGGGGGGGGTGTTCTCTCCAAACTGAATGTCGCTGCAGTTCAGAAGGGACTGAAAGCCAGAGAGCGCGCACTTCTGCAGCGGAACTCCATCCGCGAGCCCCCCGCAGTTCTGCACGAGCGCTCAGTTCCTCCGCGCGTGGAGGTCCTGCCCCCCGAGCCCAGCTAGTCCCGGCGATGTCCAGCAATAAGCTATAAATGTGTGTGTGTGTGTGTATATATGTATAGATCCTCGGTCAGCTCGTGCGTTTCCGAAATGCTCAGGGTTGTCTCGCGCATATCCTCATTCTGTCCAGGGCACTTTCTCCACGAGACCCGAATACCAGCAGATACGTCGATGCCGTGTTAGCCGGACAGCACCTTTGCCATCCCGAAGCCTGTTCTTTTCCCTGGCATTGACTCACATAAAGACAGTTCCTCCTCTGCTGTTGTGTCCCATGCTTGACTAACTCGATTATATATATAATACAGTTTCCCCTCACACGCACACACACACGCATACACACGCATATATACACATATGCACTCTCTCTCTCTCTCTCACACACACACACACAGTCTCTCTCTCTCTCTCTCTCTCTCTCACACACACACACACACAAAAGCCAACCAAAAGCCTTCTTCACTTGGCAATCTCCATCCCAAGCCTGGTGGTTCTCGGTCCAATTTTTCTTCAACAGATCATTAAAATGGAAATAAAAAGCTTGGGACTTTTGTTTATTGTAGTCACACAAGGTATAGGATGCAACTTTTTTTCCTCCCCCCCACCCCCACCCCCGGACTCTCTTCGCCCCCTAAACGCGCAGGATCTGATTAGGTTTCTACTCACAGCCCAGTGCGGATCTCAGCACGCTTAGATTTCCTCAAATGTCATGATGTCCTCAGGAATGCTTGGCTGGGCTTTGGCACGTCTCAGCACGGCGGCGAGAGGAAAAGAGGCATTTCAACAACAACAAAAAATAAAACGCACCAAAAAGAGCCTCCCGAACAATCCCGAGCCAAATAATAATAATAATAATAATAATAATAATAATAATAATAATCTGGGCGGCGCGAGACCAGATCAAAGCACACACATCCCCAGGGTTTCCTCGGAACAGAGATTCAAACACGCTCGTCCTTTTTGCTGCTCATCCAACTGCAAGACAGCCACGCGAGGAGAGAAAAAGTCATGCTGGGTAGTTCCGTTAGAGGCAGAGGTGAAGTTGTGGGCTCTGTGGGTGAGGTATACATCCATCAGGGAGTTCTCATGGTGGGCTCCTCGCATTGCTCTCAGAGGATCAGCCCCGTCCTGGGCGCTCCGGCTGGCCCACCGCTGACTCTGGCACGACCATCCACAGGCTCATGGTGCTGAACCCGTCATTCCACTGAGGAGGGTCGTGGAGGATGAAGCGATGCTCACTACAGGTTACAAGAAATCCCTTTTAGACTAGAAACAACACACCCAAACAGATCGACCACCTTCACCAAACGGACTGAAGTCCTACTCAAGACGACTGCGGTTCAAGCCTCTTCGGAGTGGACGTGTCCACTCGCTCTCTCCTCTCAGATGATGTGAGGATGAGGGTCTGCTCTGCGCTACGCGACCCCCTCCGCCGCTGATCTTTCTCTTTTTCTTTCTTTTTTTTTTCTTCACAGACTCGCAGGCAACGCACAGGAGCTCACACGATCAGTCTGTGATGTGTGTCTGTGTGTAGTACCGAATTGTGGGGTTCTTCTTCTTATATAACAATTCTCTCATTGGCGCCTCTGTAAGGTGAAATATAATTATCCAATGACCTCCCATCAGCCTGTCACTGATTGGTCAATGACAATAACCCCTGGACGCCACGAGCGTGTCTGACTGGGGGAAATGTGAACTAGTGTTTTGCGGTACCGGTGCCTTTTAGAGTGTGTATGTGTGTTCTTTCTTGTGTGTGTGTGTGTGTGTGTGTGTGTGTGTGAGAGAGAGAGAGAGAGAGAGAGAGAGCCTTCTTGTCTATTGCAAAAGGAACACGACTGCCATCTACTGACTCCCCTGAGTCCATCTTGACATCTCGACCACCTGAACTGCGCAGACACGTCCAGACTGCCAACAAGGCGCAGTTTTTAAACATAAAATCATTTCTTCAAAATAGTCCCAAAATAGTCCCAAATAGTACCCTTATCAATTCCACTGGCTTGGTGGTCTGGATGTGCACAGGAAATTCCTTTCACTTGGATAAATAAAAACATGGGTGATTCTTTGAATGGTTAATAATGTTTTTTTTACTTTAGTCTTCATTTAAGAAACAGATCTTTAAACTGAAAGAGATTTCAAAAACATTCTTCTATGGCATCAGACAACTCATTAAGAGTGTTAAAAGCCACTAGAGACCACCTGGAATGAACGAATGGATGTGCACAAAACTGTAAGTTCCAACAAGTGAGTGTTGTTAAACATGTTCATTATCTACCAGTAGTTAAACAGCACATCTTGACAGGGTGATATTGCAATGCATAATGTAATGGTAAATTGTGGATAATCTGATCTTCAAGATTCAAGATTTTTTTGAAGATTCAAGATTCTTTATTTGTCACATGCATAGTTATAGAAGTACAACACACAGTGAAATGTATCCTGAACTGCTCCTTTTATGACTGTGCAAACATTATAAAAAATAAGTACAATTTTAAATCAAATACAAATCTGGAAATTTCTAAAACAAATAAAAATAAAATAAGTACAAGTAAACAAGAAATAAGTATAAAAGTAAGTAAAATTTTAAAATTTAGAAACACAGATCTGAAGATTTCTAAAACACAAATCTAAAACAAAAAAAGTAAAACAGCTTAAACATGGAGCAGCACAAGTTTGAGGTAAAATTTGTAAGCTAAATTTGAGGTTTTTTTTTTTTTAAGTTATAAAATTTGCAGGCATTCAAGACCAGTCAAAACACTCCAGCACTCCTCCTACCAACACTACCACTGCCAGTAAGTTGAGCAACATTATGGTTATAGTCAACATTTTCTTTATTCAAATTTTCAATATTGAGAGAATATCAAACTGTGAACTCGGTATTGTGACGAAATGGGCTGAGTGTATTGTTACACTCCTGTCACCTATTACTGTGTTTGTTGTTCAGACCAAACTTGGCTCTTGTATAGATCAGAGGCAAATATGCTGCAGCAAAATCTTACACACATCGAGTTGGCATTTGCGCTTGAGTGTTTGTGAAGTGCGTTCTCATTCCTTATGCGGAATGTGCTTGTCATCATTGCATCATATCCGCCCACATTGCTGGCATCTCATCAGTTATGTGCCTGAGCGGCTGTCCACCTGCCCATCATGCAGAGGCTACATCAGCTTAATATGGAAGAGGAGCAGCTCCTCCTCTCCTGCTGTCTGATTGGGTTGCTCTGATTGTTTGACGTTAAAGGACAGGTCTGCATGCTTCACAGCTCTGCAGGGTATTTCACAATGCAGGATTTCTCAGTAAACAGAATAATTTAAGCCAACATCTTCTCAGACTGAAGAGGCTTGAGTTTTTAGCTTTAGTTATCTGACAACACTTTTAACAATAAAGGTGTCCAAAAGAGGCTGTTGGGGCGATGCCATAGAAGAACAACCTTTGGTTCCTGAAAGAAGCTCTCGGTGGGTGGATCCTGATATAATCGTTTTAGTCAATGAGATGTGAAATTATTAAATGAAATTATGAGAGGACCTCCACGTAATTGAAAGGTTCTATACCAATTAAATACAAATCTCCAGGGGAGTGCATCCAAGCCAGCAACCGTTAAGGAATCTTTAGTTTTGAAAATATAAGAAAATCCACTTGTGAAATAATCTTGTACTTTCTAACAGAAACATGCACACCTGTCACATATAAGGTTGCATATTAACTGCCTCAGACATGGGATACTCTTTGTTTTACTTGCTAATGTAGACAAAGCTTCAGTGTTTATGCTGTATTTTCTGATATATGACAGTATTTACAATGTGTTTTGCTCAACAAGATGGTGCAAATATTCTAAAGCCAAAGACAGTCAAGACTTGGCTTGTGAGTCATCAAACCTGAGGAAAATAAGGATAACTTGATCCTCAAGGACTGTGAATTGAGTAGAACAAGAAAGATCATTTACTTCGACATGCATTCAAAAGATGTTCTTGTAGTATTTTTCACAGCTCAGTCCATATGAAAACAGGAACTGATATAGCCTGAGTCTGAATTATGTATCCACTGCATGGTGATAGCTAGCAGCTTTACTATTGACAGCCTTCCTAGTCTAGATTTAAGGCTTTCATTTTATCACCATCCAATGCTTCTCCTGTGACCACTCCATTTTACTTAGGATGTTATTTGCTCTGCGGGAGTCTTCTGAATGACCATAACATCTATCTTAATGCAACCTTTTACTTGTCTGCGGGGGACAGGGGGTTTAGCGATTGACGCAAAGCAGTACATCTATAAAAATGGTTTCATTTTTCACATTCACAAATCCAATCCATTGGGAAGGGAACCAGGCTGATGCCTAGACGGCTAAAAAGATTCCTTTATCACAACAAACTTGATGGCTTACAGGACATCTCTGTATAATGATTGCTATTCTGCCATACCGTCTTTGTGTTTCTCAAATTGCCTTGTACCTTGACTATACCTCATTTCATTGCAGTTTTGTATTTCAAACACTGTTTGGAGATCTGCAGCATAGACCTCGAAGTCCTGGAATTCCTGTGAGAGTTCTGGCATGGAATACACATCAGCTCTGGCCAAAGAAACCAAAAGAAGCCGAAGGACCATTTCAAAAGTAAAGTGAAGGTTGCTAAAAATATAACTTTAAACTTTAAATACTGAAAGAACTATCTCTTTCTCTTACCTTAAATGAATGCTGCTTACAAATGCCCTTCTGTCAGTGCTGGAAAAATTTTCCAGTGTCCTTGAGCAGGAAACCAAGGGTCCTGCAGACCGTGCATGGGGGAACATAAATCTTCTCTGTCCTCCAGTTCTTTTGCCCTTAGTCTGTACTGGGACCTGCTCGCAGGGTCAAGCATTGCACCAAACAATAGCTTCACTACAGTCAAGCCACAGTATGGAGTCAACATCAAAAGCTCCACTGGAAAGTTAACAATGTCATTATCTGGCCGACAGACCCTGGCTTCAGTGTGCATACAACAACTTTTGGCTATGATCTTGGCAGAGAGCCAGTGTTAAAGCATGTTTGAAAGTGGAAAGCTATTGTGATTATTTTCTACACTGGAGTGAAAGTTTGAATAATATGCAAGTGTTCAGAGTACTCAAAACGATGAGAGAACAGTTTGCATGTATTTTTGCCTTTATTTATTTTATTGTATTAAAATTATAATGTCCTCGGTCATATAGTTTGTGTTCCCGTAATATGGAATGTACTAAACATAAGTTGCAATATTTTTTACTACTGCCTTGCCAGGCTAGAATGTGATATTCTTCAAAGATAGGACTTAGCAAAGTTTGCTATCTGAGTGGAGCCCAGAGACCCCCTGGTTGATTGTGACATGTTATGATATTATAGTCATGACATAGACTGTATTCAATGCTGAAATGTAATTTTAGTCAGTTAATTGCCCAGTTATTTCTTCTTTTTTTTCATTCAGCCATGATTCCATTAGAATGCTTAATCTTTAATCTAATTCAACAATCTCAATTTATTGTCTTGCTTAAAAAAAACAAATAATGGTATGATTTGACCAAATGCTGTGTTAAGAGTATGACAGTGGACCTTACATTCCCTGGACGATGAATATTCATTTGTTAATAGAAAAACCAAATGACACTGACTGCAGTCTAAGGGCTTAAGTTTGTGTTACCCTTTATTTTGATTACACCGGTTTTCCAGTGGATTATAACATAATATCAAATGTATCACCTATATTTTGTTTACTTCAAGTTCTGAATTCAACTCTTCTGCTGCTGCAAAATTTCTCTTCCTGTGAAAAATGACACTTTGATGAGCCAATACAAAAAGATTTGCCAAAATCGTGCTTATTTGCTGCTAATGAGTGCTATCATCTGTAATGATGTGAACAATTAGAAATTCAGATGCTATCACTGTGAAGGCTTAGAGATGAATGCTGTAATACTGTTAAACTATTTCACCCCTTACTGTAAAGCTGTGTGTGAGTGACAGCCACAGCTTCTCAGAAATGTGTTACTCAAATGGATGTATTGCTGATAATTAGGAACCCAGTGTAGAAACACATGGGTCAGACTTTATCAACCTACTGCTCTATTTTCCAATTCAAATTAAACAAACAAAATGCATGAAAGACAAACCATTAGGAAGGAGAATTTCAGACACTTTAGCACCCTAAATAAAATTAGAAACAATATAATGGCTGCCATCTTGTTTAATCTCTTCTTTGGTCCCTTCACTGCATTTGTTATGCAAGTGCAAGTAGGTTTTTACAGAGACAATATGTGACTTGATTTCTTTATTACAGTCTTACATTTTCTGGAGAGCTTCATTTTATATTTTATATTGTCCTTGTCTTTGTGTTTCTGTGTGTCTGCGCAGTCGTAGCATAAACAATTTCGTCCGGGATCAGTAAAGTTTTCTGATTCTGATTCGGACTCTGATTAATCAGATTAATTAAATTAAAGCTCAGCCCGATGCTATGTGCACTCTTAAAAATGTAGATGCAAAATAAAAACTAGTGATGCCACTGAAGAATTACTTTTGGCTCCCTAAAGAAGCTTACCAGTGGGTGTTTTTCATTTTTGCTTTCCCAGAGCCATGTGTGCAAGGCAAGGCCATTCAAGGAATAGTTATTTTCAAGAACATACTAATGTCTTGGGCCTGAGGATGATTTGTTGTACTTTTGAATTGGTTTGACCATCTTGTCCAGGAGAAATTGTTTAATTACACTCAATCAGTGCTTAAAAGAATATTTACAGTGCCACAAAAGACAAAAGACAGAGATGTAGCACAAATCTTGTGAGGTAAGCATCTAGATTAGCACTCCCCCCTGCTGGGCCAGTGACATTATGAATTGCATTTTGTTTAGCAATATGGCCCTGCACAGTAGTAATCCCAGCAGTTAAGTGAAAAGTCAACACAACATGCCACATTGAATCTTATCTCAACAAACAATCTTGAGGACACCACTTAATTTGACTAATAGCTGGAACAACACTGCAATGCTAAATAAAACATTTTTTTAATCTATTAAATACTCCTATCTTAAAGCATAGAGGTATAATCTGGAGATTTACCTTTACTATACTAAAAATTAACCATTGGGTTAATTAACCAAGGTGTCTTTTTTTTCCTTTAATGTCATTTTTTCAATTAATTACATTCAGTACATCCAGTTTTAAAAGAAAGAGATCCTCCAGAAAGACTTATTAGATAAGAGAAAAGTGTCATTTGTTTGTTAACTGCATGGAAAATCTAATAGGATTAATCTCTCAAATCATAAGATTAACCCCTTAAAAGACAGAATTGTTAATCAGTTACTGATCTTAAGACTTATTATTCAGCAGGTACTATAAATTATACAATAACTACTATGAAAGTAATATGTAAGCTGTGTAGTTAGGAGAGTAAAGCCCTTGGGGTTTAAAGGAATAATCACTGAATAATAAGGGTTTGAGGTGTTAAAATCATCTAGCTCTTGCTTGCTAATGTTAAGTTTACTAGCGCAAAACCATCTGTGGGAAAACCACGCTCTGGGGCCCTATTTCATGCTTTTTTCTTGTGGTGGTGGGTGTTATTTTTCTCTACTCTGACACCCCTTTCTGCTACTGTCATCAAAGAGCTGTCATTGAGGCAAGCAAGATTGGAAGTGAGCCTCCTAATGGCTGTGAGTACATTCTCTACTGACTTTAGGAGCAATCCACCCTGCTCTCTCAAAAGGTTAGGAAGTGTCTGTGCACCTTACACTCCAGTGTTAACTGTGTTGAAGAGCTCACTCTTGCAGTCTCCAAACAATAAAATGGAATCCGCTGCTCGTTTCCAGCCAGTTCTCTTTCTTTAAGCAATCAGAGAAACAAAAAACACCTTAGGGAGGTCCTTCAGCTTCTTATGGGTCATACTGACCATGATGTATAGGCTCAAATAAATCACTAATCAAAAACTGAATGAACTGAAATCATACTCCTGGCAATATTTGCCCATTTAGATCTAACTAGCAGATTTTACTGCATACTTGTTGAAGATTTTTATGTTTATTTTTGAGGTGTGCCATTTAATTTGCAATTAGCAATTCAGGGAAGATGAACAGTCCTCCTGCTCTGAAAGGGGTCGGTTGGTGCCAGCATAGTGGTGCAGTGGATATACAGGACAGTGTTGCCAGATTGAGTGGCTTCATCACAATTGGCCTATTTTTAATGAGATGTGGGATTTGCCGTGGGCAGTTCGATGAATTTTAAACTTCTTTTGTCACCACTGGGCAAGATTTTGAAAAGGCAGTAGGTGCTTTTGTTAATTGCCCTTAGGCTGGTCCATGGTGCATTGAATTAGCAAATTTTACAAAGCAGACACTTGGAGTAGGGAGTCAGAAGAGCACATCAGCTTGGAATTACTCTAAGGGCTATATCTGACAGGCCCCACTTTGCATCATGCAGTTCCTTTTGATGTAATGTTTATGAATGTTTATATTTATGAATAACTGATTTTACATTTTAGGTTCATTTTAAATCTTTTAATTCTACCTTCAGATGCCTGGTTATGATCAAACTATTGCAAAACAGGCTTCTGACTTCAATAGAAGACACACACACACGCACACACACACACACGCATGCACGCACGCACGCACACACACGCGCACACACACACACACACACACACACACACACACACACACACACACACACACACACACACACACA
>JBBPCZ010000136.1:7907199-7917700 GCA_037974445.1 Brycinus macrolepidotus
AATTTTGAATCAAGTGTGGTCAATAGTGTATAAAACAATAGTGACATGCACATTTTACACAGACACACTCCCACAAACTGCAAAAGCAATAACCAGGAAGAAAATGATGCAGTCTTTCATTTTTTTTTCCATGGCTGTATATTATGGGGTATATTATGGGATGACATGCAAAGATACATTATGAGGGTATACTGACATGTACCCAAATGTGGCAAAGGATTAATGAGCCAAAATTAGAAGATCTCCCATGTTATTTGCTTATTCATTTATTTATCTCATAGAGCCAGAGAGGCAAAAAGAGGAACAGATGGTAAGTCAGACAAACACAGTCTCATTAGGAGGTCCAGGATTGACAGGGGGAAAAAAAGAGAGAAGGGAAAAACCCTGGGAGTTTTTGGCTGAGGGAATAACTCTGACCTTCTGTCCTGTCTGCTCGCCTGCTGAGTGGAATGAGAGCCAGCCACAGAGAAAGATAACAAGACATAAGCTTTCTCCAGATCATCTCTGGCCTATTATGCCATCTCTCTATGTTTTATGCCTGCTTATGAAAGAGTGATATAGCCCACAGAAACAGTTTCAATGCATTAGAAAAGGCTCTTCCAGGGCAGTGAAGTGCCAAGGACAATGACCAATTTAGCACTTGTATTATACCACCAGCAGTGCATGGAGAAGAGCCACTGCTATTAAATTTGAAATAAAATACTATAAATGAGTTTATGTGACAATAACCTCTACATATCTGAGGATGTCGGTCCTTTTTGGCTTCTGAAAGCAGTCTCCCTTGTGCCTAAAGCTATTCAGCAAGCTCAGTGCCCTGTGCTCTGGACAACAGCATTCAAAGCCCATTGTGATGAGCACTGAAAAGCACATTTCACATATTCTGAAACTCTGCTTACCAAAAAAAATGTTTTCCCAAACACGTTATATTTCTAGTGCACAAAACTCCTGGCTTAGAGATCTGCAAGGAAATTATTTATTGTGTAGTGGCACAGCCTGAATCTACTGATATACAGTGCTGTTGCATAATTTCTACTATTTTTGCATATTCTTCACACTTTCTCATTCATTTTGGATGCCCAAAAACATCTGTTTAAGAAAAAGACAAAATATAGTTTTAAATAATGGTTTATGAAAAACATTATTTAACAACATCTAGTCCTGTATGAAAAAATAATGATTTAATGATTACTCAATCAAACCATTGATCAAATTTACTTAATAACTGGGATCGATTAGACTAGGTACACTCAGGCTTAATGACTGCCAGCCCTGTTAAAAACATCACGTAAATAAATTTTCAGCAATGTTTGTTTTCAGCTTAAACATCTCTATCACCCACATACTATTTCACAAACAAAAGTAATTCTGAAATAGAAAAGATCTGAGATTTCAGTGAACTACAGTGAGAATCTTTATCTCCAAATAGAACATTTAGAAGAATAGTGAATCTTCCCAGGAGTGGCGAGCCTACCAAAGTTCCTTCAAGGGTGCAATGACAACTCATCTGGGAATTCACAAAGTCAGATAAACATCTAAAAAATTGCAAGTCTCACTTGCCTCAGATAAGGCCAGCATTTGTGTGTCTACTATTAGAAAGAGACTGGGCAAAAATAATATCCTCGGGAGAGCCACAAGGAGAAAACCAGTGCTAACGAAGAGGAACATAAAGATTTCACAGTTGATAAAAACCTCTTGATGGCCCCAACCTTTTTAAAATAATGTTATGTGCATTGATGAATTGAAAGTGGAATTTTTTGGAAGACTGAGGTCTATAACAAAGTTGTGGTAAAACTAACACAACATTTTATAATAGGAACATCAAACAACAGTTAAACAAGTAGTATGCGGTTATAGAGATGCTTTGCTGCTTCAGAAGGAAATTCCTGCAGTAAGTAGCTATTTTATCAAAACAAGCCTCAAATATACCATTCACTCCATGTATAGAAACTAAGCCGCTCATTTTTTTGTGATTAAAAAAAACAAATAATTAATCTACAGATATCCACCTATTCAGCTTACAATGGTCTAGAGCCTTTCCTTTTTGCTGAAGTTACTTTATAAGTAGTGCTTGATTTTCAAAAGAGACACAATACAGGGTGGCAAACCAGAACAAAGTTGCAGTGACTAGTCTGTTTGTACAGAAAGGTACAGAAGATGGTATGTAAAAATTAATCATGACTTAAAAAATAAGTGCTTGGAATTACTAGATTCATATGTGTATATTGGTTCCACACGAATGAAGTATATTATCTTTTGTATTCTCTTTGGAATATAAGTGTGTTAATGTAATAAAACTCATACATTTGGATCAACACATTTGAATCAAAAGAAAGTGAAACATTTTAAGTGTACATACACCCATAATTATAAACCCAGAGGAACATAAATGTGGAAAACGCAAAAGACCATCAGCTGTCCTTACTGTCCTCTTGCTTTGTGTCTCCAGTCCCTCTCCCTCTCTCTCTGCCTGAGAGCTGTGTTTTAAAGAGTCCTGGCTCCTCCCTTAACGCAGTTCACCTGGCTCTCGTAAAGGGAGGAGCCCCGAGCTCAATCCTGCAGGCCTGTGAGGGTGCTCCACCCCTTGCCTCACAGTATATATACATATATATATACATTCAATTCTCCCACAAAAAAAAATAACAATAAGATGGTGAAAATATATCTTTATTCTGAAATATGCTGGCAATATACAATAGAATATTAAATTTTCAGAGAGGACAACTGTGTTCGGTTGCCTCTATTCGTGACCTTACACTAGACTGGCACAGACTGATGTCGACAAAGAGTTTCACACACAAATGAGTGGGGCAAGTGTCTGAAAGAATCCAGCTCGCTCTCGCCAACCAAAAAACCCATTTAGAGCTTCTACAATATCGGGACAGTACTTTAACTTCAGAATGCCTCAGTTCATTTTCTCAGGCACACAGTAGCTTGCTAATGACTCGTGGGTAATGTTTAAGGACAATACCAAGGCCTTGGAGTGAAAAAGTTTAAAATGGATCCCGTTAAGTAAGAAGTTTCCATCCTCTAATACTCTGAAGACTAAGAGGGCCTCGGGTTTGAATTTAACAAAGTCAAATTACTTGATGAATCCAGAGTGGGATCTCCCTCTGTAGACTGCAGATGGTCTCATATACTTTCTTTGATACAGAAATAAAAGGAGGCTTGTGTAGTACAGATCTTTCAGTGCGTTATTTACCATTGTATGCAAAGGTTTAGGCATCCCTGGCCAAAATGCATGTTGTGAAAATAAGAACAAACCTTCTGTAGAGAATGCACTTCTGCAAATATTAATGCACAGTTACTTTTTATTTACTGAATAAAAAAGCAATATGATAACATATTATTATAAAATACAAAATGTGGCCTTTGTATTAAATAAAACACAAAAAGTGCCCAACAGTTATGACACTTGTAATGATTTATTTTATTTACTTTCTTTTCTCCAATAGGTTAAACTCTAATAAATAGAAATTGTCCTCTGAAATTGTTGAAAGATCTGCATCCAATTGTGGTATGATGGTCATTTTTGCACCACAAACTTGAAGACTGGAATCAGAAAGATGGTATTCAATCAGGAAATATGTCTATTCAGATGAAAGTTCACATGAAGATGCTCAAAAACATCTCTGCATCTCAGGTCTCTGCCAACAAACAGATTCAGCCTGACTTTAAGTATTCTAATAGCTAACACGATAAGGAGAGGGTGTAAATCACGTGACCTGGCTCAGGTCAGTCTCCCAGAGTCAGAGGACTGACAACTAACAGCAAGAAGAAACATTTCCTGATTTCTGACTTCACAGAGTTCCAGCACTATTCCATTCCTTTTTGCCTCTTAAGAACAAATTCACACAGCTATAACCTAGGGCTTTGAGGAACAGGTACACATGAAGAACAGGTACATTCCAGACACATTTAGTGATTGTTCATAAGAAAACAAACTAAAGATGTCTAGAATAATCATTAGTCCTTAACTCCAACACCCTCCAGGGTATTGACACTGGGTACTGGTTCCATCCCGAATGCTCACACCCTCTGCCTATTTCATGTGTTCATGTGTTTACAGTGTATAAGATATGCTTCACATTTTGTTCATTTTCATTAGCCCCCTTAAAATATATATATATTTTTTCTGTTAGATGACAATATTTATGATCTGCATTTGTGTTTATTTTCTCAGCATCACCTACCAGCCTTTACTTGCACATATAGACAGACAGACACGCATACACACACACACACACACACACACACACACAGACACTCTCCACCCAGCAGAATCTTGGGCCACTCCAACAGATGGGGAGTCATTAACAGACCCTCTAGACAATTGTGCTTGATTGGCTAGAACTGACCTCCCAGCTCAGTACTTCACAGAATGCCCGCGAGAACTTCCTACACCTTTGACAATCCGCCCATGAAACCCTCTACTGTCCCAGTTTGAACTCGAAAGTGTTAGAGGAGGGAAATAGAGAGGGAGAAACTCATTTGGATATGAAAGAATTCCTAATGGTTTTATCGAGACAGAAATAGCCAGGATAAAAGGACAAGCAATGGCAACGGAGGCAATTAATCACAACAGTGGAAACTTTTTTTTTCTTTTTTTTTTTTTTGACAGATTCACCATCCAAACTCACATTTGGAAAGGGAGATAGCAGGTTTTTGAAGAAATGTAATGAAATGTTTGCTCGAGTAACAGAAGGCCGGTCTTGCCCTCCTACAGTGCTCTTCTGAAAGCCTCCATCTTTTCTACAGTCGACGCCAATGTGGAACATTCACCCATACAGGAGCCACTAGCTCAGTGTACCACTCTGCAGAGTCAGTGTCCTACTTAGCCATGAGCGGTGCACGTTAGACACACTGGTCCTCATCCTCTCATGATGTAGGAGGTAGCGTAGGGCCCTCTGGGCCAGGCCATTTGAGGCCACCCCCTGTGCTACTCAAGGGAGCTCTGAGTGAAGTGGGACCGGGCCCAAGGGGCAACCTGGGGGGGTGAGGGTAGGGCCCCTAGCCCTAGAGATAAATTCATACGCTGCCTTAGAGGATAGCTTTTCTGACAGCTGCAAAGCACACACACCCCCAGGTGAAGCTGAGAAAAGAAACTGAGCAGGGAAAAGAACAGACTTGATAAAACACATACCTCTGGCCCACACACTGGAGCCTACCACATAGAGGCAACGTGTTTATAAATGGCTGAAAGTCAGACATAGATAGTTACTAGTTACATTCACTCAGGCAAAAATGTATGGATTTGTACTTTCTAAGTTTTTTCAAATAAGTGTACTTTTACATGTACTCAGGTTTATTTTATGAAGAAATGTACTTTCTACTTGGTTATATTAGTTACTACTTCCTTTTTTATTTCATTATGTCATGGTGGCGAAAGTGACAGTTTTATTGCTTCACAACTGTTCACAGCCAGGAACTTTAATTATTTTCTTTTGAATCAAGAGAATATCAGAGAATAACAGCACCTAATCTTTTAGTTCCTAGGCTGTTAGATACCATGTGTATTATGAAGGTCTGCTGCAATTTTGTACATTACTCAGCACTTAAGCATTTTGACCTGCTACTTTTTTTTTTTTACTTCACCTTGTCTTTAGAAAGGTATTTATACTTGTACCAAGGTAATTATTATATCACATTAAATCTTGCCATTATAACACATAAGAAATGGCTTTTCTCCTTGAATGTTGTTGACTGACTAACATGCAATTCTCTTGCCGATAGACCATACAAATATGAAAATACATTCTACTTTTATTTTGGAATACACTGACAATATATAATAATATATTCCATTTTCACAGAGGACACTTGCATTAGCTTGCCTCTGATTATCACCCTACACCTCACTGGCACAGATTGACATCCTAATAATGAGTAACAATATTTTTACTTGAATATGGATTTAGGTTACTCTACCCATATCTGCCTAAATTTCTAAGTATCGAGAAAGGTACTTAATGTGTAACCAGTGTGAAATTTTATGACTGATATGCCACTCTATTAAATCTCAAACCTAATTGTGTTTGATCATTCATTTATGTTGAGAGACTATATTGGTGCTCCTGCTGGGATCAGACATGAAAACCCCATGCAACCCATCATGTACCTAGATAGTGTATGCTAATAAGGACACTTTTTAGCTTATCTTTGCTTCATTGCATATTACATATTCATTTTGGAGTTACCGGTGTGGAGCAGAGTTCCAGTAGTCTGGGTAGTTCAGATGTAACAAAGATCTTATCGTTGCTGTTAGATCGAAACCAGGAATCTCATTTTTGTCTTTTTTTTAGTTTTGACATAACATTGAAATGTTTTTGACATAATTTTGAAAACCTCTGTTTTGACATAATTTTGAAAATTAAAATACTACTATGCATAACATTTTGTTGCTTATTACATGTGAGTGCCAACGCTGTTCTGAAGTCCACTTGAAGGCATTCAGAGATGGCTTATAGAAATGCATGGTTCACTATATGTTGTGTCCTACCACAATATTTTTTGTATAATCTCATCTAAATATGAACAATTTAATAAATATTATTAAATATACTGAATAAGTTGATACTGATAATGAATGAGGTCTTACCAGTTAATAACGAACAACAAGAGTGTCATAAAGTGATAGTTTATTCTAAAATTCACCAGTATAGAATAAATATCAGAGTCATCACCAACATGAGAACAAGGAAAATAAGCACACAATAAATTATTAAACAAACAAATGAATAAAAATCTGGCCATCTATTTTGATCTATTTGTAACTACTGGTTATCAAAACTGACAAACTCTTGTTTTGCATATTAAAACACACACAAATGTAAGTGGAATGAACAGCAGCTGAGATACAGAACATAGATTTAAACATAGTAACACTCTCTGTAACTGTAAAGCAAATCTTTCTGATGGATCTACTGAAACACACATAAAATATATAATTTTTCACGCACATCACTTGCTACAGTAGATTTTTTGCTGATATAGTGAAAAATATATTTTGAAAAAATGAAAAAAAGTCTAATGACAAAGTAATAAAAAGCAACTTGTTCAGTTGTAAGTGATGGCAAGAGATTGTCGATTATGAATGTTTTTGGGACATAAACTTGAAAAATAAAAGACTTCCAAGTTCAATCTTTTTTCTGCCTTTAACCAAACCTCACCAAAGACTGATATATTTCAAAGTCAATCTGAAAATATTTTGTGAGGCATTATGAAAAAAACAAAAAACAAAAAAAAACAAGATACAGAGACTATACATTACTCCATTAATATCTGTTGTGTCTCAGCAAGTCTGAGATTCCATATTCCAGCTTTGACTTTTTTGTGTTTGCTGATAAATATTTTAGTGAATGTGCCTAAAGTGGAAGGAAGCTTGTTCGCAGGAGTTTATTTATTTATCTCTACATTCAGAGGAGACAAAAATAGGGAAAAGAATCTTCCGGAATAGTGTCCAAAACAGTGTAGTCTGCAGTGTCACAGTGTAAAAAGGTCACTACATATGACAAATATTTTGTACACAGAAACATTAAAAAAACACTTTCGTATGACCTCACATACACACACACACACACACACACACACACACATACACACACACACAGGAAACATGCACGTACACACAGAACATCAAGCTGCCACAGTTATATTGTAATGGCTTATAATGACTGAAAGCAGCTAGCTTCAAACCATAATAGCCCAACTAATAGCTATGATGGGTTTGCTTCCAAAACAAAGTTATTTCAGCAGAGTGGTTCCTGGACCGCTTTTTTTCATGGTTTCATGTTTAGTCTGAAAAAGATAAAAAATACATTCATAGCTAAAGGAAAAAGTACACATTTCTGTCAAGGTTGGTGGGTCCTATTTTTGTCATAATTTCCTAGAACAGAAAGCAGTAGCATTTTGAAATCAGGTTTTCTCAGTTGACTGGTTGATTTTGCAGTATAATAATTTGTCTTCTGACTGAGATACCATAAAAAAAAAAAAAAAAGCCACACGTAAGATAAATATGATTTCAAAATGTCTTGTTTGGCTTCTCGTTATTTTGCCACTTTCAAAAAGAAGCTCAGGCTAAAACACAAAACACTTCTTATAACTTCAGCCCACACTGAAGATCTAGGAAGTGTTTTGTGTTTTAGCCTGAGCTATGAAATCACAAAAAATAACTGTACTTATGACATCACAAAGCCAGTCGCACTCACTTCTGAGAATCAAGAGACTTGCAGCAACAGGAGTGCAGAGTGAACGGTGAGTCTTTCCTGAAGTTTTGATTTTGCATCAAACTGATGTGGGTGACTTAGCAATCCAACAATCCAGTCACAGTACAGAACCCATTTCTGTATGAGATTCTGAGAATGAGGCGTGGAGACACAGGACACTCTCTCTCTCTCTCTCTCTCTCTTTCTCTCTCTCTCTCTCTCTGTCTGTCTCTTTCTGTCTCTCTCTCTCTGTCTGTCTCTCTCTCTCTCTCTCTCTCTCTCCCTCTCTCTCTCTCTCTCTCTCTGTCTCTCCCTCTTTCAACACACTGCCGTATGGCATCTACCGCACCTGCACATATGCTAACGCCAGGTAGCCTTGGGGACAGAGAATCACTGAAAGTAATGCCACAATTAATGAAAGCTGAAGAAGAAAACACGTTGGCTGCCTGCCATCTTCTCGCAGCTCAAAGTTGCAGGCTAGCCATGGGAGACGACCTAACCCACATTGTTTCCCTCTCTCCGGCTGAGCCCGTGGAGCCCTCGTCTCACACTTTCTCTCCTCTCTCCCCTCTAGCCTTGGGTTACATGGCCCAAGCAGAGCACTGCAGGAATGCTGGCCCATCCATCCAGTTGCTGTTAGATGAACAAGTTTTGCAGAATGCTGACAAAAATCTCTTGAAACTGACAATTTGTAAATGACAGAAAATAGCTAAACCATGCTGTTGTAGCTATTTGAAATTACAAATACAAAACTGTGTTCACAGTCTGTGTCAGATATACCGTATGTGTTCTTTTGAGCAAAATGCTCCAAAAAGCTCAACATTCACATGTAGTTTGAGCGATTAATTTAATTTCTAAAAATTAATGTTAAATGCATGTTAATTGACATCATTTTTTGTAAATAATAGGTCTGTACAGCACCGAACTACGATATTATACAGTTTTTAGAGTGGTCTTATTGGAACTGTCATCTTGGACAGAATACAGCCTAGAATGATTCATGCATGATTAGAACATCTTTGTCACTCTCTCGTTCATGATTAGAGAGAAAATCAGCTGAGGAATTATTCATTTAAATCGGAAAGCTTTATCCTTGTGTGATCAAGGGGGAAATGGCTCATTGTCTCTCGCAATGATGAGTCAATCAGCTCTTCCTGCGACAGTCAGCGTTCGACAACAGAAGCGAAAAGGTGCATAAATTATACAGCTGCATTTAAACTACAAAACAGCGGCTGAGCTGGAGAGGAGGATTTCTCTGGCTGACGAAATATACGACTTTCATCCTTAATTGCTACAAAACTGTTGAATCCTCAAAACTGCATCATATGGAGACAGTTGTCTGTTTCCAAGTCTGTCTGGGAAAGTGACTTAATCAACATATTTGTATACTCAAATGCGGTGCTGCATGATCATTACTGTAAGCAGTATTATACTGTATAGTATATTTTGTATATACAGGTTCTGAAACACATTATTATCAAAGAACATGTGAGTATTTATGGTGAGGTTGATGAATACAGCTTAATTATACATAAAAATAACTGATCTCTTCAATTTATCATTAGACAGTTTAATGAGACTGCAGCAGAATGTGCTTGACATTCACATGAAACCTATCAATAATTTTAAAAATAGCATAAACATAATGCACAGCACAAGCAGCAGAACACAGAAGTTTTGAGGCGAGGAGAGTTTTAGGTCTACACAGTGACAAATTTACAATGATGTTAAATATTTTCTTCAAGTTTAATAATATTTAAAAATTACATATTGCTTTTTTTCAAAGTACTCAAAGGTTAACAAATTTGATAAAGAGGAAAAGGAATGAACTGCTATTTCAGCAAAGTCATGCAGTCATGCAGTCATGCATGGTGTGTGCCATGGAGCAAAGAGAATGGCAGCAAGAAATCTTGGGCCATATAGAAACAATGGGATTTTAATAAAAAGACAAAGATTTCATGGCTTAGTTCTTTTCTCCATATAAAGTAAAGTGGCCCCTTATAGCCACTTGGGAACACACCACAGCATGACTTCTTTCTCTGCATTTAACCCATTCACCAAGTGAAGCAGGGGGCTGCCATCAACAAGCGGCGCCTGGGGAGCAGTGTGTGGGGACAGTACCTTGCTCAAGGGAACATCAGTGATGAGACTAGCAATGTTGGGATTCAAACCCACAACCTTCTGATTGCAGGCGCAACTACTTCTAGGCCACTATCTGCACTTTTTAAACTTGACCATAACGATTGTCCTACTAACCATTTTAAAATGTATTGTGTAAGGGCATCTGTGAGAGATATATA
>JBBPCZ010000136.1:7931215-7941454 GCA_037974445.1 Brycinus macrolepidotus
TATATATATATGAGTATTTGAGTGGAAACCCTTTTTTAAAGCTCATAGAACCCTCACAAATTACAAAGCTTCTATACCAGTTAAAGTTATTTTTCTTAGAGCTCCAAATCCAGTCCAAGAATCATTTAGGAACATCAAACCTACTGGCCAGTTAGAAATCAGGGCTGGCCATGCTCTGATGGTGTTACTGTCAGTACAGTCTCTTCCTTGTGTGGGTTGTAAATTGTCCAGCCTAGGTTAGATTATTGAGTTGAAGAAGTCTAAAGTTGGCAAAATATTATATATATATATATATATATATGTAGACGTCTGTTTAGTGCACATTTAATGAAAGATGGAATTGGGATAGAACTGTTCTCCTTGTTCAACACTGAAACAAACATACAACCATTTTGCAGTTGAACTCTTTTTGTAGCGGATGTCATGAACCACTAGGCAGCATGGATAATTGTTTTTTTTCTTTTTTTTTTATGTAAGTATGTTGTTTGTTCTTCCTTCATGTGCACAGACACCCAGACTGTGTCTTACACACCTGGGCCCCACCGAGATCATCAGCTTGTTTGATCTGGGCATAGGAGAGCCCATCTAGTGCAGCTGGAATGTGGATTAGCAACAGCATGAGGGGGAGTGAAACAGTGCAGAATTCAATGTATGACAAGAAATGAAGCAAATAAAACAGAGGGGCGAAACAAGCAAAGAGAAAAAGAGAACAAAAGAAATGCTGTATTTTTTGCTGTGTTTTTCATCTGCTGTTGCTGTGATAAGGCTCTAAAAGATCACCATTCCTGTCTTCATCACCACTGGTTCATGAAAACACTTCTGTTTTAAGGTTCTATTTTTCACTGAGACTTGATTTTTGTTTAACCGTTTGTAATGGAAAAAAAAACTGAATTAAAAATGAATAATAATAATAATAAACTAGTGGTCTCAGTCTTATGTACTTGTTGTATTTACTCATGGTATGGTGTTGGAAGATTTGACCTTGTTTTAGCCACCTGGCAGAAGAAGCCAGACTTTTGGTCTAAAATCACTTGTTCATGATAGTATCTTAAAAAGATTACGAGGACCTTTGAAAATGAAACAGCCCAATAATATTGCAGACATACCACCATACAACACCATAAACACTCCACTGTGCGAGTAGATTTCCTGCATGACCTTGGCTCTTTTCATTCCATTGTCAAGTCTGATGTTTGTTGCTTAAATGTGTAGTCCCACTTCATATTAAATGACTCTAATAATTGTGAGGTTAGATATTAACAATACACGTCATCGTAACAGATGAATGACGGTACAGCTCTTGTAAATACACATGTATCAACAGTCTTTACTCATGTAATTACTTAAGTGTTGTTTTTCCAACAAGACATTTCTGTCACACACACCAGTCATGTGGCGTGCACAAGGCCCTGGAGTGACGTATGCCATGGGGTATATAAACAGGAAGTAGGTAACGCACGGCGCTCAGCCATTGAATCCCTATGCCAGCCCGACTCCTTCTCCAGTCTCCTGGTACCGTGAGTACTCCGGTTCTCTTCTTTACCTTATATACTCGCTGTGTGTGTGTGAGAACGTAGGTTCCCGGTTGGAGCCTTTACTCTCTGTTAGAGCGTTCTCAGAGCAAGGTGCGTAGTTTACCAACTCTCTCGTGTTTGTTCGCAATTGGGTTCATCCACTACGCTACACTGGGCTAACTTTTTGTTCAGGTATGTTCTTGTCTCTTCCCGTGACAGAATGACTGAGCCCAAATCAGTGAACCCAGCGGACTTTGCTAGACTGGTTGAGATGGTGAATCGGCAGGCGGCCGAGATTGTGAGCTTGAAAAAGGAGGTCATGGGCTTATGTCAACAGCTCGCGACTCTGGAGTAGGCTCACCTCGTGCTGGCTGCCGAGAAGCTATCTCTCCAGGTGACTGCCTCCACTTCCTCCTCAACCCACCATACCACTAAAATGTCACTCCCTGAAAAATAGAACGGTGTAGACAGGAAGTGCAATGTGTTCCTTACTAATCTCTCACTTATTTTTTAGTTTCAGCTGGAGCGCTACCCCTCGCACCATCAAGCCGTCTGCCCTCTCCATCTGTGAAACGATTAGACCAGGTGAATAGGGGGAGGAACTCACCTGGTCCACTGGCTGCCACCTCCTGTTTACATTCTTCAGGTACACATACAGTTGGGCCACAAACGGGTCATTGCCACCGCCTTTGTTGATTCAGGGGCGGCTGGTAATTTTATCGACCATGACTATGCTGCTCAGCTGGGTGTGGACTGTGAGGTGTTATCTCAGCCTGTTAACATCACTGCCATAGACGGTTGGCCCCTTTCATCCAGTCCCATGACTCACCAGACCCAACTTCTTACCATCACCATCCAAGACTATGTGGAGAAACTTCCCTTCCTCATCACCCGCCTCACCTCACCACCTCTCATCTTAGGCTACCCTTGGCTTCGCATGCACAACCCTCTCATCTCCTGGACCCAGCACAAGATTCTTCAATGGGGTTCGACGTGTCAGGAGCTTTGTCTCCAGGCAAAGGCTGAGACGTGCTCAGGGGAGTCCGAAGCCCCCAACGTCGACCCGAAGACCATTCCCGTCCCGTACCGTGACCTGGCTACTGTATTCAGCAAACAAAGAGCCGTCCAACTTCCTCCTCATCAGTCCTACGACCTCGTCAGACCTCGCCATCGACCTCCAGCCAGGCACGATACCGCCCCACGGCCGTTTATACTCTCTCTCCGCAGGGGAGCAGAAGGCCATGGATGAGTACATCGCTGAGGGTCTTCGTCATGGGACCATCCGGCCTTCATCCTCCCCTGCTGCCACAGGGTTCTTCTTTGTTAAGAAAAAAGACGGAGGTCTTCACCCATGTGTCGGCTATCGAGGGCTAAATAAGATCACCATCAAGAACCGTCATCCACTCCCACTTACCAACACCCAGGTACGTTCTTGTCTCGTCCCGTGACAATTTCTCATAACAGGAGGTGTATGTTTACCGACATTATGAGAGTATCTGCTCTACATCTGTACAGGAAATGCCAGCTAACATTTAACTAGCTGTACTAGTCCACTTGTGTTGTGTTGTGACAAGGTTCTGGCTTTGCAGATTTACACAGCGAAAGCAAAGATATTTTAAAGATGAATAGACATATGGCATTACTGTGTAAACATAGTCCCATTACTGGATGGTTTAAAGCCAGAACTTTAGGTTAGATTCCCTGTAACAACACAAGGGGGCTGTTACAGTAGCACACACATACCTCCAGTTACAATCAGAAAAGTCTTGTGGGAAAAATAGAAGGTCACCCAATTACAAAAGAGAAAATCTGTTATTACAAAATCAAGATATAGTTATACTTGATTTATTTACATAAAGTATACTGCTGTTATCCATTTGTAAAAGTGAATACATTACTAGTAGCTACAAAGCTGTTGCCTGCTTTGTAAATGTGTGAATATACAGTTATTAGTGACAGCATAAAGTTGGGTCAGATGTTCTGTTGTTTCCATCTGACCAACCATTTCAGTGATGTTTAGTGCACCCCAGGTGCACTAGACTTTGCCTAGACTAAACCTGTCTGTTTGAGTCTGTTTGCTGTGCCTTTATCCACTCGTGTTTTTTTTGCTGCAGCTGTTGAATTGTTCGTTTGTACCTGTTTGTCATTTGTGTTTGTATTTTCTTATCTACTGATGGCTCTTCGGATCTGTGGAAAACAACCTTTTTAATATTTTTTCAGATATATGCAGAAGGTGTCACTTCAGCCAGTTCAGCACCATGGCCAGCGACTGCGCTGCTCACCAAGGCAAGAATGCAGTATCTCAGGATGAGCTGCACCTGACGTCGGTTAACTACTAACTGTCAACGAGGAAACTGGCAAGTATGCCTCACATGGTAGTGTGGGGGCTTCATCCGCTCCTTGTAATGCTGTGGCTTCTACTCCCCTACTGCAGACAGAAGCCCCGAGAACTACCCGCAAGCTACCTGATACCTGCCCCGTGCTTGGTTCGCCGCTGCCCACTGCAGGCCCAGAGACCTGGCCCAGCTGACCACCCTATCCACCGTCCTCTTCACTACTGACAGCCCTCCACCGGACCCTCTACACACACTCTGTTTATACATGCACATACACACACACACACACACACACACACACACACACACACACACAAATTTGGTCTCTCTAGAGACAGTATATCACTCTTTGATGAACTTGAGCCTGAGTGACCTCAACAAGCCTATCCCCATTAGCACCAGACCCTCTGTTTCTCACTGGTAATTGAGTCTGAAGGAGTGTCAGTCTGACCAGCATAGTGTATCCTCTCATTCTGTCCTCTACCATAAATAAGACTGGAATCTTTTTGCTTCTCTTACTGTGAGTCACAGTGCCTCAAGTAACCCATGACAGACATCATTGTCCTTGGAAAGCCTCTGAAAAGCCACAGGGACACTGACCTAATTACACTTAACACACTATAAAAAGGGGATGGATTTATTATCTTTGCCATTTGGTGAAAAGGTGAGGCCTTTTTGCCACCTAAGGAACAGCAGGCGTGTATTGTGCACATGTAGATATCATAGTGACTCCAACATGCGTGCTGCGAAAAAGTAGGACAAGCTCTGTTAAAGACCTTCATTTTGAAATATGCCATCACACACAAAAACTCAGGAGCTCATCATATGATGTAAAAATAAGACATGCATTTTTCACTAGCATCAGTTATGGCTCTGTCATCTACAATGTCCTCATTTGCCATCTGTTGCTTAATCTGTCTAATCTAAGTTCATGAAAGGTTTAAAAGGTTTTGTACATATTTTTATAATATATCCCTGCTCTCATCCACAATGGTCAAAATATTTAAATTTTCCAACATGTATTGTGCCTCTTTCAGACCCCAGTCCACTCCAAAATAATCTCTATAATTTCAGGGTGAAATAGTAGGTTGACTTTTTTGTAGTGCAAAGACTGGGTAATGAAGGGTTTTTTAACCTACTCCATAAAGTTTTTAATTTCAGGAGAAGGAAAGACAAGATATTATTCAGAGATTTGGGCTTTTGATGTCCATGCAATGCCATCGGTGAAAATCAAAAACAGATGTTGTGCCGAAATAAAGAAACAACAAAAAAGGAAGAAGAAGAAACCTTGAAGCTGGCTTTGTGAGCACATTTTGGTCAGATGGTCTCTGAGGTATTATTTGTTTGCAGACATGACCTAAATATTCTCCAGCTTCCAGTTGAACTTGATGATTAGCCATGCCCCTCACAAGAATGAATAGTTAAGAATGAGTCAGGGGTTCAATTTCAGTGCACCTACAAACACTCAAATTGCAGTAGGCATGCCAGGCATGAGCAGGGTGCAGCAAAATAATGTGGACTACGGATGCATAGTGAGAATTGAATAACTGCTTGGCAGAAAAAAAAAAACAACGCTGATCTCTTACTTTTCAAGTTGTGTGTGTGTGTGTGTGTGTGTGTGTGTGTGTGTGTGTGTGTGTATGAACGTATGTGTGTATGCATGTGTGTGTGTGTGTGTGTGTGCGTGTGTATGCATGCGTGCTTGTGTGAGCATTTCTGGAAGTGGCCTTGTTATGAAGCAGCTGGCGAGGGCTTACAGTGAAATGGTGAAAGAAGACGACATGGTCTTAGATGCTTATTAAAACCATAAGCCTCCTCATCATCCGTCTCACAGGAAATGCACTCAGATCCGTCCCAGGGCCCACTATTCATTACAGGTTCATAATGGAGTGCAGGAAAACCTCATTGCTCTTATATCTGAGGCGGTCTCTTAGCTCTCTTATAAACAACACAGCCTGAAATCGCCCAGGAATAGAGGGCAAGTGTGTAAATCCCCTTCTATCACGACAAACACTGAAATGCTGCTTCTACAGAGAAGAACTACATGCGCTATGTCACACTGTTAGGACAAGGTGCTTGAGCGCCGGAGTACAATTGAGTGAAGAAGGTGCATTTATTCACAACACAGCTACTAAAGGCTTATGCACATGGCCAGAGCTCTCTCAAGTAAGGAAATCTAAAAGTTCTTAAAGCTTTTACATCAAAGCTTTTTACACTAGAGAGGCAAGCCACAAAACTTAAGGATACAGAAAGTTACGTGGGTGGAAGAAAGCACAATTCATATACCAACGAAGAGTATCCCATGTGTTCCCACGCTTAAATTTTTAATAAGGTTGTCACTTACTTCGCCATTGTAAATATTCAGTTTAGTCCTGTCCTAAAGTCAATACATATTTGTAAAAATCAGGAGGCTAGAGAATAATAGTTTAATCTTCAAATTAGATGCATGAGTAGGTTTTAAGGTAGATAGACTGCAATTTGTGTGTGTGTGTGTGTGTGTTTGTAACACTCCATGACACTTAAGACATCAGTGGGAGTGAAGACTCATTGATGTACAATCAAAACCTACAGTGGCAGACACACTGTATTGTGAAGAAGGAAAAAGAGCTTGAGCTGAGTTTCAACTGGTCAACTGGTGCGTTTCAATCAGGCCGCATTGAGAAACATGAAGAGCAAAACCATAAGCAGAAATAAGACAACATAAGCTCACCATACAAAAAAATCACATGCATCATTTTAGTTATTAAATTTGATGTGAGTTAATGGAACATGCCATCTTTATTGCTCTATTCCTCGTACAATTTTGAGACAATGTAAACAGAAACTGATGTCTTCAAATAATGTCTTCAAAAAATTAAATAACTACAAAAAATGCTTCACTTACAAAGACTGCTTAACAGAAAAATGCCTCAACAGAATTTGTGACTTAAGTGACATCTGCATTCAGATCTATGGTAACAACATCCCTAAATAAAAAATGGGAACTGTGGTTGAAAGTAAACATGATGGTTGTACATTAATGTGATAAATAAAGAAGAGCAATCCTGCCTCAACAGTCCTTCAACAATTACATAGAACGGGTCTGCAGTGCATAAACCCCTCATTACAAAGACAATGCACATTTGAGAGATAAAGAAACCATAGACACTGATACAGCGATGTGGAAAAAAAAGTGATATGATCAGGTGAATCATCCATCACTATATTCTACATAAATGACTGAAAGTTATGATGCACACCAGGAGGATGGTCCAGGCCTGAATGCCTGATCCCTAGACTGAGAGGGGTCTGGTGGCTCTGTAATGCTGTGGGGGCCATGTTTCTGGCATTGTTGGGTCCACTTGTACCATTAGAGAGCTTGGTCACTGTAAATCAACACAAGGTTATTCTGACTGATCACTTTTATCTTGTGATGAAGTATTACTGTCCTAAAGGGAGTGGTCTCTTCCAGGATGTCAGTGACCCCATCCACAGGAAACAACAGGACACTAAATGGTTTGTAAGTATGTATGTAAATGATGGAAATCATATGCTATGGCTTTTGCAGTCACTAAATCTCAACCTATTGGAGACTTTGGACCTCTTATCTCCACCAGAGGAATTGAAAAATGGTGTCCCAAACCCCCGCACCCCCCACCCCCCTCATCACACTTCCAAGGTGCATTGAAGCTCTTCTAGCAGTTCATGCTTGCGTAACACCATACTAAGATACTTTGTATGTTGTTGTTTCTAATTAATTGGCCTGTTAGTATAGTTAACGCTATGAAATACACAAGGAAATTCTCAAAAAGCTGTTGATAACAGTTTGAGGGCATTTCAAAGGTAAACTTTTGACTAACTTGTGTCTGCATACTTGTAGAAAAAATGTTTAATCAAAGACAACAATTGATCTATATTCCAATTAATAACTAAAGATGTTTCATGTGGGACTATCATAGCAATATCCAATCAAATCCAATTAGTTTTCGAAGCTTCCCTCCAGAAAAAAATGCATTACAGCAGGATTAAGCAGCTATCTGCACTGGACTTGATTAATGGCCACACTAATTAATGCTGAAAGAGCTCATTGGAGCGACTCTTCATGTAAGTGTGCTCGGCGATCCAGCAGCAAAGTAAGCACCAAGGAAATAAAAATGTCAGGAGTACAGACAGCCAGTACACCAAACATGCTTTCTAATACTTGTTTACTCTTGTAGTCTCCAGAACATGTTCAACAACACTCCCTTAATAAGCTATCAAAAAAAAAAAAAAACAGCCTTCTTAATAGCCACAACAAATGCTTTAAAACATATGGGTCTGTGCCGAGACCCCAGTCTGTTGTGTAGTGGACCCTTTTTAAGACACTGACAGTCGTGTCAGAGAGGTAGAAGCGGTACTCAATCCACATTTAGGATTCACAACTTTGAATATTCAATAAACCAGTTATAAAATCTCTATGGAGTACAATAAAGCTCTAGTGTCCAGTCAGGGGCAACGCCAATCAGTCTTCTATTCACCATGTCACACAGGACCCACACCAATTTAATCTAAACCCTCTATGCCTACAAACCCACACAACATGGGAACAGGCCACAGGCAACGGGAAATAATTTGAACAGTAAACATTTGTACTTACCTTTGGATCCCAGTGATCTGACTTTAGTAAATCCAAATTTTATGGTTCCCCAGATGAATACCTGAAAAAGACATGTATTTTTTATAATCTTATAATCTTGTTTAAACCTTTTTTTGTTTTTCTATTTTTTTTTTACAATGAATATTCATATGCAAACATACATTCACACAATATAATCTAACTAAATTAAAATCAAAACCTAACCCACATAGGTTGTGTGTGTGTGTGTGTGTGTGTGTGCGTGTGAATATCCATATTCATTTTAGAATCTAACAAGATGAAGAGATAAAGATGGTCTGACTAAATGTTGAGAGGAGTTCATGGCCTCACTGTTCCATTTAAGTGCTGACATAATTTTCCTGTCAGAGACAAAACTTTGCTATGAATGTGGGGCCATGTTGGAACGGTTGAAAATATTGCAGCAGCCTGAAGCAGCCTGAATCTTTCTAAGATACATTTCCGAAGACACACATATGCAAGTGTTTTACAGTCATGTATCATGTACACTCAACATCACTGATAAGTCTTACTGTTCGATAACCCCCTCACACAGTGTGACTGATAGATCTTTGCCACACAACTGATGAAAATTCACCAAATGAATGATTAAAGATTCAGTGCAGATTGAGAGAATAAGAAAAAGAGAGAAAATTTGTTTCATGCTGCCAAAAATTGTACCTTATTATCAGCACCATTAATGCTTGATACATTCTTTACTGCCAGATCAGAGTCTGTAGAATGATACGGATCAGGCATATTTAAATGTGTTCCATATAGAAGATAGAGGGAGAATTCAAATGAGAGTGTAATGTATGGGCTATATCTTTGGGGTATATTTCCCGAATTCTAAATGTTTCATGGGGAAATTGAAATGAGTAATTTGCAATCTAATAATTTGAGATAAAAGATTGCTGTAGAGTGAGTTAATATGGGAAGTATATTATTTTAATATTATATTGTGTGATAATAATGATATCCATTTTTCACACTTTTCTTTCATATTACTTTTCTCTTTACAGATAATTCCCATGGCTACTTTCATCAGCAGAGAATATAAAAGAGTAGGATTGCACTATTTTTATTTAAACACACATGCTGGATCATATGGTACTCAAGATCACTAGACCTTTTATGGTTGAATGCAAAAGCTACTAAAGCTACTGGTAAGCCTCCAATAAACAAATATTGACCAAAGCACAAAAAACAACAAATGAAATAGGTGATTATAAATGTATTTAGGTACTATGTGTAATATTAATATACATATTAATGTTAATATGAATTGCATTATGTTAATACACACTAATTACTTTATCAATACATATTAATATACATATTACGATGTGTACAGTTAAAATAATTGTGTTGCTATGGGAACAAAACCTTTTATCTCAAAAATCACACAATGTACTATTTTTACACGAAGTGCAGCTAGCGTGCCCACTGTCTGTCTACTGTATTTCACACCTCGGGTCCACCTTTCAGGAACGGTTGATAATAGTTCATCTGATGCTGCACAGTTTGTGTTCATCATCTAGTCCTTTATCAGTGGTCAGTTTCTGGCCACAGGACACTGCTGTCTGGATATTTTTGATTGGTAGTCTATTCTTAGTCCAGCAATGACATTGAGGTGTTTAAAATTCCAGCACACAGTACTGCTGTGTGTGATCCACTCTGTGCACCATAATACTCTCTCTCTCACACACACACACACACACACACACACACACACACACACACATATATATATATATATATATATATATATATATAT
>JBBPCZ010000136.1:7963708-7976577 GCA_037974445.1 Brycinus macrolepidotus
ACATGTACAATCATGGTACTATTACTGGAATCAGTACACACACAAACACACACACACACACACACACACACACACACGGGGATGTGTAATTGACATTAGAGATAGTAGCAGCAGCAGAGGATCAGCTCAGGATGAGGCATGTCTCCTACTGTTAGCTCCATTGATCTGGGCTGTTGTGAGCCACCAGGGTCTTGTTGCTAAAATGGGGAGCTTGATAACATCCTCTCTCTCTCTCTCTCCTCTCTTAACCACACCCACCCTCCTTCACCGTTTAAATACTAAAGAAACTGATGGAATCTTGGACTCCTCGTTTTTCTTTCCACTGATCCATAACCATTTTAGTGGTGGTTTTCATAGCACCCTGCAACAAAGTAAGGTTATTTGGAGCTGTCATACTGAGGAACCATTTTTTTATCCATTATGGAAACTTTAAGTTCAGTGGTTTCAACAGATTTTTTAAAGATCCACAGAACTGAAAGAATTTACATTTACAGCACTTAGCAGACTCTTTTATCCAAAGCAACTTCCAGCAACTACAGGGGACAGTCTCCCTGGAGCAACTTGGGGTTAAGGGTCTTGCTTAGGAACCCAGTGGTGGTATGCTGAAGGTAGAATTCAAACCCATGACCTCTTGGTCCAGAGGCAAGTATCTTACTCACTAGGCCACCACCTAGTGATTGCCTAGGTTCTTCGGTGATTCAAATGAACCATTTCTGACACCTCAGGCATAAAGGTTTGTTACGGTCATGGTTTCTGTTGGACGGGGATGGTGATAAATGTCAACATATCATAGTCTCTGTATTAAACAATTCCCATAATCTTGTACTTGCTTACCTTTTGTGTAATCTTCAAATTTACTAACATCTTTTATGTTTTTTCATGCAATTTAAACCTCCAGAAAATGGTGGAAATTAAAATTGCCACCCAAGTTTATGTGTTACATATTTTATGTTTCTTTGTTAACCACCTAAATAGTTGTTTAAATAAAACATACACATAATGCCCCCGTGGCGCAGGAAATATTTTCATGTGGAAAATATGGTTTTCCCTCCCCCCATGCCATGTGAACTATCAGTGGTTGTCACACTACTACAGGTATGATTAAAGCAGAGGGAATTTTTTAAGATTATAACATTGCATATAATAGTGCTCTCACTCAAAACAACCAAATGTGTCTAAAATGTTCATATTTTTCATATATTTTTGTACAGCTAAAACAGCCTGGGGTCAAAATGACCCCATTGAATGCTGCTGTAAATGTCATCATATTAATTTTATGTTTACCCAGTTGTCCCCATTAAATTAGGAAAAGCAAAAAACAATGTCAATTATTTATTTAGAGGCATTAAACGTTGAATGGACTCAAACTGACCCCAAACACAAAAGGAGGACTAAATAAGCTAGTGATATTTAATTCCTCTGGGAGTCTTTCTGAATTAGTTTGAAATGCATGAATCATCATCACATATTAGATTATGAATTATTATGCTGCAGTCATATAGTGTTTGTCAACATTTTTATTTAATCAGTTTTTGGTCTAAGATATCACATACTTAGGCTTCACCAATCCACAAGAAACTTGGTGGGATTGTAGGCCCCCATAGCTGATATGGAATACCACAGTTTTCCTTTCTGTTCTATCTTCTCACAATATAAAACCAAGCCAACACATGGTGGCATTTGCAATAAACATATGTGTTTTAATCATTGTAGTTAAACCTGTTTTTAATCTTTGATGACAATGCATAGTAGCGCACAAGTGCCGTGCATTTTGTACATTTGTGCTCTGAGCATTATTTAGAAGCATGTACAAAATGTATTCTTGCGATGGCTTGCTATTGTATTAAAAGCATAGCTGACATGTTTCACTTCGTCAACTGTGGCGCGTGCTGCTGAATTAAAACGCACTGGTTGATATTTTATGCTTGATTTTGTTCATCACACAGCACACAGCATGCAGCAGGCTGGTCTAGGTTTAACTAAGTTAGCCTAATGCAAACCTAGCCTCGCAGTGAGTACGCAAGCTGCCTCAGTAGACATTATTAACGTAAGATAACCATCTCACTCCACCATTTACATGCGAATGCAAATGAATAGTGCATTTTCATTACAGAGTAATTGCTTTAGCCACAAGCTGCTTCATTGTAAGCCCCAAAGAGCAAATCCAGAGCTCCTCATCCAAAGAAACGTCTATATCAGCAAGCTTTTAATCATCAGACTATTTTCTCAGCACATATGGATCAATAATGTGTCCTAAGCAGAGGGGATTTAATTACTGTCCAGTCTAGAAGCTCTAGTACTTGCCACCATCATGCTGCTCAGTGTATTTCATAACTTTAAGCAGAGAGATTTGTTGGAGGACAAAGCACAAATTTAGCACTGGCTTTCTGTCATTCCTCTTTCATTCTCCTGCTTCTTGCTTTCTAGGAAGCTTTATACAGTGTGGTCAACAGGCAAAAAAGCAGTCAAAATAAATCAGAAGGCTTATTAATGTGCAGTATATTCACAACCCTCTCTAACAGGTTTTCAAACAACCAAAAACCATCCTGCCAGAGTCAGGCATGCAAGACAATCTTACCCTGTATCTGTTACACACCTTAATACATGGTGGAAATTTCAAAGTTACCTTAGAAACTTTAAAGAAGAAAAATGTTCAAACATTAACCTAAATGTAAAAAAGTAGTAGTAGTAGTAGTAATAATAATAATAATAATAATAATAATAACAATAACAACAACAACAACAATAAATAATAATAATAACAATAATAATAATAATAATAATAATAATAACAATAATAATAATAATAATAACAATAATAATAATAATAATAATAATAGAGTTATGAATTTCTGATATTAAAGCAACCATCTGTTACCTGCCTATTCAATGTAAAAGCTTTGAGACTGTTGAGGAATACTTAAATTAATTCTAGGCATTTTTGCTTTTTTAATCATTTTATACATTGTCATTTTCTTGTTAGTATTTTGTCTTAAAAAATTAACAAATTTTGCTCATTTCAAGTATCATTTTTAATAACAAGCAATATGATCTGATATTTGTAAGAATAGGACAAAAATAAGAATTTCTCTAGATAACATTACTTACATCAAGTTAAACAATCTAGTAATAACTTTATCTTGTAACACAGATAGCATGCAGATGTGGGCCACTTCTGTGCCACTGCTGGCTCACAGTCAGCAGTGGCAAATTCCATGTTAGCCAAAAGTGCCTTGCATTAAACATGATTATTTGGCCCACATGTTCTAAAACAGATCTGGGCCACTTCTGGCAGAGATATGGCAGCCCTGACCCTGCATGAGAGCCAAAAGTGACCCGTGTAATAAAAAATGTTAATATGGACCTCATGTGTCATAACTGTCCAGGGCACTTTAGGCAGAGATATGGCAAGTTGGTCTATATAACATTTTTAGTTAACTGAAAAAAATAGCTAGTCCAACACAATCTGCCTAGAGGGCAGGAACACTACGAAAAGTCATAGACTACAATTTAATTAAAATTTGGTGTAAAATGATTTGTGTCTGAATTTTGTGTTCATGGAACATTGAACAGAATTGTTTTTTTTATTTGTTTGTTTGTTTGTTTGTATGTTTGTTTTTTGAGCGTGAGCTAGAACCTGTGCATGTAACCTCTTTTTTGCCAGTGTGATTTGATTAAACCTACATTCACAAGTTATAGAAAACATTTGCAGCCTATCCAATCTATGTGTCATCCTTATTTGGGATGTCATGTGGTGTATAGCCCATTTGATTGGCTTTAATTTGCTACCACAGCCAATTAGAATATCCAAATTGCAGATCTGAATGTCACGGTGGGAGTGTCGGCAGTGCTGCTGAGGGGATAAAGAAAAGCAACTCAAACACAGAAAACCAACAGCAAAGGCAAAAAGTGTGATTTGTGGAATATTTACAACAGACAGGGATGTGGAACTGCAGTTCTCACACAGAGCAACAGACTGTGTAACAACTCTTAAGATCATGTTATTCAGAAAAAGAAAGGGATTTTAGTATCAGAATAACTTCATGAAGATAAGCAAGAAACGTAACAAAATGCAACTCAGCAAAATTGAGTGTATTATTAATTATTTTATATTTATATTCTTCATTCAATATTGATAGACAAGGGAGAAAAGAAACCCAGTTTAATTTCAGCCTCTCTGTCTCAGACCTTCACAAACCAATGCTACTGTAGGCTCTCTCAGTTTCAGACCTGCTCAAGCTGGTGTTATTCCAACACGACCCAGTGTCAGACCAACACAAGCCAAAAAACGTGTCTACTGAATGTTCATTCTGATGACTAAGTGTGCTGAGGTGGCAAAGGTTTGTAGTATATCCACTTTTTTTTTTCTTAGGACTACATCACTGGCTGTGATTGTGAAATGTGAAAAATGTGATTATGTGTATGCTTGAAGTAGCTTTAGTGTACCAGTTTTGAACTCACTCATAGGACAAGGGTATTCAATCGTATCTGTAAGGGCCGATGTGGCTGCAGGTTTTCAGTTCCGCACTTCATTTTTGCATCTTTGAATGAGACTGGACACCCCTGTACTAGGGGCTGGAATTCAACCAGTTTTATTTTCTACCCCATCACACCTGATTCAACTTCTTAGCTAATTAGCAAACCCTTCCTGAGTAGCATCAGGTGTACTGAGGCAGAAATAAGAACCACAGTACAGTCTTTTATAACTCAATTCCTCAAACTACTAAATGATGCAGACAATGCAGGCTGTGTGGAAACTGACCCACTACTTGTGTGAGGTTTGTAAGATTCTCATTTATGTAACTGCGGACAGAAACTGTCAACAGAACATTGAGATGCAAGCAACATTCTGGACAATGGGCAAAAAAATGAACATAATTTGGAAACTATATATATTTATTCCCCAATCCAGAACCTGAGATGGAATTTTGCCTGGTCTATCGTTTAAGCTGGCGGCACGCTAACTCTCAGCGCCCTCGACCTAGTTTTCAGTCGATTTTCACACCAAAAAACTTGTGGTGGCGGCCATCAACACTGACTGGTGTGTGAACACTGTGTTGGTCTCTAATTACTGCTCACCACTGCAGGAGTTTGTGACCGTTAGATGTAGCCCATTTTATTTATCATGGGAATTCGCCACTATGCTCATAGTCACTGTCACTGTCAATGAGCTCTAGAACTCATACCCAGATGGATTGTTTAATGTTGCTTGAGATTTTAATTACACAAAGCTCAAGTCAGTTCTCCCTAACTTCCATCGGTATGTTGACTTTCTAAGGAGGGGGCAGACCACTCACCTCATGCCAAAACTAGAAGCCATGGATGACTGTGGAGGTGCACACACTGCTGAGAACCTGTGATACCACCTTCAGATCAGGTGATAAGGCTTCCCTGAGAACAGCAAGGGCCAACCTATCCCAGGCCTCTAAAGCAGCCAATTGCGCACAACCCACGAAAGGCTGCCAGACCAGACAACATTCCTGGTTGTGTGCTCAGAAGATGTGCACAGCAGCTGGCAGATGTTCTCACAGACATCTTTCTGAGCACCACCATTGTTCCATCGTGCTGCAAAGCCATCACCATCATCCCCATGCCAAAGAAGTCATCAGTGTCCTGCCTCAGTGATTATCATGCTGTTGCATTCACATCCATCATCATGAAGTACCATGAGAGGCTCATCGTGAGACATAATACCACAGCTGCCCCCCTCACTGGACTCACTGCGGTTTGCATATCATCCCAACCAGTCTATTGATGAAGCCACGACCACCATTCTTCACCTAGCCCTCACCCAGCTGAACAAAGAGGACACTTATGTGAGAGTGCTGTTGATAACATCTGAGTGGGAAGCTGAGACTGCTGGGCCTGGTAACTTCCCTCTGTAACTGGATCCTGGACTTCCTGACTGGGAGACCTCAGACGGTCTGGATCGGGAGAAACATCTCCAGTACCACCATGCTAAGCACATGGGTCCCCTGGGGCTGTGTGCTCAGCCCTCTGCTGTTCACGCTGATGACCCACATCACCAAGTTTGCAGATGACATGGCCATGGTGGATTTGATCAGCAGAAATGATAATGTGGCATACAGAGAGGTGAAGTGATGGCTAATGGACTGGTGCAGAGCCAAGAACCTGTCTTTGAATAGGGACAAAACAAAAGGGATGGTTATTGACTTCAGGAGGGCGCGACATGATTACTCTCTGCTGAACATCAGTGGTTCCTCAGTGGAGATTGTCCAGAACACCAATTTCCTAGGTGTTCTCATCACAGAGAACCTCATGTGGATCCTCAACTCCAACAACCAAGTGGGCCCAGCAGCGTCTTTACTTCCTGGGGAGACTGAGGAGAGCGGGATCCCACCCAGTCCTCACCAGGTTCTACAGAGGGACTATAGAAAGTATTCCCTGCAGCTGCATCACAGCTTGGTACAGTAATTGTTCCATTTTGGATCTCAAGACTCTACAGAGGATAGTGAGGACATCTGAGAAGATCATCGGGGTCTCTCTCCTCTCTGTCACAGACATTTACATCACAAACTGCATCCACAAAGCCACCAGCATTGTGGATGACTCCACACACCCCTCATGCACCCTCTTCTCCCCCCTCCCATTTTGTAAAAGGTTCTATAGCATATGAGCCTCCATTGCCAGAAAGGGAAACAGCTGTTTCCCTCGGGCCATCAGACTCCTCAATAAGAAGTGAATCATGGCCACCCCATCCCCAACAGACACACACAGACACACACACACACAAACACACAAACACACACACACACACACACACACACACACACATACAAACACAAACACATCCCCGAACTGAGCTTCTTCCTCTCCTAATACAATTCATACACACTCTGAACTGTTTTGCCTTAAACAAACAACTTACACCACAACTGCCACTATAAATATTATTTATTATATACTGCACATTCTCTGTCCTGCTGCTGTTATTATTTGCACAGTTATTAGTTGTTGCTGTCTACCACTATTCTATATTTTTGCATATCTAACAACACTGCTAGAATACAGTGATGCTTTGTTTTATTCAAGGCCGTAGCCATGGAGTCAATATCCATTATAGAGTTGTTGCCATGGAGTCAAAAATCTGCTGACAACAACACCCCCCTCCAAAAAAATGATTTTTTTTCCCCTGCTATTCTAAAATATTTTTAAATTCACTAATTTACATGCACAAACACAAACTATGTGGATGTATATGACAGCTAGCTAAGTAACTTAGCATAAATTACCACTCATAAAATTGTCGTTTTCATAACACTTTACAAAAGCTATGGCAAGCATAGTGACACAGTCCAAGTAACACATATATTGCATTCTACTTTTTAATACATTTGCAAATAGAGACAGTACAGTGTTTCATACTGATGGTACCTACCTGTAGCCAAGCATTTGTTTCTGCTGGGGTATGTCAATGCCACATTGCCACATTGACATACCACACACTGTGGTAGGCTACACCGTGATACTAGAACTGGCAGTAATAATAACGTGTGTTGAGTTTAGTTGTGATTATGATTATGATTACATTGCAGTGCATGGTGCCAGTTGTAAAATAGCAAATGTATTTTTTATTTATAGATACATATATTTTTTTAATTGGAAGATAGGGGACTGTGTCTGGAGAGGCATTTTTTTTTTTTCCATATCTGAGTCATGTAATGTGCTGGTACTGCAACAATGAGTTGTGCTACACCCATGTCTTCACAAAGTTTTGCCACTGTTTCTTCAATTCATTTTTTACACTACATTAACTGAAATGCAGCCTACCTGGAACTCCATACCATGACATTTAACCTCAATCGGAATCCTGTGGTTTGAGACAAATAGTTATGTGTCTACACTCAGAGCAGCATGCTTTCTTTGCGGTTCACATCACACCATCAAACCATTCTCAGGTACAGTTCTCCAAATCATCTTTAAAAGATGTCCTAGCAGCCCTAGACTTTCTTCTTAAGCTACAGTTCTTCTTCAGTTTTATAATTAGTGTGATTGCTTCAACAATCACACTACTGTTCATCTTAATTTTTCTTTTTATTTTTATAGCTGAATTTTGGTGCTGCTTCTCCTTCGAGCTCCTCCGAGCCATTTGAGATATTGAAACTGTTGGAACGACACCGTTCCAACTCTGACTCATGCATTACACCTCCCTAGTGTGCACCTATACTATACTATAAGTATACTATACTATAACTTTTTGATCGGTTGGTCAGGGGCTGGTGATTTAAAATCGATAATTTTCCCCTTTGACTTGTATGGTGGGACGTTCAAGCATTGTGATGTCGCCTTACTCCACCAGCAACAGGGAGAGCCACAGAAATCACGCCTCAGGCACCGGTAAATGGAGCAAAATACAGCAGCAGCACTAGCTAAGGAGACTGCAGGCTTCACAAGCACTGAATAAACTGTGTGGTAAATCCAAAATGAACTGGGAGACCATTTTCATGCATGAGCTCTGCTACAAAGCTACTAACACTGCTAACCTGGTAGCCCGTGATGGTAAAGGAGCCATCCAAACATATTACTGCCCCGCTGCTCAAAGAAATGAAAAGACCACCACAGATGCGGAGTATTAATAGGCTATATTTCACATTTATGCTATTTCACTAGAGTAAACTAGAGTTCCAGTGTAAAAAAGGAACTGTCCTTTCAGTTCCAGCCAGCAGCCAATGGGCAAGTAGGGGTAGTCAGCTTCTGTGGTTTCTGTGTGTGATAAATGTTTTTATATTTAGCCTCGAAGACACATAAGTGTGTTCGTTTGAGACTTTAAGTGAGCCAGACTTTTTTTTTTTTTTTTTTGCTCTATTTTGCATCTGTTTTTCCCACCCGTTTTCAGACATGCCAGAAAATGGGCCTATATTTAGCCCTCATGATGCTTCAGTACATGTAATTTAATGAATGAAAAACATTTTTAATTGTTGTTTTTGTTATTAATAAGGAAACAATCTGTTGGCATTAGTTAGAACGGTTAGAAATGAGCCTTGTTTCTGCCCTATCACATCCCTCCTTCCCCCTGTCCCTCCTGCTGTTTTCAGCCTACCTTCACTTTGAACTGGTCGTCCCTCTATGGCTCAGTAGTAATGTGCTGGGCTGGAGACTTGCGAAGTCTGAAGTACCTGGTTCAAATCTTGCCTTGGGCAGAACTTTTCTTTGGCCACAGAAGGAGTTTTTGGGTGCCTCTCTCTCTGTGCAAACATTTGGGTACATGCCACTTCTTGGATGTTGTCTGAATATTGCTCATTTAATTGGTCATTGAAAATGAATGCAGAGAGAGAGAGTGGTTCAGTGATTTGAGGTGTCCTCTCTCATCAATAAAGACTGTAGATTCAAATCTGGCTAAAGGGCAAAAGTTTGGGTATTTGGCACCCCTCTCATAGTGGGGAAGTGTTGGTACCCTTGTCTTTGTGCAAAAGTATTGGCACCCTTGCCTTTTTTAACAGTGGTTTTACATCAACCCTCACATGTGAAACCACAGTAACCACCTAGTAACACCTTAACACCTACTTAGAACGTCACAGCAACCACCTAGCAACAACCACAGTTACCATAGCAACCACACAATCACACTTCACATTTTCTTGCAGAATTGAATTCTAGTTATAATTCAGTTTTTTATATTTGGGGCTAAGATTAAAGAGAGCATGCAGAAAGTGAAGACATTACAGAGGCAAAATAATTGTTTTGGAAGCACCCAAATAACTGACTTGGCAGCTGAAAATCTCATGACATATGGAGAGAAAGCTTAGGTTAATCTCTGGATTCACCACAGTACCCAACATACACAACTTTTAAACAGGTACATTTAGACAGAATAGCGGTGCCATGCCATGGAGTGGTCTTTGGAAAACCAAGGCTTTCCAAAGACCACTCCATAAATATTTCAGACTTTATACAGTGGGGGCACTGAGGTGAGGCACTCTTGTTGAGCACTTAGAAACTTCAGCTATATGGGCAAGGGTGTGTGTCATGTCAAGTCAAGTCAAGTCAAGTAGGTTTTATTGTCATTTCAACCATACGCACACAGTATACAGTGAAATGAGATATCGTGCCTTCAGGACCATGGTGCAACACAAGAGCAGAACAGAACAGAGCAGCATCACAAGTGCAGACAGGACACAAGTATTCAAAAGACACAAGCGCAACAATACAATTAGACAAGACAAGACAAGACAACATACAGTGCAAATTAACATGTGTTGTGTGTATGTGTTGGAGAGATACGGTGAGAGAAAAAGAGAAAGAGAGAGAGAGAGAGGCCAAAATAAACTCATTCAGTATGATGCTTGACCAAAAAACCTTAGTATGTGGATTTATGTGCACACAGCAGGCCTGTTATTTAAACATAAAGTTACTAGCCACATTAGAGAATGTGTTCAGCCATCATTCTCATGCTCTACATTGTATTTCCAAAACAAACAACATTCTTGACACTGAATCCAGAAAGTTCAACTACCAGCCAAGGAAGAAATATGAACACAGAGCTGATGCATTTTACCACAGAGGATCTCTGAGCACAGTGATCACTCATCAAGAAAAGCTGATATGTTATACTCATGTCACACTCCATTAGTATAATTATACTAGACCTAAACTGAGACCCAGCAGCGAAGAGGGAGTAACATATAAGATTAATTAATTATGACCACCTCTTCTCAAAGGTCGAAAACATGCATCCCATCTCGACTTGGTTTTAGCACCCAAGTGGTGGAATGAACTTCCCCTGACCATCAGAACTGCTGAGACCCTCTATGTCTTCAAATGGAGACTCTTGACTGAGCATTTAAGCTAACAACTAAGTGTTCATGTTAAAACTTAACTAACACAAACCTCTTCTGTGTGATCTGATAGGACATCTCTGGTAGAATCTTAGCTTGCTAGAACCTCTTTATGTAAGTCTAGGTTTATTCATGTGAGGAACACGTTTTGTTGCAAATTATATTATTAAGACTGTCTAACTAGTAGGCTGCTAGAAGCTGATTGACTGTCCTTCACTCTATACATACTCAGAGTGAAGCACCCATGTACGTTACTCTGGATAAAAGCATCTGCCATAAGCTATAAATATAAATGTAAATGACCACATAAGCATTTCTGCTCAGCAAACAAGAAATACAGGGAGCTGGGGAACAGGAGAAAGCCTGACATAGCAAGTAACATAACAACCTGACTATCACTACCTTTCAGTGTATGGTAAAATAAAAAAAATAAAAAAAAGGATTCATAATAATCAAGATTTTAGCAGCAATCCATAATATAATGTATATTAGAAACAAAAGCCTCATTTACTCTTTCCACCAAGCTAGCCCATTTCTATCCAAGTACAGCAGTATGTAAGTAGCTATTTCACATATATGAGTGGATGGTACATGTGAACAATACCCCCATAAAACCAGTATGAATGTGTGCAACCAGATTCCATATTATCTACTGGAGTTTACTCAAAGCAGACCTTGGCACAGGCAATATAGGCAATTTCCTGAGGACAAAACCAGCGCTCCTTAAATTGTGCAGTATGACTGAGCTTTTAAACCACACTACTTAACAACTGACACCTGCTTCCCCCACATCACATAGTCAGCTACGTCAATTACAATAAAAATGTTGCTGTGGATTTTTTATTGTTGACGCATAATAATATCGACATTAAGTTATCTCGATTTTCAATACACTCTTCATTCCATCATAAGATGAAATCATTTGTGGTAAAGACGCAACATTGAACGATGGTGGTGGCAAAGAGAGATAAACAAGAGAGCAAGAGGCACAAAAGACACAGCTCATGGCACAGAATGTAAAAGTTAAGATGGCATTTCACAGCAGCATGACAATGTTGCACAAAGAGAACTAAACTAAATTAAAGCCCCCTAGTTCCAATGTGTTTTCTGCTCCTGCTCATAGTGGGTAAGTGCTAACTAGCTTAACTTACGTCAGTAAAGGTAACACCTTGTCTAAGTACAATGTTGTTAAATGTGTACCATATTTTATTGAAACATTCTGTCCAAAGATAAATATTAATTCATTTATTTGTGTGACATCCTTTGCATTGCTAAAAGCAGGGTCTTCGACAGTAACTAAAGCTGGACTGATGAGCTCACTGTTAGTTCATAGATTATGTGTGTGTGTGTGTGTGTGTGTGTGTGTGCGCGTCCGTGTGTGTGTGTGTTTATAAATTATATGATTGTCTACCTGATAGGCTGCTAGAAGTTGACTGACTGTTCTTCACTCTATACCTACTCATTCCTGAGTATTCTGCTTCTGACAATATGGCAGATATTAGCCAGAAGCTTTTGCATATTTTAGATTTCTATACATATTTGATTACACAATATTGCATTTCAAATATTTGATTTTCATTCAAAATATTTCCCCTACAATTTGAAGGTGCAATACCCCATTACCATATTATGTGTTTCAGGAAGCTCTTCATTATGAAACAATCCGTTTCTAAGGGTATTTAAAGTGGGAAACATTAAAAGGCATGAGATTACGCCAGAGGCCATATGATTAATACCCATCATGTACTTATTAGTTGTTAATTAGAGATGGGCTTCTAATATATTAGCATCTAATTAGGATTCTTATCAACAACTTTTACTACATTGCGAAAGAGATGCCAAACAACTGATTCTAACTAATGTCAAGAATGTAATTATTTAGACTTAATGACAATAAATCTTCAAATTTATATTTCCCTCAAGGGCTGTAGGAGCATGGCTCTTCTTAACAGGTTAAAACATTAGTCTCTGCTAAAGGGAAAATTATTGTAATATCTAAATGTGACAGTCATGAAAAGATATAAAATACAGATATTTTAATACTTACTATTAAACTCAACAAGAGATTTGGTT
>JBBPCZ010000136.1:7985178-7995607 GCA_037974445.1 Brycinus macrolepidotus
AATTGTGGGTGTGTGCAGCAAAAAGCTTTATGTCCCGGTTGGTTTTTGCAGGAGCAAACTGATCTGTGGTTCATACTACCGCTACTTACCACTATTTTGATTCTTCAAGGTTACCACATTGTTGTGACAGTGAAAGTTCCAGAGATTTTCCACTCAAAGTTTATTATAGGGTCTCTAGTCAAGGTTCCTGTGACCAAAAAGGTCCTCAGCTGTGAAGCATTGGAAACTGTGACTCTGGTAGGACTTCCAGTCTGTTGAGCAAGAGCCATAGTAGGTGGCAGAAGCAGGAGGACCACAGCTACGAGGAATCTGTGTGGTAGCTCCCCATGCTGAGACCGCATGCATAGCAGTCTGTTTGTAGAACCTTCTACAGAGTCCTTTTCTATGATCTGTATGAACTAGTAAATGCTGACAGGGGCAGGGCCATGGTTATCTGGCAGCTCACAGCTGTAACCAAGTACATAGTCAGTTTAATGATCAGTTGCTGGGCTATTGAAAAAAGGAAAGGTCTTCTGTAATGGCACCCATGACTAAGCAGTACTTATTAGGGTCTGGTGTGAAAACTAGTCAGTGGCCTGAAACAAACAAACAAACGAACAAAAAAAAAAAAACAGTCAGGATTTCTGAGGAATCAAAAAATCACATGATGGATGCATTTTGCCCCAAAGGATGGCTTCTGACATCATACAGGTCTGACACAGAGATTTTAATTGGACCACGACAAGCATGGATAACTACTGACCATTAAGTGACTGTTGCCTTGTTTGTTCCACCATGTCTATTAATACCAAAGAGAAGGCTGCAAATAAATGTAATCAAATTCTTCCAGTCTCCCTGAAAGTATCCCAGAAACATTAACAAATTCTGGGATGTGCTTCAGAAGCAAAAACACAGTCTGACAAAGTGATGCATAACCCAAAGCCAAAGCTAATGTTCAATACACAGTGAGTGAAAGTAAATGGTAGTCTGAAGTTTCATCATCTTGCCAACTTAGGTAATGCTGGAGGCTTATTCACTGGCCACTGTGGGATGTAATGAAATTATTGGTTTTAGTGAGCAATCTGGTCTGCATTCTGGACTAACATGAGCATCTAGACATGGCATTTGTTCAGTTTGAGTCAAGAGAGTGCCTTTTTACTGATTATCCCAAAATATTCTAGCCTGTCTAGTAAAATATTGCTGAACTATGATGTCAAATGTTAAGAGATCAAGCACAAGCATCCAAGGATATTGACGGATCACTTCCTGTCTTTAATAATATCCTCTTTGTATTGCAATGAATTTTAGAGCTATTTGGGATCAATAATTCTTTATCAGCCATGAACTGACAACTTTTCAATGCCACCAGCATTTATGTTTATAGCTCTTGCATAGAAAGTGTGTATGTAATAATGTGATGATGGAGTACATCACTGCTTTTTCAGTGCCATTGGTTCCTTTTCCAATTTGAAGAGTATTTGGAAATATGAATCTGATCTCCTGATAAAGAATAAATCATTTATCAATGCACTTGTCATCCTTATTACTTTGTGCAACAGACTGGATCACCAACAGCAAGCACTTGTCATCAGAGATGCAAACACTATATGGACAAGTATATGGACAAGTATATGGACAAGTATTAGGATGCCTGACCGTTACACCAACAGGCACTTTACTGACATTGCATTCAAATCCATAGCATAGTTTTTGTTCTTACATTAATGCGAGTGGAAGTTTGGAACTCTTTAGCTATGGAATCACCAGAGCGTTGGCGACTTTTACGCACCATAGACCTTAGCAGTCGTTGACCCTGCTTTGTGACTTTATGTGGTCTTCCGCTTCATGGCTGAGTTGCTGTTGTTCCTAAACGCTTCCACTTGCCAATAATACCACTTACAGTCGACCGTGGAATATCCAGCAGGGGTGAAATCTCATGGACCGTCTTATTGCAAAGGTGGCATCCTATCACAGTACCACGCTTGAAGTCACTGAGTCACTGAGCTCTTTTTTGTCATTCTGAAGAACGACCCATGTTTGTAAATGGAGCCTGCATAGCTAGATGCTTGATTTTATATACCTGTGGCAATGAGTATGATTGAAACACCTGAATTCAGTAATTAAGAGGTGTGTCCCAATACTTTTGTGCATATAGTGTATGTAGATGTATGCATACAGGCTTAGTGATGCATCAGCATCAGGATTCTTAGTTAAACGAACTGGAATTAAACTGTATTTCATATCAGTTAACATGGATTGCTTAACTGATAAGAATACAAAACCAATTGCTCAGTTCAGTTCTTTATACAGGATAGAGAGAAAATAGCAGACAACATAAACAGTGCAATAAAAACATCCAGCAAAACCTCATCCTGCTAGGAGAGCTAGCATTACAAAAAAAAAAAAAAGTTTACAGGGGGAGACACTGTTCATAAAAGAGCTGAACAACATGGGCAAGATCATTTTTAAGCTAAAAAGCAGAATGAGAGACGACATGCCATCAAGGTGTGCTCCAACTCCTCACTTTATTAAGTATGCTGATCTCACAGTTGCCTCATCCATCATCTCAACACCCATTAAAAGGACTTACGAAGCAGACAATATGTAAATTTAAACATTTAAACTCTTCAAATATTTGTCAACACATGATATAATACTATATAATACTATAAAAGAATCACAATCACAATAACAATATTAACACTTTTCCTTATTGTGAGGAAATTAGGGAAGTCAAAGGCACACAAGTTGAGACATGACATTAGAGATGAAAACATGTGACAGCAGTTTTTTGCAGGAGATGTTATTACGTAAAGCATTTTTCTCGAAAAATTCAATTTGATGGAAACAAAACAAAAAAAACAAATGTTTTTTCTGCTATTTGCAAACTGCAAATACATTCGCTAGAAACATACGTGGCTAACAATACTTGCCTACTAATGATCGCCGGGGATGATTAAAATTCCAAGCCGAATCAAACGATGAAGGAAGAAATAAGGTTCAGCACTCAATCAATTACGAGGATGAAAGATGGGTCTTGTGCACCTGTTCCTATACATTTTGAAGTTTTCAAGAGGAGTTTGTTTATCATTCGACAACACATTCTTTATATCTGTGTCATGCCTCCTTCTGTACTGCCTTAACAGAACTGGATGCCAGTGCCCTTGTAATCACCTGCACCTGTGCTTCACATCTGCTGCTCGCCACGGCCAGACTCTATAACACATTTAGGCCCTTCTAAATAAGTGTTTACAACTGTGCCCTGTCCTGTCCATTTTCCTAAACTCTTTATTCTAGACTATTTTTGGGGCTATAGCAATTTGCCATTTGGATCTGATATTGGCTTTCCTGATTATGGTAATACCTATTCTTATTGATAAATTAGGAATGATTTGTTGGTATGAGTCTCCATTCATCTCTTATTCCTCTTTTCACCATTACGTTTAGCTCATTTTTTATTAATAATGCATTTTTCACTACTGTGTTAATTAGTCAATGTCTTTGAAATCCAAATGACTGTAATATATGGAACCTCAGTGCTAGATCACAGATCTAATTCAGTGAGCAATCCTTATCCTGAGGTTTTCGAATATGTATTTTACTACCCTTTCATTCCCTACACACTGAGATATGCACAAGCACAATCACAGCCTGTGCCACCCAATTTGTTGAGAGAAAGAGAACTAATTCTCAAGTCTTGATCAAATCAAGCCTTCTCTCTAGTGTCCTGTGTCAGAGAGGCAGTTATTTTAATCCTGCTTCCACCACCTTAATATAGACGGTACCCGATGAATTAAATGCAGCATGCACGCCACACATCTAAACAAAGCAACAGCTATTCAAACAGCACCAGAAAGACATACATGCTAGAAAAGGGGGTGAGGGGGAAGCTTAAACAAACATCTGCTGGAATTGATAAGCCAGTAAAACAAATTAGAAAGGAAACATCACTGTAATTCATCAAATGGCTGCACCATTCTTATGTATATTATATATATATATATATATATATATATATATATATAAAACATATATTTATTTTACAATTTTATTTGCTATATTATTTTAGACAAACTTATTTCTTGCTCATATTATGTTTTTAGAAAAAATAGGTAACAAATAATTAGCAAATGTTAGTTTTGATTTTGAACTACAGATTATATCTAATACAATTAATAATAATAATAATAATAATAATAATAATAATAATAATAATAATAATCAACAACATTTAAAGTTGCTTAGTATTTGGCGACAAAGAATTGTGTTTTTTATAATTAAAATCAACCTAAATCAAGCAAAAAACAAAAAATCATGGACATTAGGCCACAATATGATATTCCTCATTAGTAAGGAAAATCGTAAGGTCTGCTGCTGCACGGTGCTGGATGCAGGAAGCTCGTCAACAGACGAGGACAGCTATTTTTACCACTTAATGCTAATTAGCTGGCATAAGGGAGAGGACAGACTGAGTGCACCCAAAGCCAATGGAGAGTTAAAGCCAAACTGTGGCCCTGATTTATGTATTCTTATTTCTGAGGGAGGTGCCTGGTGTGTTTTATTGCTGTCTGTGATAAGATTAGGCATTCAGAGTTAATTAAGTCCACATGGCATTACAGGACAGAAGCACTGATGTTGCTGAAATGTGGTTAGCATTTAGGGTATACTATTCCCAAACATTATTTCTTCCAGTAAGGCAATTATAAAGTAGAAGAGAGTCTGTCACAAATAATAGTATATTTTATATACATACGTGATGGCACATGCATTATTTGCATGCAAATGAGTATAGTATGATTCATGTAGCCAGCTAGCATTTGAGGCTAGCGTAATAATTGTCAGACATGCTTAGCTATGGCGCAGTGAATAGCACTGTTGCCTCTAGGGTTGCCAACCGTCCCGAATTGTCCGAGACATCCCGAAATATGGGTGATTTTGACAGCTCCAGTCCCGTATTCAAATCACAGCCTCATCGGCCACTTGCGATCGATTAATTATGCCTTACGCACGGTATCCTCTCCACAAGTATAGAACCATTTAGGAATTTTTACTAATAATGATTCTCAATGAACAGTGTTTCCTGCTTTAAGTGACCCTACAGAAGGATAAGAACTGCATTTGCATATCAGTAGAGACAGTTATTTTAGTTACCTGAAGTTATTTATTCTTTTGTGTTTTAGCATCTAGATTTTTATTTTTTCATCTGGTGAGCCTTAGAGCTGTTTTAATTCATAGACAGAAAAATGAATTGAGCATTATATATATATATATATATATATATATATATAATGCTCAATTCATTTTTCTGTCTATGACATATTTGACTATACACCTCAGCATTTCAAGCATAAATACATAAATACCCGAGACATTCACTCAAGACCTCTAGGTTTTAGTTCTTGTGTGCTGACACGGCTATATACCAAGCACTCCTTCAATACATAGCACAGCTTCAAAGCTACACTGATATCTAACTCTGACCCTAACTGTAAGAAACATTTCTCTACTGATAGGCTACTAAGGATTTCAGGTTTTTAAAGAGCTTTAGTAGGATCACGAAACTAAGCATTACTTGAATGTTGTCAAGCATGTACAGTGTAAATAGGCTGCGCATGACCGCTGTGCTCTCCATTCTCATAAATAGACAACCCCTGCAGTAGATTTAAAGAAGTTTGTTTGTTCTCCCTCCTCCAACATATCTGACCCAAGGCAAATAACATTCTAGCCAAAAGAAGCTTAAAATTAGTGTTTTACATCACTGTTAAAACAAAAGCTCATATGTCTGAATTTTTAACCCCATCTAATAGCTGGAATGGATGGAATACAAAGGCTAGCGTGATAATTGTTAGACATGCTTTGCTATCCCTGTGACTACAATAATTAGTTCATCAACAAATTTTGATGTAAAATAGACTATGGGTTATTTGGTTACTATGACAATAACCATTGAGTTGACTGGCAATGCCCTTCAGTATCCCAAAATTCAGAACAAGTTAGTATAAATTCATCATAACCATAACATTGATAATAAATGTGACATCAACACAGATTCATAAATCTCATGCCTGATCGTTGTTTTTTTTTTTTTTTTTTTTTTTTTCTCAGACCATTTAAAAAGAATGTTGTTCTTTATCAGTGAATGGAATCTCATATGTCTGAATTGGTAACCCCATATAATAGATGGAATGGGCGGAATACAAAGGCAGGTGATGCCACATGGAGGGTGTGGCCAGAGCAGGAAGAGACAGTCTTTGATTTCACATCTTCAAGTCCTTTTTAGCATTATATTGCTTTATTCATAATAAATAGTTTTTTTAATCATTATGAAAACATCCTTCTGTGGACTTATATTTGCTCAGCTGCCATAGTGGCTATCAATAGAAAAAGAAATAATTACTAGAGCACCCAATCCTGGTTCTGGAAGAATGTTGATAGATCTCCAGGATCTATCTATCTATCTATAAAAATAATATGAACTTGCAAGGTGATGGGAAGTTTTTCATGTTGAATCAAAGACGTTAGAAGAAAGAAAATATAAGATGACCCCAACATATTCCAGCACAACCCTCTGAACTTTAATTAATGTGAGGTAATGTAGGTCTGTCTTCTGTATTGTTGAATGTCCAGCTCTTTGCCCTCTCAGCTGATAACTGAAACATTTATTGTTTTATTACATAAGATTGGATCACTAATATTAGGATATTCCTGGGTTTAACAGTCGAGCAAAACAGAATAAATGAAGACTTAACTGGGTTGTAGTAATGTACAGATATAGTACAAATTTAACACATTCACATGTTTCTATAGCAAAGCAAAATCCAGATTTAAATTTCATATGGACAAGAAGCTTTGTAAAATATACATCTGCAAACTTGCTCTTGCCTACGTTTACAACTAACAGTAATTACTCTCTATTATGAAGTAACAAATAGCAACAGCCCCTTGTTTTGTGGTCCCCATCTGGACAGCTCTGGCATAGAACGCTTTGGAAAACAAGCTGAAATTAATGCATTTGAAAGCTGAACGAGGCTGACGGGAGAATGACAGGCCCTGCAAGAGTGGAGAGGAAGAGATATAACTTTGTTAGATTCACAGTAGCCTGCAGTGCTTTGAGACAGAAAAGAAATGCATAACCAGTCATGCTGTGCTTATTCCGAGGGATGCTGTACCTGTAGAAAACATTTGGGCCTGCGAGTGGTGGGTTTTCAGTTTGAAGGCCGGCAGATTTCATTCCACATGCTGCTCTCCCTAAGAGCTAGCACCATGGGGCAGAGACGCTTTAATCCGAGGATAAACGAGGAGAAGGCTTGCTTTTTACCTTCCTGTTACACACACACACACACACACACACACACACACATACACACGCGCGCACACACACACGCACATTTAAAAAAAAAAAAACACCACAGTAAATCGTTCTCACACAGCCAGTGTCTCTGTAGTCACTGCAAAACAGATGCTCAAAATGAACACCAAAAGAGAAGCTTTCAACAGGTCTGCATCCAGAGACTTGGACTGTGAAAGAGGCTTCACTTAAGATAATTCCTCCTTTATCTATTAAGAAAGTGTCTATATCTCTCTACATATTTAAATATATAGGTGGAAGCGAGTTTTTTTATGCAAGATATGCTGGAGTTGGTTGACTGGAACTGTCTTTTTTTTTTTTTTTTAAAGCAAAGTAGGTCAACTCAACAGCAAGAACACTCTTTCAGGTGTCTACCATGTGCAGCAAAGAATGGGTAAGGCGTGGGAATTTTCATCTCAAACTGCTGTTTTATGAGTTTGCTCTACTTTCGGCTAGCTACCTTTCCTGTTCCTCTGAGCATTTAAAGGTTTTATTTTAAAATAGCAGCGAAATGGAACCAATTCCCAATTGTCATTAGAAAAGAACATTGTTAAAAAAAAAAACAAATACAGTTTGAGCAGTCCTTGGCTGAACATGCAAAATGGAAACAAATAAACAACATGTCCACTATATATGAAATATACTAGTTAGCTATAACATGCCTAATATTGTATAAAGTAAAGTGGCCCCTTATAGTCACGTGTGAACACAGCACGGCACACAGTGTGAACGGTGTAAAATTCTTTCTCTGCGTTTAACCCATTCACCACGTGAAGCAGTGGGCTGCTAGGAACACAGCAGAGTGTGGGGACGGTACCTGGCTCAAGGGTACCTCAGTGGTACTACTAGCAGTCCTGGGATTCAAACCCACAACCTTCTGATCACAGGGGCAACTCCCTAACCACTACCCCTCCCAAGGCAGCGGTGGGATTCAAAAACCCACGCCCCCCAAAAAACTGGAGCCTTAATCCAGCGCCCAGCGCCTTAATCCACCGCTCAGCCACGCTACCTTCCAGGCCTCCTTCTTGCCAAAACAGCTCTGACTCATCAAGGCAGGGACTCCACAAGACCTCCGAAGCTGTGGTGTGGTATTTTGCACCATGATATTAACAGCAGAGCCTTTAAATCCTGTGTGTTGCAAAGTGGGACCTTGATGTATCAGACTAGTTAGTCCAATACATTTCGCAAATGATCAGTTGGATTGATATCTGAGGAAGTCAACTCCTTGAGTTCTTTGTCGTGTTCTTCAAACAATTCCTGAACAATTTTTGCAGTGTGGCAGGGTGCATTATACTGGTAGAAGAGGCCACTGCCATTAGGGAACACTGTTGCCAGAAAGGGTGCAACATGCTTAGGTAGGTGGTACGTGTCAAAGTAATAGCCACAAGGGTTATTTTTTTTTTAATGAGGAAACAAGTTTCAGTCAGTTGTTGTAATGGGACTATAATCATAATTTACTACTATGAAAAGGCATCTTTTAAGATAAGGAAAGATAATATTCCTTTCATAATATTTTATCATGCATTTGCTTACAATCAAGAATAAAATAATAAACTGATAAATATATACACACAATACAAATACACAGTGCAACTCAATACACACTGTATATAAATAAAAGCTGAAAATAAAATAGACAATAAAGGAATGTACTATAAATTTTCTGTTTTTTGTTTTTTTTGAGAGAGAAATAGCAGCATGTCTTTATAGTGTAGATTTCCACTGAATGTACTGTAAAATTGCCCAAACAAACATTTGGTGGGGAATAGCAGCATGCTTTTATAGTATGTTTAGAGTGGAATAGCAGCATTTACTGTCAATAAATAGTCCCATTAGCCTATACAAAAAAGTGCCAGATGCAGCACGAAAGGGATTGCACTAGTGGAGAGAAATGTCTGTCTGGGCCTATGGAGGGGTTAATAGCTCTGGTGGTCCTCTTCCCCAATGGCAGGAGGGAAAACAGGCTGTGAAAGAGGTGGTCGGGGTCCACAGTGATGCTGGAGGCTCTGCGATTGCAGCGCTGCTTGAAGATCTCTATTAATGTTTCTACATTAAATGCATTTTAAGAGATTATTTTAGGCTTAAAGTGACGAAATGTGGTGTAACACTTCCAAAAAAAAAACAAAATTTGATTAAAAGGTTAACACTTCTCTGAAAAATCTTTATTAAGTACAATTACTGCTCCTAACTTTTAAAGAGATGTTGCAAATGTGCACTTTTATTTCCACATCATGCTCTCAGAGTCAGGCTTCTTTGAAAAGGTGCCTTTAATGCAGCACAACACTTCACAGAAAATCCATAAAGCACCATCAACTAAGCAGCACATCACAGCATGCAGCATTAGAAGTGTTTTCTGAGATTCACAGGCCAGGCTGACTGCAGAAGATATCTGCCTGAGTGTTCTAAACAGTTTTTTGTTCACGTGTACACATGGCAGATAGCACTGCCTGAACAGATTAGCACTGCCTGAACACTTAATTTGTTTGATAAATACAAATAATTATGAGATGAGCTATTGGCTAGTGATGACCAGAATGCTGATTGATGCACTGATTAATCATGAAGCTGTAATGTAGCATCAGTTGTTGAAATATTAGGATAAAATAAATTCATAGCATGCAGGTAGCCAAGCAGTTTGCATGTTCAAAGAATCACGTCATTAGAATTAACCCATAACAGTGTATTTCTTTTATACAGTCGACCCTCGTTTATCGCGGTTAATCCATTCCAGACTCTACCGCAATAAGTGAATTTCCGCGAAGTAGGATCCTAGAGCATAGTTAGAGCATAGAAAACCTGTTTACAACCTTCTAAATACGTTTTTTAACATTATTAGAGCCCTCTAGACATGAAATAACACCCTTTAGTCACCATTACACTCATATTACCAATACATTAGATAAAATAAGAGATAATAAGACATATTAGACATTACAAATATCATATTATTATTATTGTACATTTAATTACACACACACAAGAGGACAGAGCAGGGGTCGGGAACCCACGGCACTGGAGCCGCATGCGGCTCTTTCATCCTTATGTTGTGGCTCCCTGTGGGTTTGGAAAATAAATAATGAGTATTCAATTTAAGTGTATTTT
>JBBPCZ010000136.1:8001284-8014093 GCA_037974445.1 Brycinus macrolepidotus
CTGCGTTTGGGTTCATCCACCACGCTACACTGGTCTAACCGTGGTTTCAGTTCATCTCTCGTCTGCTCCGTGACAATAATAAATTAAGAGTCGTTTGGGAGCCGAAAGAGCCGGCTCTTCTTTGGGAGCCGTGCCACAAGAGGTGGCTCTCTAAAAAGAGTCGAACTTCCCATCACTAATGTGAACCAAGCCTCCTTTGGAACTTGTAGGAGTCCACATTTCTGAATCAATCACAAAAAATTCAAAAACTTTTACACAAAGAAAGTATTGCATCTAGGAACGCACCATATGAATGTATTTTGTCACAGCATGTCTTTTCAAACATATTGTAGATATTGTCAATACATAAAGAACACTGACTAATGCTGACTATGTTTTAAATGTCTTTTTTGCCTGCTCCAACTTATCAAACCTTAGAAAAACAGAATAGCATGATGTACATTATGTATTTAGACATGTTTTTCATCATACCGCCCACTCCCAGTTGTATGTCTTTGCAACATCATTGCAAGTATGTGTTTGGAGTCATTATAAGTACACTTTGCTATTGAAATAAGTTTGAGTTCATGGAGGTACTCTTGTGAACTTGATCCCTGAAGCTCATTTCCTCAGGTTTTGGGTTTCGTCTTCAGGCCTGTACTCAAGCATCAAAAGCAAAAGTTTGCTAAAACAGGGGAATAACAATAATACTTTCAAAATCTTTGTAAGAGAAGGTGTCACTGCTTAGAATATAAAACCTCCCAATTCATCCCTCTTTGCATCATCTGTTGATGTTTTTTCATCACTCGAGCCCCACAGCAAAAATGTTCTGATTCAACTTGCCTCTGTCACATGACATTCTCTTCTCAATCTGTCACATCCTTTAAGATGATGGGACTGCAGTGCAACTGCACTCACTGCATACACACCACTGCACGGGCCACAATCTTTTCAGCCGCACTGAGCAGGCCAGCCTGAGGGTCATGCTGAGAGAGCATGCATAATTCCACCATTCTCAGAAACCTAATGGAGTTTATGCTCCAAATATAGATCAAGATAAAATGTAGATTTTTGCCCCATTTCCAGCCCCTGGCCAAAGGACTTCCAAAATAACAAATAATTCCACCTCAGATGTTGGGAAGCCTTTTTTCCCAGAGGGCAAACAGTTGAAAGAAAATGGACACTACCTGGAACACTGTCAGAAAGTGGGATAAAAACAGGATTGCGATCTCTGCCAGCTGCTTAGAGGTAGCACGGCAGGTTAATAGATAGTCAAGTATTCTGAGTTTTTCCCTTAAAGATACGCTTTTCAAATTGTGGAAAGGAAAATTTCTTGACTCTGCACAGAGGGCCCTATTGCTGCAGGAGTTAGTTCTCTGACTTAAAATGGGGATCAGTATTGGCAAGGTATAAAGGAACTGCCTGTGACTAAAACTACAGAGTAAAAGTGTATCAGCTGTCTCTGCGAACCGTCTCTTACTTTTGGGAAAAAAAGGAATAACACTTTAGTATCGTATTTTTTAGCAAACTTTTTTTTTTTTTCATAAAGTTTGTATGAATGATATTTAATGGAGTTAGGACTGAAGTATCTGAAGTAATGGAGTTAGGACTTTCTATCTTTATATTCCATTTCTTGTGACAAACTTTTTACACCCCACCAACATTCCACCTCCTCCCTGTTCCTTATTGCCGTTTCTCCCACCTCTGCTCCTCAATGTGGATTCTAGTCTTCTGTCTTAAAGAAGAAACAACCCAGAACTTCAGCCCCAATTCTCAAGAGTTCTCTTGTCGCCTACAGCCTCTTCTTATATTGTGCCCACATGGTGTCTCAACTAATAATATTTTAGGGAATACATAAGTCATGCTATATGTCCAATGGAAAGAGAGCTTTTAGAAAATTGTATAAGTGTGCACATTTTGTCTGCTTGTGAAAAACTGATTTGTAATTTGGTCCTAAAACTCATAAATATAACACTGCCAGGCTTACTGAAATTGTGGCCAGTTAGTTTGGTCTATGATAGTTATGCATGAGTTGCACAAATACTAAATTTTAATAATGATTTTCAACTAGTCAGTGTCACCTAAAATAATCTATGTTCTGGGGTTCTTAGTATCAGCAAAACTAGTCTTGTTTTGCTCTAGAAGCAGATGCGTCTTATATTTTGAGGTACAGGGGTTGTAGGGGAGTTTTGTTCTATTGTGATTAGTCTTTGGCTCAGACACTGTTCACTAAGCAATACAGACTACCTTTTTAAAGTGCATGTTAAGATTACCATGCATTCCACAGTTTCTCCTTTCCCTGCTAAAACCTATGAAGAATGAAATGGACAGAAGACTAGTATTGGGTTTACTGACAAAATGTCAAGGCAGTCAATCGAGGGTAATTATAAACAAAAACAGACACCCTAATATTAGCAGAAAACATGGAAAAGAAAAGAAAACAAAGGAAAGAACAAACAATGAAAAAACTTGACCTCATGTGGAAAGCAGTAGGTTAAAGGTATATCTAGATGCAAATACAGACTAGAAATAAAAAACTAGCGGGGCAATTACACACTGACAATTCACTGCAGCATGGAGAGTGACTGAGAAAGGTGAAGTATAAAACATGTCCCAAATAAGGAGAAAAACGGTATTTACCAATAGTTATCAGTATTAGAAGCCATTTTTTGTTTATTTTAATTGACAAGCCTCCACTGAGTACAAATTAGCTACATGAGTGTCATAGCAAAACAAAAGAAACAAACTTGTGTCACCAGCTTTGTTTTGGCTCATCAGCAAGGTTTGGGGTGAAGATTTTTCACTGAACAGAACAAATGACAAAACTGGGACACAGGCATCACTAGTCACTTGAGTAAAGCACTAAACATGATCAGATATTTTAAGCCATTTTAAACTGTTATATAATGAAATAAAGTAAGCTTAAAGGGAATCTTCTGACATGTTATGCTGCATAATCACAGTGAATAAAAACTAAGTAAGTGAAAAATATACATGTGACCTACGTAATATGAAATGAAAGTAATGCGTACAGTAAAATTCCACTGAGTCACCACATGCAGGGCCTGTGGGATCCAGACAAGAGACTTGGTGCTCTTTGCTCTTCGCAGGAATTGTATTTTACTGAGGAAATAGGACAAGCGAGAGCCAGTTCCTTGAAAGAGTAAGCAATTACTGAAAGCAATCAAACTGCAGAACTGCATTCGACAGAAGCAATTTTTGGGCTGATGCCCCCTATGGCAGTGCACTTGTTCTCAGCAGTGTGAGTGCAGTCTGTTTGGTTGCATCCCGGCTGCTTCCCTCTGCATTCTTCATTACAATTCAGCATTGTTTACCTTCTACAGACATGGAAAAAAGCAGGGAAACAAATAGAAGCAATTTGGCCCTGATAGCTTTTGCAGAGAACAAAGAGAGAGGTCAGGCCTTGGCCTTTGCATGTCCACCCAGCAGTGCATTCCCCTCTCTTTCAGAAAGTCTTGAGTGGAATTTCTTTTGCAGTGGCACAAACAAAAAGTTGACCTAAGGTCATCCAGTAGAAAATCATTGCAGCGATTCAGCTGCACAGGCAACCGAGCGAGAGCAGCACGGCACCATGTTTGTGAAGCCAAATGTGAATACATATGTAAAACACACTTGTTCTCTCCCTCACACACACACACACACACACACACACTATCACAATTTCACACACATCCAGACTAACCATCTCTTTAGTGCATGGAGCATAAAAGGAGTGGTCAGACTATCTCCTTTCATGCACCCTCTTTTTCCCAGCCACAGCACACACACATTACCTTTCAAATTGAGTTCGGAAACGGTCTGGGCATTATAGGAATTCACAAAAGAGCCTCTTCAGGCATTCACATGGAATCTATCAGGGGGGCTCTGCTTATTTCAATTTAATTCAAAAATTGAACTCTTCATGGACAATTTAACTTGCCGCTGCTCCATTTTTTTTTTTCAGGGAGGGTGGCAGAGCTGTGGCAGAGCCTGGGTGGAACTGACATCAGAAGCTGACAGGCTGCACGCTGTTTGGGGAATACAGCCGCAGTATCCACTCAAAATGTCAGCAACAGGCAGCAACATAATACTCTCGCACATCAGCACTGATTCCACCAGGTATTGTAATAAGGAAGCGACATTTAAGAAACAATGGCAGCAAATATCAAGTGACCAAGGCAAAGTACCTTTTACCATGTCACCTACTTTCTGCTCTGTTTGTGGACTGGTGCTTGTCCTACCACACTTTTTTTTTTTTTTGATTATCTTTTCTTTTTTCTTTTTTTTTTTAAATCTCAGAAGATTTGTCAATTAAACCGAGTCCAAATCCTCCCTGTCTGCTGTGCATGAGGGAGCAGCTCGATTTTGTGCTCGCATGTGCTAGTAATGAGTCTTACAATAGCAGCAGCTAGACGGAGGAATATTTCCGACAATGATGAATGGCCAGTAGAAAAGCATGGGTACCTCCAGACTTTAGAGAACATTAGCGCGCTGGCACCAATTGAGTTGTGTGCCATATAATTACCTCCGGAAAAGAAAGTGGTAATTGCAGTTAATTATTGGAGTGGGATGAAAATTGACCCACAGTTACACAGAATAATATGAAAATTATACAAAGCAAAGGAAGTATAGCACACAGCAGCATTCAGAAGTGTTTGTATGCAAATGTGCATGTGTGCAAATGTGCATGCATGCGTGTGTGTGTGTGTGTGTGTGTGTGTGTTTGTGTAAAGGTGCAAAATACCTCCAGTAAAATTAGGTTTTGCTGCTGCAAAATTTGCTTTTTCATATAAAGCTGTAAAATGATAAAATATAAAACGTAGCATACCTTTTACATATTCAGCAAAAACAGTAATCATATATTAAAATGAGTAGAAAGGTGTTCTCTATAGAGGATGTACTTATTGTTACGTGTAAAATCAACAAAACATGGAATTTGACCGGGGTGCCTACATTTACATCATACATTTTTGACAGTGTGTTTAACTACTAATTTTTTAACAGTGTTTTTAATAATATGAAATACATATTAACTGTTAGTAATTTAAGGTTCCACTTTTGGAGACTAGTTTTGTTTTGACAGTTAATGTGACCATTCTAACAGGCCTTTAGTAAAATTTTAAACTTTGACTCCTAAAAATAAACAAATAAAATAATTGCTGTGCAATCTCGAAGGCCTGTACCTCCCCTGTTGCCCTATGTGACAGTGGGACAGATAGATAGATCAGTAGGTGTGACAATCAACAGCAATTCTGCATGGCCATTCTGATAGGGATTGACACGGTGAGGGTGGAACACGGCTTTTATTTTACAGCAAAGGCACCAGCTCTCAGAGCGAAGTGATGGATGGCCGTCATTAATCACACCAAACCTGAGCCCAAGATTGATGCACAGAAATTCAAATCTTCTAGCAGCATTTTGAGAATTTAAGCTGTGTGGCAATGTTAGGATCTCTCTCCATGACGTTGAAGGAAAAGGCTGGGAGCTGTGTGCTCCCTGAGGTGAGGGAGAGTCACGTCAAGGATAAGACAGCCTCGCTTAACCTTCGAACTGCCAGCTGTTTCTGCCTCACACACCTGAGTGCTGTCACTTTGAGAAAGCAGACGTTTTGACAAAGTACATTTTAAGCCAGTTCTCCACGGATTACTATAAAATGAAGAGTTTCAGTCTTAAAATCAGATTGGTTGGGCATTCAAAGCTGTAAAATATTCAGAATACATACACATATCATATTTGATATATGTACACATTTAGTGATCATATTTATACATCGTATTTTGCATTTATACTTATTTAAAATCACTGTGCCATCCATGTTCTTTAAATGTTATGTTGCTTTGAGAATGTTATGTTGCTTTTTGCATTTGTGTTCTGTTTGTCAGTCTCAGGCAAAGCATTCACAGGCACCATCAATTTATGCATCCCTAAGCATAGGAAAGCTCATTCATCCATATATCTCTTATGTGTAAGAAACCATTTTCATCTATGCGTAATAAACCTTATTCATTATTTATCTATGCATAGGAAAGCTTACTCATCCATATATCTCTGATAAACAAGAAACCTTATTCATTACTGTAAAATGAATCTTCAGATTCATTTCAGATCTCACTCTGAGTCAGTTCTGGTGCGCAGGTCTTGGGGGGGCTGGGTCTTCTCGTTGGGAAGGGTCCTTCTGTCAGGGCTTGTCCCTGGACTAACATATGCACCCTTTTTGTTAGGTCCCGCAGTGGTCAGCAGTCCTTTGAATGTGTACGGTGTAGGATCCTGTTCAAGACACCAAAATGTCAGGAAAAAAAAAGATTTTATTCTAATAAAAATCAATAAATGAATCTCCAAGAGTTTAATCAGGTAACCTTTATTCAACACCAGGAAAAATAAGCGAACAGAGGCAGTTCCAGTGGTAAACCTCAGTTAAAACATTCTCACACAGAGACTTTTAAAACAGCTTGTTCCTTCCACCAAGGTTGCTTTAATCCTTACCTAGTGTCACTTCTCAGACACCATCACATCCAAATATTCTGTCCCCCTAATAACTCCACTTCATTGTTTTCTAACAAGCAAGACTAACTTCTATAGAGCATGATTACAGAGTACACACACATTTATACTTAAATATATTAAGGTAAAGTGGCATTTGGCAGACGCCCTTATCCAGAGCAACTTACAATCATTAGTTACGGGGACAGTCCCACTGCAGCAACTGAGGGTTAAGTGTCTTGCTCAAGGACACAATGGTAGAAAGTGGGGGTTCAAACCTGCGACTTTGTGGTTATCGGGTTCACAGGCAAGTGTTTTACCCACTAGACTACTACCACCTCATTATTAGAATGTCATATAAAAGTAAACGCATAAATATATATTTATAAAAATCACACAACTAATCAGTCACTCATGGGGGGTGTGTTAGAGTGATTTTACCATAGTTGAGTGGGTTAAGGGGGGTTGTATAAGCTCTCCTTGCTTATTGCTTTATTATATCACAGCTACAAGTTTACATAGTGTTGGAAAAGCACGAGCAATCTGCCGTGATGTCAGCACTGAGAATCAAAACAGTTCTTTGGAATATGACATGTCTGCTTTGCTTTTTTATATTTCTTCTCTGCTTTTGATACCTAGCAAAAACAACTTTTTAAAGTTTTTGCAAAAACAATACATAAAATAAAATAAAAATGTATATATTAGCATTAAAAATGTAAACCATTCCAATGCTGCTGTTTTAAGGAATTTAACTCTCTGAGCAGTGGTGTGACTGTCACCTTATGGTTGAAGTCATCATATGAGTGACTACACGAATGTACAGAAAGTTCTGTTAGATTTAAGCCAATGAAGAAGTATTACCCTGGATCTTATAAGTATATTATCTGTGTTACAAAGTTGGAACTTTGAGTTTCAAAGCAGATTTGGAGAAATCCTGGGCTCTTGAATAAAAACTCTCCTTTGACAGAAGCAGACTGAAATTTTACTCTTTATTTAAAATAGAATATGTAAAATATCTACTTTTAGGGAAAGAGAGACACTGCTTTCGATCCCGATCAGACATCTTTTTAGGCAGCAAAACCTCTGCCAACATAAATCGAAGGGATTGTGAGAGTTGCTTGAGGGGCGCACCTCTCTTTCTCCAGATGGCGGTAAGGAAAATTCTGTTTTGAAGGGCTATTGAACTCCAATTTGTGTGTGGGTTGTCAGTGAATGCATTCATTTGAAGTCTCTAAGGGTAGGGGCTTAATGATTTGTGGCTCTCACCATAGTGAGATACTGAAGAGTGGTAGAATGATGGTCTTGTGTGTTTATGTTGTGTTTTGAGAAGAGAAAATGGTGAACGGTCTTGTGCATTTACTTGTTGAAAAAAGAGGCAAGCACCTGTATTATGAGACTTTTGTGCTTATAGGTTTATCTACTAGAAATCTGCAGATCAACATTATATAGATTTATTTTCCTTTGTTATAAAAAGCCCATACATTGGTAATATTTTATACCTGTTTAACAAGTGGAGTTTTAAGTTAAAATACAAATGTGAGCACAGGATTGAACTCACACGTCATACATGTATGTGTGTGTTTGTGTGTGTATTAAATAGTTAAAATATATCAAGGTGTTGAGTTGCTTTGGCTTCGATACAGTAATAAAAGTATGAGTGATTGGATAAAATAGAGAAATCTGTGTACACTTTGTTATGCTTCCCCTAAACCGTGTTCTCTGCCTTTCTGTCTGTCAGTTTTCTAGTAATGGAAGAGCTTGATTCAACCTGTTCCAAATCGGGGAATCTGAGGAGAACTCCAACCTCAACCTCAACCTTTGTGTACTGAGTTGTCCACTAGCTGATCCAAGAGAAGTGAGTGGAGGAGAGAAGTCTGGTCATTGGGTGTGTTTCTAGCAACCCTTACCTAAAGGGGCATATTTAAATGCATGCATACTAATTATGGAAATAAATCAATTTGATACTTAGAAGAGTGGAACACAGATCATTTTCCAAAAGAGCGAGACTTTGGTCCTGAAGTTTTAACTCTGCTCAGAAAGAAAATGCAGATAGCAGACGGCCTCGGCAACAATCACAACAGCCAACACTGAAAGCATACCACCAGCTGGGGAGGTGATGGCAACAGTGCCTCCACTTTAAGTCGAAGTTTCAGGATACCCAACAGTGATACTCCCCAAATTGGTATTCTGTATCCAGTACCAAAGAAGGTTAAAGGTACAAAAATATAAAATTGAGGTTGAAGAGATAGCTGTCAGATAAAAAAGTACAAGAAGACATAACAAGCAAACAAGCCAAAAAACAGACTCCATATTTATACAGTTCAGATTCTGATGAAAGAGGAACCTTTGACGGTGATTCAGCACATAGAAAGGGGCAAAAGGGAATGTTTCCAGTGGTGTAGTTTGTGAGCTCAAATAAAAGAAATGAAGGAACTGGCACAAGAACTACTGCCTCACTGCAACACTGGTCAAAAGTTCTGAGAACAGTTAAGGGGGATGGTGGCACAGGTGAGGCCCACTGCAGAAGTGGCACACATCATGTCCATGAAGATGGGATTGGACTGTCAAGCAAAATAAGATGGTAAGAAAATGAAGACTATAGCACTGACTAAGCTTTCCGATTTCAGAACCAGCTGAATCACGTATCCATATCTCATTCAAATCTTTCCAGCTCAAACAGATTTCAGCCAAATCGCAACAGTCAAACAGAACAAAGGTGAAGTCTATCGAGAACACATTATTAACCAGATGGATCAATACAGTGGTGAGGAATGAGGAACAGACGAATACAACAGACGCTGATTCAAGGCCTAATAATACCACAGTGATCTATGAAACTACAACACTGGAGGAAATATTTTGTCATTGTCAACAGTGAAAGACAAGTAAAAGAAAAGAAGAAAAAGGAAGAAGCAGCAAATCAGCATGTCCTTGCACAGACAGGATGAGAAAGAAGTGATTCAGTGCTCCGTGGGCAAGGTTGAGGAGAGGAATGGGATTTAGAAGCCCATAACCTGAAGGATCACAAGTTTGCTACATCTGCAACCTGAAAGACCAACTTGCAAGAGCTTGTCCTAACACTGTTAACCACATTGCACAGCTTACTCAAGTAATATCTTCCCAAATGCCAGGCCACATTTCAAAGTCCTGCCTGCTTAACAAGCAACCATGAAGTCTCCTGAGGGTGAGATTTAAAATCTTCCTTCAAATGTTCACAGCACATTTAACAACCATAATGTTGATGGTGAAAGGTAGACCCATCACTATGTTAGTTGACACAGGATGCTCTAGATCCACCTTATCTGTTCCGAAAGAGTCTTTCCCAACAATGAAATATTTAACTGCCACGGTTCTCACTAAAATACCTAATGTACGCCCAGTAACAGAGCCATTAAATGTCTTCCACCCCAAAACTGTCATTTACATTATTCCCTGTTTCTCCAATGCATTTGACAAGAAGAAATCACCTGTGTGCATTGTGGTTGACAAAGAAGGTCTGAAGGACTGAAGAAGGCCTAATCATAGCAGCAAAAGATGATGACTTCCACTGCTGGATATTTGCCCAACACCAGACTTCAGACTTCTTTTGTAGCTTATAAGCCTCTTACAGTTCTAGTTCCACATGTTGTTTCATACATTTGAAGGCTAAAACATCTTACATCTTCAGCTATGCTTCATTATCATCATATGTTCTTGTCCATTATGCATGTTACTCTACAACGGTATAATGTTCTGAACCCTGCCACTTTTTTGCCCGCTGTCGAGGTTGGTGGACGTCATGATTGTTTGGGGTAATCGCTGCTCAAGTTACCACGAGACAGGATCCTTATGTCATCTCTTTCAAGCATACACTTTGGACAGTTCCGCATCTAGACAAAACAGGACTGTTTGTGTAGAAAATGCCTGACAAGGACGACGTTGAAAGTGCCCGTACCCAAAGGTAATGCTCACGCAGCAACCAAATCTGCTAGAGGTTCATCTCTCTCAACTTATGTAACCATGCCTACCTCTCGTGTTTTGTATTCCCCACTACTTTTAACTTTTACAGATTTAAAAAGCCACACAACACTAATGGAGCTGAGAGCATGGTCTCGTCAGTGTTGGCCTAAGTCTAATGGTGTTTTTTTTTTTTTTTTTTAACTACATATGTTAACATTACATTTTAGCAGACGCTTTTATCCAAAGCGACTTCCATTCCCTAACTACAGGGGACAGTGTCCCTGGAGCAACTTGGGGTTAAGGGTCTTACTCAGGAACCCAGTGGTGGTATGCTGAAGGTAGGATTTGAACCCATGACCTCTTGGTCCAAAGGCAAGTATCCTACCCACTAGGCCACCACCACCACCTTTTAATGAATGGTCCTTCCGACAGCCATTGTTTGCCTAGATCATTAGACCATGTGTCAAAAGGGGGGATGAAACACAACAAGAAATGTTATTTAAATATGTAGTGTCAGCAAAACAACATTGGGAGAATAGCTACAGCAGCAGTAGAGGGTACAAATACAGCTTAATCATAGTGAATATGTTCTCTTAATGGGTAGAAGCATTTCTTGTAAACATGATGACAGAAAAACCCCTGCCAAACACCTTTTACAAGAGACTGTCCCTGAAAAATGTCCATCAGAAAACGGCAGATGCTGTTTAAATAGTGTAATACAACAAGACAAAAGTTGAACAGTTCCTTCAAAATCCTCAGTCAGGCGGAGCAACAGAGAGACCTAAGCATCTTTTAAATCCAAACTAACTAAGATGACTGCAGAAACAGGTTTGGACTGGGTTTCTTGCTTGCCAGTGGTGTTAATGCGCATGAGAGGAACAATACACCAGGACTGACACCACACCAGCTTTTGACAGGGAGACTTGAGAATTTTCCTCATAAACAATGTTTTTTAAAAGAGTTGTTTGGTTTCCCAAGGACAATCTAACATATTCATTAAAAGGGGGAATGTGGATATTTTATTTGATAACTATTGTCACTTGATATTATATCATATATACTCAATAGCATTGTTATACAAGTAACTTGTTTAATATTAACATTTTAGCTTGAGGCAAAAGTGTGAGGATCAAACTTTAGACACATTACCAGATTTACATGCACACGTATATGTCAGCAAGTGTAAACCCTTCCAACTTTGGTGTTTTAAAGAATTTACCAACAGTTTATGTAAGCTAAACTGCTGAAGACTGAATAAGCAGATGTATCTCAATGTGTAGGTCTTTGTGACATCACAAAACACTGAATGGTAAATTGTATGTGTTTAAAAAGAATTGTTTACCAATTACATCAAACTCCTTTTTTTAAAAAAGTAGATACCCTTTAAATGGTAGATCCCCTAGACACCTAAAAGTGCCAGTTTCTCAGACATAGATCAGGTTTTATCCTGTACTAAAAAATGTGGAGCTTTTTCCACTGGAAGTATATTATACCTTAGGAGTGGGCTCAATCTATGTTAAAGGAACCTCCCTAAAAACGTTACAGAGTGAGAGGATTACAATCTACGCCTCGGGTCCTACACAGAATTAACAGCATCATCAGTGCTGATGAGGTTAGCATTTTATTCCAAATATCGGAAGCGCTTGATGAGTTGAGATCACAGACCGTGTAATGTTGTTTCAAATGAGTTCCTTTTTCTATTTCTTTGTTGCTGGGCATTTTGCTGCTGACACTATAAATCTCCTTGCGACTCTTGCTCCCTTTCTAGTTCCATTTCTGTTTTCTTTGATTCAAAGCTTTAGTAATGATGTTGAATGTCTCCCATCTGCTCCCCTCTTTATGGTTAGCAGTAAAACATTCCTGTCTCTGCAGTGGCTTTGAACCTCGTTGTGCCTATGATCGCACTACACTAACAACCAGATATGTCACCGCAAACTGGGAGGACAGGAATCTGAATTATTCAGTTCAATTCAGGGAAATTGGAAGATTGTGTGTTACAGCACATTTGCATGTGATGTGAAAGCTTTTTTGGTTGCTAGTAACAGAAATGAAGTTGTCCTTATTAAAAGGATCTTTTGTAATACAACAGAATGAAGGCCCTCAGTTGACACCTACTCTATATGGACAAAAGTATTGGGACGCCTGACCATTACACCAACAGGGACTTTAATTACATTGCATTCAAATACAGAGACTTTAATGTGGAGTTGGTCCCCCTTTGCAGCTATAATAGCTTCCACTCTTCGTGGAAGGCTTTCCATAAGATTTTGGAGTTTCTGTGGGAATTTGTGCCCATTCATTCTGTAGAGCATTTATGAGCTCAGGCACTGATGCTGGATGAGAAGGCCTGGCTCACAATCTCTGTTCCAGTTCATCCCAAAGGTGTTGGATGGGGTTGAGGTCAGGGCTCT
>JBBPCZ010000136.1:8028957-8056537 GCA_037974445.1 Brycinus macrolepidotus
ATTCCCACAGAAACTCCAAAATCTTGTGGAAAGCCTTCCAAGAAGAGTGGAAGCTGTTATAGCTGCAAAAGTCTATGGATTTGAATGTAATGTCATTAAAGTACGTGTTGGTGTAATAGTCAGGCGTCCCAATACTTTTGTCCATCTAGTGTAGTTTTGTCCACATGATGATAATGACCCTACCATCTGTATGACTGTTAAGTGTCTGTGACAAGACCTTCAACCTGGGCATAAGGCCTAATCGCGCTCTGTGAAAAGACACCTGAGACGTAAGGAATGCCATTTCAAAGATTAACTATATAAATAAGACTGAAAGTAATTCTGGATTGCTAGCTTAAGGATGCACACTCCCAGCAGGAAGAGAGTTGACCCAAAAGGTCCGGGGAATGACACCAAGGACTCAAGCCTCTGCTCCGAGCTATCATGTGTCCCTATATATAGTTTACACAATTAACCAGAGAAGACCTTCATTAGCCTGTCTCCATTCTGCAGGACCTGCCGTGGCCCAATAAACGGGCTGAACAGGTGTTCTCTAATAATCACTGCCTAACTGCCAACTACTCTGCTCCGCTTTGCGTTTTTCCCTCCATATGGTTCCTGCTGTTCCAGGCCTGGGCGCTGTGGCACAACTCAGATGTTATGCCTGACAGTAATGTGTGCATATGTTTACTTCATGACAACACATTCCTCTGGTCAAGATCTAGTAATCCTTCTGCCATTGTTATTATCGTAAAGGTACGATACAGAGAGGTTTGAGTATGAAAATTACTTTAATCCATAATGTATGTATTCACAACTGTGGGAAAGGGTTTTAATGGACACAGGTAAGGAGGTGACCGTCAAGGGTCTGTTTAGAAGAGCCCTGATGGTTGTTGTTGTTGTAATTAGATGCAAAATGAGGGATATTAGAGGTGCTTTTCACATGCCATCACACACCCACACATCCACATTCACACACATATGCAAATGAATGGACACAAATGGACAGGAAAAAAAAACCCAAAACATTCAGATCATGCAACACTCAGACCAGTATAAGTCAGAAGACAAAAGGCAATATCATATGATGACAGAACAAATTACCATAAACAATAAGAGGACCAAAAGTAAAAACTAAAGTATGGGACATTGTTATCTTACTTTCTTCTCTTTTAAATCTGTTGTTTTAATTATATTGTGATCTTGTTTCATTTCTCCTTTTCTAAATCAATTGTTTTTATCATGGTTTTAACATGTTTTTAATTTTGATTCTATAATATCGTTTTCATTTGGATTTTTTTTGTGTTTTGTATTTTCTGCTTTCATTTGTAAAGCACACTGAATAAAATCTCCTCTCTTTCATGCAAAAACAAATGTGGTGTTGATTGTAACAGTGGTGGAGCTTTGCTCTTACCCAAGGGGGGACCACTACTTCAACATTTCAAAACCATGGGAGGGTATTTTGTGTATGTAGTTAGGGGTTGTTGCAGTCAGGGGGGCAGCGATTTTGGAAAATAACAAACATGGAATAAATAATTCATGAATGTCATTAAGATGTTTGAATAACAGCTTATTATAAAATAATACAGCCTTTTCACATTTTTTTAGCTACATTCGTTATAGATAAGTGGATGATAAGATTGCATTCTTTCCTAGAGGCTAATAAGGTGCTATGTGTTTTGCCTGAGAACATCTGTCAAAGACAGTAGACTTTTTGACCACTTCCAGTGGATTTTTTCCTCAACTGAGCACCAAAATAACAAACAAAATTTGTGTCTTGCTGAAAACAAATCTTAGTAAATATCTGCTTTGCAGATATCATTTGTGGTAACAGATATTTTCTTTTCCCTCGCTGTCCTGTCGTTTTGTCTTCACTATCTGTTTCCTCAGAGCTGTCTTAATTTCCCTCCCTTTCAGTTTTTTTTCATTTGTTTCAAAAACAACAAGTGAAACCAAAGCTGAAAAAAGTGAACTCTTTCCTGATTTTACTCCTCAGTTTTACTAAATTGTGCTTAGCTGTTTCTTGCTGGTTTGTTTGAGTGCTCTGAATGACAGCCTGGCTTCTTCGTTTCTCAACCACATGCTGGACCTCTGAAAATACTAGAACTTATTCTACCAGTATTACTGTAGTTATATTCACACCTTACAGAATATGGTTAAGAATCTTTTATATATTTAAGTATACTTTTTAATCAATGTTTGGTCTGTGAGAAATTTTCTTTGGTATGGTGGTGCTCTGATCAAATGCAACACTAAGTAAAATGAGTAAAAAAAAACGCAATGAGTACTGAAAACAAACATGGAACAGAAAATGTGCAAAAGTTGTAAAATATACTATGAATATAAAATAAAATATTTGAAATTAAAAAGCCAGTTGCCTTGATCACCAAAAGTTGGGCCCAATTCAGTTGACCCCCTGCCTTTCTTGCCTCTTTTTGACTCTGCCTTGAACATTTGAACATTTTGAATCTGTACATTACCTGTAAAGATACTGTCAGGTCAGCTTCATAGCTTAATGTAGCAAGCTTTATAGTTTTCTGAACGATCTCAATTTAGTCTAACGTTACATCTTGCATTACAGTTTAATCAATGCTTACTCAAAGTTTGGTCATTGGTAATTTGGGTGCCCCCTAAATGATGCTCCCCAAAGTAATTTCACTTTTTAAATACTCAAGCATGTTCCCCTTTTTTGAGTAAGCTTAAACTGTAAAGTTGGCCCAACTACAATGCAGCACTTGGAGAGTTTTTGATGAAACCTTTGATGAAACTAACTTAAAATTTTACATTGATCTGACTGTAAGCAAGAATAGAGTTTGAATAGCCTGACCCCAGCTGAATATTACTGTGAGGTTGTTTTGTTATCCTTTTAAATGATGTATGCGATACATAATTCATCTTTCCTTGATGCAACCAGATCATTTTTTACTTGCTGTGTTGCTTCTGTACATAAAATATTCTTTTAGCCTCAAGGGGAGGTTTTGCTAAAATGACTGCACCAGTGCAAACATTTCAACTAACCAACTCTGTTCACGACCAGTTATTGCACACAGAATATGCGCACCCTGATACAGACCTGGAAGATTTGCATTTTTGTCCTCTTCAGACAAAGTGGTCAATGCACTGATTGCTTTCTGTGTGGGTGAAAATTCACACTAACATAATCAGTGGTGCAGTCACTCTGTTGTACTGCGGCTAGTCAGTGGGATGGGAGGAAATAAACTGCCTCTTGGAGCGGAGCTCTTGATCAACATATTAGAGACTATGTTTATCCAGAAGATAAATGAGCATAATGGAGAAGATAATGAAGGAGAGGGAAATTGCGCAAAAGGGCACTCACAGAGAGACTTGCCCAACCATAATTACTAAACTTTAGTAATGTTCTAATGGTTGTCATTGTCTTAATGGTACTATATGGAAATTACTTTAATGCATAATAGTTAGATATGTAGTTAAAGCCGTGGGAAGTGGTTTTAATGGACGCAGGTAAGAAGGTTACAGTCAAGAACTTGCTTGAATGGGCTCTCGTGGCTGTTGTTGTTACTAAATGGAAAATGAAGGATATAAGAGGTGCTTCTCACTTATTTATTAAATACAGTTGAGAGCTAAGTGAATATTCGTATGACAGATTGTGTCTAATTAAGGCCCCTTAGACACATATAACTTTTTAGATTATGAATAATTTTTTTCCTCTTATTTCTACTTGAAAAGTGTTTGCTTGCTGCACCTGGATCACACAGTATGGCATTTTAGATGTCACTTACTGAAATTCTGATAACGAAAAACTGGCAAAGAAAAATACAGTTAATCCCCAAGACCCAAATGATCTAAGAAGCATTTTAGATGCATTACGGATCAGGATATAGCAGTCGGCCTGTTCAATTAATTTGATGCACACGCGTACAGAAACCTGTTGTTCTTCAGAGGTCACAATTTTCAACTTGAATGCATTTCTGTGAGAAAATGTGAAGTGCGATTGCGCTTCACCACTCACAGAAGCTTATTCCTGACTTGCACAGCTGAAAAAGGGGGATGGGGGGGTTGGGTGCTATGCACGTGGGTGCTGAGATAAACAGCCCAGAGAATCAGAGAATCACTCAGTTCAGCACAAAAATGCTAGCTAACTTAACCTGTCACACTACCACATTTTACTGTGCTTCAGGCTTAATATGAACACATTTTACACTCAGAAAAGTTCAGATACGGCCTCATATTGGTTAACTGGGCTGGCTAGCAGCTTGGTCACTAACTAGCAGCGCAAAAACAGGCATTCACAGGTTGACTATTTTTACAAACCACAACAAACAGTGACATGTCTCTCTTTTCATAAATGACCTGTGCTTTAATGTCTTAAAGACTGTTTATGAACCCGCCGCCTCTTTAGCTTTCGCTAGACTGATTTTTAGCTCCATGTTTGTCTATTTGTGCCTCTCTCATACACTTTAATGGTGACTCACCCCTCTGCTCTCTCTCACCATACATTCCGGAGGCGACTCGCCCGCAAAAATCAAATCTTTAAACAATCAATACTTGGCCCCTCATCATAGGATCGAGAAGCTTTATACAAGCGGATTTAGGGGGGGTCTCAGGTATGTGTCAGAATTTTCATACAGCCACAGAGGACAAGCATCCCCAAAATTCACCTATAAAAAGAATAATACTAAAATTTAAGAAGAACAATAGTGTGATTGGAGAACTAATTAAGTTAATTTGAAGTTAGCCATACTATGACTCAACATTTTTTACCTTTATAAGTCAAATAGTCTTCAATCAAGTAACAAAAATAATGGAAATTTATTCGCTGATACTTCAGGTAGCGCCTGAAAAAGGATGTCCCAACAGATGCTACATCACAAATCCATGTCCCATGTCCCTTTCCTCCCAGGAATAGTGATCCAAATATCTTGAAACTAATTCATAATGCCATGCTTTTGCAGTATTATTATATTTCTTAGTGAGTCTTAGTGACACATTCTCTGGTGATATCTTTTTTTTCCAGATATTAACAAATTTGTGTTTCCAGTCCATTAGATCAGATAAAGTGACAAAGAGGCTGATGTGGGCACAGTGGTAGTTACCCAGCGTCATTACATGCACAAACAACAGATGCTCATGGAGTCAGTTCACACATCAACTGATACAGCAGAACAAAAACTGTGGAAAACAGCGGAAGAGAAGATCTGACGACTTGTGTGAACAACAGTCAAATCTGCCTTTGAATGGTGCAGCTTGTTTGGACAACCCTACAGCATAATGGAATACAAACATAGCAAAGAAACCTGATGGCATTACTCACCAGTAAATATGTCAGTCTTGACTCATGGTTACTTGTGATGATTCCAAGGCATTTAAAGCTCAAAAGCTCAGTGACTTTTTTCTTTTGGATGAATCAGATGCTGGAAAGCAGTTGATTCCAGATTCATCACTGGATACATCCAGCGAAAGGAAGCAGCCAGGCCTGGCAAAACTCTAGATCCTGATTACGCAACCATTGCATCTCCTCTCAGCTTCTTTTCAGTGAGACTCAGCTGTAGGCAAAAACTTGGGCCTAGACTGCATTTACCCCTTCTGTGAGAGAAGCAAGTATCATCAGCGTGATTTCCTCAGCTGGGGAAAAATCCAAGGCCATTTCCAAAGCAACTCACAGGTTCTGGCATGAGTCCCTCTTCATGCTGGAGCTAGAAATGAAGGGGTTGAAATTAGAGGCAAAGATGTAAGAAACATATTCATTAAAAAAAACTGCAACATATCACCAGAAATTGAACTGCTGAGTGACGTGTGGGTCGTTGCTCTGTGCTATGGCTGTCCAGTTACTCCATACCCGTGCTATGTCTCTCTCCAACCTCTCTCTCTCTTTCTCTCTCTCCACGTGTTAGCGTATGTGCGCTAGAGTGAGTCAGTCTGGGGAGGAGGATGAGAGAGACAGACATGCTGAGCACTGCGACTGCTGTTGCATCCCTCTCTGCTACAGCAGCAGCAGCGGTCTTCACTCACATAAATGCCTGTTCTGTTACAGCATTCTGCTGTATCATATTAGATTCAGTCTCTCTCTCTCTTTCTCTCTCTCTCTCTCTCTTTCTCTCTCTGTCTCTCTAACTCTTTCACTCTTTCTCTCTCTCTCTTTCTCTCTGTCTCTGTCTCTCTCTCTCTCTCTCTCTCTCTCTCTCTCTCTGTTCTCCTTCTCTCATTTCTCCCACACGCTCCTGTAACACCCCCCCACTCACCCACCCACCCCCCTCGATTTGGTCACACGTGAGGAGACATGCAGGAAAGGCTGGAATACAAATAAGCTGTTTAGTCTGCTTCTCTTAAAGACACTATTGTACTTTCCGCTTTGACACTATCAGGAGATTGAGCTCGTAGATGCATATCCCTGTTGCTACAAACAAGAATGCCGATTTCTGATCTCTCTCACCTGCTCATGACCAGTCATTGGAAACCACAGGATTACCCGGCTTTTCAGTAGGACTGCGAATACAAAATCCTTTCATGGACCGTTGTCGAGGAACACGGTTACTTGCTGATGCTCTCTTCAGGATCACACACACATCATGGAACTTCTTTTTTCTTTTTCCTACTTCTTTCTTTCGGAAAAAGCTTCACCAGTGATAGAAACGAAGCTTCTGCACTCTCTTTTTTCAAAACCAAGAAGGCACCCAGGGTCGGGGTTCATCTATGCATGACTGGACCTCTGCTGATCTAACTCTGCTTTGGCTGCTCCCTGCCATCAGTCCATTGCTTGCCTATTTTCTGGTTTATCGTCTATTATAATGCCAGCCATTCTGTCTCTCAGCCTGCTTCTTCATCCTTGGCCTAAAGTTCACTGCTTGCTCTTCCAAGTGGATATGATGATCACTCATCAGATGCAAAGGGTTTCTTTCTGAGTGCACCCTCTTTGTGGCTTTTTTTTACCTCCTCAAAAAATACTATGGTGCATTTTGTCCTTGCTCACTGGGAGAATGCAGGGGTGAGCTATCGCTGTGATCAAGGGTTCGTCAGTATTATAACTGGGATCAAAGGGGGATCTTTCCAATAAACTTTATTCGTCTGGACTGGACCTCATTTCCATGACTGTCAGTGGAATGGGGACCAAGAGTCTGGTGCAGTGTGGCCTTCCAGTGACTCCGACAGCTTTGGCTTTGGCAGCTGAGGAAGCATTGGTTCCAGTGGCATCTCCTGCTACGCCAGCCTCTGCATCTTCTTCTCTGCCAATCTCTGTATTTCCTGTTTTGGCTGCTGCTTTTGCAGTTTGTGGCTGCTACCACTGTAGTCCCTCCAGATCAGTGTTACTTCTAGCCAGTCTTGACAGTGCCACATGGTGTCCCTGATTGTGTTGTCAATTGTCCTACAGAATGCAGTGTGACCTCCATTGACACTAGCAAGACCACCTTACACCCTGAAGGGTGTTGTAGATCCATGCGAGTGATGGGAGTCCCACAGGCTCTCCTCTCCTTTCTGTCAGACCATTCAAGGCTTAGAGGACAGCATAGGTTTTTTTTCTCTCAGTCTTTTTTTTGTCTTTTTCCCTTTTCATATGGTTCTTGGAAGGGCCATATATATAGCTCTTTGGTCTTTGATAGTTCTTTGATTTTACATGGGGCAGCCGGTGGCCTCATGGTGGAGGCACCTCGTGGCAGGAGGTGCCCCTGTGATCAGAAGGTCTGCCAGTGGCACCACTGAGGTACCCTTGAGCAGGGTACCGTCCCCACACACTGCTCCCTGGGCGTCGTGCCGGTGGCTGCCCACTGCTTCACTTGGTGAATGGATTAAAAGCAGAGAAAGAATTTCACACTGTGAAGTTTACACTGTGTGCTGTGCTGTGGTATGTTCACACATGACTATAAGGGGCCACTTTACTTTATTTTGCCCCTGTTTCTAATGTAAAAGATCATCAGTGTTAACCTTCTGTATATTGTATTTTGACTCATTCTTTTGGCCATGGCTCAAATAAAACAGAACTGTGTTGCGTTAATTTGAGATTAAACATCACATTTCTGGGGAGAAAAAAAAGAAGCTGGTACAGATACATACATCAAATAAAACATCCATTTAATAATTGCAAGCTGCCTGGAAGCAAATTTCATTTTCATTGTGACAAAATCTACTGTGACATTTTCACTCAACACATGAAAAACAGATGCTCGTGCACTTTGTGTATCAGGGGAAGAGTTGATTGTGGGTCAGACAGATCAGCTGTGACCCATGGCAAGGTCATGAATAGTTTCACTGGCCTTGTCTTCTGTCCTATTTGATTTCACACAAAGCGATCAGATGAATCAGTCAGCTCAAGTCATTTCTTCTTGAGACTGTCTTATCTTATAACTGTGACAGCTGAGCTCACCATAAGTTACCAGTGCAGCACTGAGCCCTTCCTTATCGTCTGCTTTTTACATGTGTGGTCATCCACCGAGCGCTAAAGAAAGGACCGCTTCCTTGTCCTCTCTCTCTCTTCTTTCTCTCTGTCTTAAAAGAAAATCTTTTAAGCTGACATGGATTGCCGACTTGCTGATAAGAGTATCTGTATGTAGGTGGTGATAAAACATTTTTACTCAATAGATCATCCCTCCCAGCATGTTTTCTTTTTTAAGCTGGCAGATGACCTGTCCTTCAGTAATGACAAATTACCATAGAATACATTCATATGTTCAAGTAAGCCCATAACACATTGCATAATTATTAAATATGTATGTGCAACATCCTAGCTGCATGCTTCTGACGCCTCTTACCAACCCAACTTCTACATCCTGGAGGTTAGGAAGAAATGAGTTTGTGTCTGTGCTTACCCTCTAAAACATTCCAGTAACAAATAAATACCATGCAATAAATAAAACATTCATTTGTTACGAACCAGTAACAAATGAATACCATGCATTACGCAGGAGGATCATAAACCTAATTAAACCTAATCAAACCACTCTTTTATTCAGATGTTTACACATTTTTGCACATAATACTTTATTAGAACACATATCCTTATCTCATACATTAGCCTTCACTATTGACAACAGTTTCTTAGCAACGGTCATGTCTGGTCTGTGAAGGGCAATTACAACACCCAAAGTGTATGCACACAAATTGTCTAGTCCTATGTTCAGTTGCTATACACAGTGATTATGGGCCTGTATGTAGTAGGCAGGATAGGATTCTCAGTGATTAATCTATTTACCACTTTCATTCACCATCCAATTTAAAGGAAGAAAGCTCAAAAAGATCTAGTGTCTGAGCATCTCAGGAACATTCATCAGGGAGGATGCACATATTAAAACATTTAGGCAAAGAAGAGCTAGCTGGGTTCTGATTATATTTTTTCCATAATGGTGAAACAGTTAGCACTCTTTTTCCTTCCAGTACTCTTCTCGGAAACCCTCCCGATTCATCGTATAATGCAGCATGCTAGATACTATGAATGGTGTTTTGAATTAATGAATGGGTGTTGTTTCTTTTTTTTTTGTTTGTTTGTTTTTTTTCTGAATGATTGATCCATGCTGTAAAAGAGACAGATAGATAGATAGATGCTTTCTCTGCTAATTACTTATTTATAGGTCACATACATTTTCCCAAGTGATTTATGCATGGCATCCTCAATAAATTAATTACAGTCAGCTGTTCTGTTCAAAGACTGAGAAATGCAAATGTGTCCCATTAACATAAAGAGGAAAAGCAGAGCAGGTCAGTGGAGCTGCATCACCGAACACATGTACATCTGCCATGTTAGCAACTGCTTGTTGCTAGTGGGTACAGGACAAGCTGTACATTCACACCTTTTGCCATATGTTGAACTATCACCAAATTGTCCTTGGCAGAATATTTGGGGTTTTTTTGTTTTTTTTTTGACTGTTGGATTTCTTTTGTTTGTTTGTTTATCTTTGATGGATGGAGTGAACGTAGACATTGGCTGAACAGTAACATAACATACTGGTGTGGAACAATCACTAAATTGTCCTTGACAGAATATTTGTAATGTTTTTTTTGTTTGTTTTCTTTTGCTTATTTGTTTGTAGTGAATGTAGATATAAATGCATTGGCTAAACAGTAACATGATGTACTTGTGTTGTCCTCACTTCTATATCCAATCTAAAATCCCACTAGTCTGTTTTCTTGTTTCCTATTTCATCCTCTTCCATGGCCTTCAAATCCCCTGTAAAGCGTGCAAATGAGGTAAGCAGTGATGGAGGGCGGGGGGATTTGAGTTTTCCTCATATCTGGCTCAGGTATCAGCCACAGTGGACTTGCAGTAGCAAATGCTGCGGCAGTACCAGGGCGGAGGAAGATAATTAACCACCTCTCTCTGTGTGACAGTCATGCATTTGCTCAGTACCCAGCAGATTCCATCTCTGCATCTGCTTTCCTAATCACCCTCCCATCGCACAGTAGTGTCTTGAAAACCACATGATGTGGTGTGCAGGTCATGGGGAGAGCCAGCAGGGACGGCGACTGCAAATGTGTTGGACCTCTCAGTTCCCCTGCTGGAGGACAGCATGTGAGGCTTTGCATCCTGCACTGATCCAGTTCGCCATCACGGCTGTGCAGTGGTGCTGAGTGCGGACCCTTGGGTAGGAAGGAGGTTAGGGGTTATGCAAACAGCAGATGGTACTGGTGGCCACTGTGGGAGTGTGCAGCGGTGGCACACCAGTGGAATTCACACACACTCAGAATCACAGAGTCTTCCTTACAGCCAAAGAAAGGTGAGCTCAAACTGCCAGATGTGCAACTTTTCTCTTGGTCATTTTAAGTAATGGTGCAAAATTAATGGGTCCTCAAAGTTACGTAACATTAAATATGGGAACTGCGCGACTGCTGCTGAAAAATTAAATAGCCTATAGCATTGATGCCCTACATGTGACTATTCTAAAATCTCTCACACCATAACAAAGTGGCACTAAGTGGGTAAAGACATGCCACAAGCTTATAGTTTTGGCTAAAAAGAGGTACCTCTTACTTTGATTTGTTTGTTTTGTTTTGCTGCGGTGGGCTGGTGCCCCGCCCAGGGTGAGTCCCTGCCTCGCAACCGTTGGCCGCGTGATAGACTCCGGGTACCCCCGACCGCGACCCTAGTAAGGATAAAGCGTTTACAGAAAATGAATTAATTAATGTTTTGTTTCGTTTTTGGCTAAATTGGTTTTAATTAGTTATTTAACTATTTTTTGCTGTTATTTAGTGTACAGAGTCAACAATTTACATCGTTCTGAGCAAACAAGTAACAAAACTCTCAGATAATTACAAATATTTTTATAAAAAGAAAACTCTAATTCAACTTGGTTTATTTCATTTAGTCATATGAAATACTGCAGTCATGAGTAATTAACGGTTCTCTTCTTATAATTAATTACTGTCACACCTTTGAATATTGAAATATTTTCCTAAAATATTTACAACATATCAATATGCAAATCAGACTAAGAATGCTTGTGGCACATGAAGAGAAGAGGCTGCCATTGAAATAGGACATAGAACTGAATCTATACTGAACTTCAAAATACACAACATTACTGTTAAATTTTTTTATTTTGATTTTTATTACTGACATGTAAAGACTAAGAGACCATGACCACTGTAACTCTAACTGCAACTGTATTTAATTTGCCTAATTTTATGTTTAAAAAGTGGATTCTATAGCTTTCTTATGTGTGCTGCCCCATTCAGGTTTGTCCCCTGCCCCCGAGGTTTCATGTGACTTATATCTGATTTTATTCTTATAAGATTTTGATAGCATGCATTTAAACTTGATGGTCAGAGACAGTCTGGGGTGGAGTTTTAGCCAGTGGTGTTGAGTAAGATGGAGGAGAAAAGAGTGGTGGTCATCTTATTTCAGGTGCTGTACAATACAACTCTACAGATCTATAAGCCAGCTTATGGTAAGCCATGTCTTTTACTGCTTCAATCTGTAAAGAATAGCAATCACCACAAGGCTCCTGGTTAAATAAGTTCCTTCTGCCCAAAAACACACCTGAGGTCCATAATTATTGACACTCCAGGCACTTTAACCAAGGGTGCCAATAATTTTAGAGCCGACTTCACAACAAACCAGAAACACCATAAATGCATGTTTATGAACAAATACTAACCTCAAATAATATTCAGATCAGCTCATTACACAGGACTTGTGTTATTCATGTAACACAAGCATTATGATGTAATGGATTAGGAAGGGTTTTGTCAAATGTGGCTCAAATAGATGGATACATTTCTACTTCTGTAACATCTAAATAAAATGGATCCCAAACCACCTCCTAAAGTGGGGCAAGTGATTTGATTTAAATCTGTTTTAAATGTTTCTTGAGTACATTAACACCTGCATTTTTATGAGGATAATTCACATCAAATTAAAATCCTACAGTTCATTTTCTTGGCTAAAGGAACCATAATGAAATTATTTTCTGAAACTCAAATCCATAATCAGAGTTGTCTGCAAGTGTGATTGTAACCTGAGACTCTGAAGTTCGATGTTACAGTAATGAAACACAAGTAAATCCAAACTTCCAGGCTACTTTTAGGAATCACTGCTTATGCTGTCAAAGCACATAATTACAGCTCTAGGCTTTTGATGGAATCTAAGTGGCATAATGCAAGTGGCTGCATGCTCCAGAGAGCTCAGGGAGCTGGGCTGAAACAGAGGTTGTACTCTAGATAAAAGGTGCTTCGGGTAGCCAGCAGTCCGCATACAAATTGGGCTTACGAGTTGCAGCTACAAATTGTCAAAACATTGCACGCAAAATGAGACGTAAAGTATGAACTGAATATGTGAACAGGTAATGGGTAACAAAGAAAGTTAAGCTACATGATTATAAAACTGATTGTGGATTTGTGGTTCTCAAAATTAGTGTGAATTTTCATTTGTGATTCCATTTGACACAAAAGAAATGCATTTACCCATAGTGCTAAAAATATATGAAACAGCCAGGTGTGAGCAGGGTCTTTGGTTAGAAGTGTAACAGATGTTTTAACATCAGATGTTTGGTTTTTTATCCTTCATATGCCATTACTTTTATATGCCATGGCTGTTTTTCATGTTATAGATGACAGTATTTTTGTTTGTTAGTTTGTTTTAGTTGTTGAATAAGTTGTTAGATACGCAGACTAAAGAAGCATGATTCCAGTCACTCAAAACACTTTTCAAAAAGGCCATCGTTCATATCTAAATGGATAGTTTATGAATTGAATCATTAAAATGTCTATTTACACTGATTCATTTAGATTCTCTTCAACTATGAAACAGCGATTTAGGCTGTTTTACAGTAATACAACAAAGAATGTGTTTACTTGTGTTTGTGACTTCTCTGTGTTTATCTGTGTGTGTGTGCGTGTGTGTGTCTGTGTGTGTGTGAGTGTGTGTGTGGTTGTGTGTGTGTGTGTGTGTTTATGTGTGAGAAAGACTATGGTGCACACTCTATTCTATTGTAATGTATTCAGCTTTGCAACACAATGCAGTGTAAACAAAGCCGCTCTCATGCTTGTTTTGTTCTAATTTGGGCCTGCGTTGTTAGAAACACACTGCAGAAAGCAGGAGAGAGAAAAACACACTCACGCACTTACTGCTGTGCAGTAAAGTAACAACTCTTTCACAAAGCTAGAACGCAAGTCACTCTAGAACACTCATAAAAGTAATGTTGAGTGTGCTTTTCTTAGTTGTGAAACAGAGAGCTCCAGCACTCTGCTGTGCCATTTATCTGCAGAATGTTATTCAACTCACAAGCAGTTGTGTATTTGCACTGAGTGTTGATTTTTCTTCTTTTGTCAGTTCACGCCCCTATGCTGTCTCAGCCTTGCTTGGACAGGTGGACAATATGGTTCAAAAAAAGAATGAAACACAATTAGTTTCTGTCATGCTCAAACACAGAGAGTGTAAACTGAATATTGGTGTGGTAGATTAAAAAAATGTGCTCCCAAATTAATAATCAGGGGTCCGGAAACCGGACTCGTACTTAAAAAATGTGATTTTCTAGACATAAATGTGATTTTCTAGACATAAATGTGATTTTCTTTGTCTTTTAGAATCAAGCAGGCTGTTTTTGTTACTGCACCTGACATACAAAAATGACCTATGTTCAGGTGCATATGTGTTGGTTTTTGTAACATCACAATATGATGAATGCAACATGGGCTGTATTTGTAGCTTAGGTGCCATTTATGGACAACATAGACTAAACAGTGAATAGTACATTTTGAAACAAAGTTAACCTACAGCACCAAACTCTTCCATTCCAAAATACAGTGGAAAGTGAGTTTTTGGGAGTTTTTTTTTTGCTATGTGTAAAGTGTTCATTGGGTGACATGGGGGATGTATTTGTTGATCTAATTGAGTGCAGATTGTTGGCAACACAGCAGGATGTCCCATGCTAGATTATATAGACCTTTCTTTCTTCCTAGAGAGAGATTTGAGTGACAGCTCCGCCTCACTGTCCAAGGGCTGGTTTTGGAAAGGTAAAAATTGAATATAGCTGAATCATCCATCATGAGATGGAGGGATGGAGTGAGAGAGGATAAGGGAGTTGTGTGTGTGCATGTGTTATTATGTGTGTGTGTGTGTGTGTGTGTGTGAGAGAGAGAGAGAGAGAGAGAGAGAGAGAGAGAGAGAGATGTTGGGGGAAATAGATATCAGAGGGAGAGAAGCAGTTTGGCTGGGAGATGACAGTGGTGATGGATGATGTGGAGGGGCTGGCCTTTTCAGACTAAGGTGCAGGGCTACTGCCTCCACAGCCTCTGGTGCTAAATCAACCTTGACTTTGCTCTGCCACACTTACCTGCACACACTGTCTCATGTTCACACGTGCAGTCTTACATAATGCCTAATGTGCTCACAGTGTTTTTTTTTCTTTCTTTTTTTTCTTCTTCTTATTTTATAAAACGACTGCCCCACTTCAACATACAGATTTAGTTGAACTACAGTGAATCCAGTGGTTGATCTATGATGAGCAGCAATATTCCATTTCCTTTAAAAGCATTTGACATATCAGATACACTGTATAGTGGAAAATCAAGGTCTTGTTGAGGTAGCTATTCTGACTAAACCATTATCACTATTTGCCCCGTGTTCATATAAGACATATTTCTACTGCCAAAGGCTGCAAAATGTGTAATTAGTGTAAGATACCTACTGTATCTCTTAGAAACCATAGCTATAGCCAGTGATAACATGGAATTATTTATCACCAGTAGTTTGTAATTCTTGTATTACATCAAGGATTCATTCATACACCCATTTCTAATGAATGTAGCCTTGGCCAAGAGAAAAGGTCATCAGGTGGTGCCCAACCTTCTCAGAGTCTTTAAACCATTAACAACAACACTCTCTAGTTGACGGCTCGGCAGTTACTGCTCTACTGCTTCAGACCTCCAGCTAATACCCTTCCGCTTATGTTATCTGGAGGCTCTTTCTGACACTTTTCCCAACCTTTGAACAGTTGGTTTCCTCTTGTGTCCTCTCACTCCAAATTTTGTCATCAGATTGAACTGATAATCCTTGACATCCCATCTTAACTGTAAACAACCATGTTGTCCAACCTTTGTCCCGACAACCCTAGACAAGTTGGAACTTGGTTTTCTTTCTCTCTGCCGCTTCCTCACAGCCCTCCTCCCACGAGACTGTTAGTTTCACCAGGATGATTTTCTTTTCCTCAGGAGACCACATGACAATGTCTGATCTCAGAGTTTTGGACAGTACCACCTCTGGGAACTAGAATTCTTTACCCAGGTCAACCTTCATTTCCCATCCCTAGGTTGTTTGCAGGAGATTCTGCCTGACTTTGCCCAGGACAATAGTACTTTGACGAAGGTGGTTTTGTTTTGGCTGGGTTTTGTGGACTGGAAGTGTACAATTGATAACATGTTTGTATTTGTAAGCAAAAATATATTTCCTGTATTTAAAAACATTTTGCCAGTAGGCTTTCTCCTTGTATGCACCCTGTTGATGTCTCTCTTTTATATGTCTGTGGTAATTTTACCTCCCTTCCTCAAGCCAGTTCACCTTTTTACCAAAAAAAACCCCCACAATTAAAATAAACATGAACATACACGAATCAGCCAACATTAGGTGAATAGGTGATAAGTGAAGTAAATAACAGTGATTATCTCATTGCAATGGCACCTGTCTAGGGGTGTGATATATTATATACTGCTATTCTTAACCCTTGAGAGACTGATTAACCCTATATATTTATGATTCAATCATACTCTTGAATTTTGCCCTTTTCTCTCTCTAAGCTCCCCACAGTGACACGTTCCACTGTGAGAAACTAAAGGCACAATTTCAAGGCTTTCTTGTAGCTTTTTTCTACATCAGCGCTTTCACTTTAGCATTTTTCTATGTCAATCTGCTAGTAAGAATGATATAAAAACCTGCACCTTTAGAAACTATTTGTGGGCGCACACACACACCATTCACACACTCACACCTACGGTCAATTTAGAATCACCAGTTCACCTGACGCGCATGTCTTTGTACTGTGGGAGGAACCAGAGGAAACCCACGCCACCACAAGGAGAACATGCAAACTCCACACACACAAGGCCAGGACCCAAGGTGCTCTGGAGGTGTGAGGCAACAGTGCTACCTACTGCGCCACCGTGGGGCCTAATAGTTTTCTGTTACTTGTAATTTCCTGTTTTTATAATATTGTCATTAAAAAATATAAAGTACATTTTCTTTACAGGTTCCTAAACCCTGCTGTATTACAAACATAGACTCATTTATGAATATGCTACCAATGTATATCTGATAGAGAATACAGTTACTTGTTTTTGAAATTAGTTTATTTGTTTATTCCTGTGTTCGTGTTTTAGTAATAGAATGTCCTGCAAGACTTATTGACATTCCAGTGCCACAGAGGTTTAACAGAGTATGAATGGCTGCGTAATTGGCATGCCTCACTGAGGCGTAATTTTGCTTGTCAGGAAGATTGACATTTATTAAATTTCACTAATGCTGTGGGTGAACCTCTTCCCTTGAACAATGTAGAGCGACAAGACGTGGAAGGAGCCAGGCCCGATAAATTGGATGTTAACAAGATGAACAATGTGAGAAACTAATAATAGAATTCAAAATGCTCCAACTAAAACAAATGATGAAATCCGTCTTATTGCTTTCCTTGGTTTCCACAATAATTTCCCACTCGAATAAGGAATATTTATAAATGATCAAGTATACCCTTCAGACTCTACCAGCTCATCAGCAGGTCCAGTCTTCCATTCCTTACTTTCTAATGCAGTTATTAGGTGCATAGTTATTGAATAATTCGAAGCAGAATAATAAGCTAATAATAAGGTATGGGCTCCTAAAACTTCCACAGGTATTTCATCCTGCAGCTTGTAAATTAGTCCTTTCAGAGAAAACACTGCAAACTGAGTTATTCTTAAGTTATAGGAGAAGGAAATGAAAAGAATTAATGTTTGGAAGACTTATTATACATGCATTTTTCTTCTTCTGTTTCACTCAAAAAGGGAAATATTGCAACCACTGATCCATGAATTCATTTTCAGGAACAATTTCACCTATGTTATGAATTGCAGAGTAAAAATGACTTATAAGTGCTTTCAAATTACAAGCTAACCAGGCGTAATTGTCATTTTAACTGTTCGAGCATCCCGCCCTCACTTTGAATTGAGTGATATTAAGATAAAAACTGAGTGGAAGAGAAATGAAAAAGCTGTTATTGTCTGAGCTTCTACTGTGTCGGCTGAACGTTTAGGCAGAAAAAAGACAGAAAGTTTTATAAGTCTTTATCCGAGACATTCTACTCTGCTAAGACTACAGAGAGGTAAAAAATGTGCCTGAAAAATCCAAGTTTTGTACAGTGAATAGATTTTTGTCTATTTTGATCTAATTTTGTTTAATTTTGTCTTTTGCTGTGACTACTACTACTATTACTACTATCAGAATCAAAATCAGAATCAGATAACTTTATTGATCCGAGAGGAAATTGCTTTAGAGACACATAGAGACACAGAGACAAGTACGATACAAAATATAAAGTCTAAATAAATCCAATAAAAAATCTGCAGAAAAAAAACTTATGAAATACACTATATACGCGAAAGCTGGGTATAAATACTACAGATAAGTGACTTACAGCTAAGTGAATTTCTAAATACACAGATGGTGGTTAGGGGTATGTTATTCTATGTAATAGAGATAAATAGTATAAAAGTAATATTAATATAGTGATATTCACATGGTAAGACTATTGCACATAATAAGATATGCACATAATGTTTCAGCACCCGATAAGAACATTGCACGATATTGCACATAGTAGATTATAGCATATACTGCTTCTATTACTACTACTAGTAGTAATAATAAAATGAACAATTCTTTTTATTTATTTATTTATTTATTATTAATGAGTTTTTTTTTCTTTCAAGTGATCTATACTTTTTTTCTAGTGGTCTGATAATATTGACCAATCATTTTGCAGCAGCCTACAGAATGGTCTTGCAAAAAGTGCTTATTAGACATCTGTAGCCCTACATAGAAATAATACACGCAACAATAGTGTGACTGCGGGTGATATATTCACTGTTACAGCAGGATTACAGTAGTCAGTCTTATATGAATATATGTATCAGCTTCATTTTTTTAAGTAATTTCTCAAGAATATCCTGTTAGTTGTAACAGTATGCCTGCTTTGTAACTTTTAAATGACAATTTTAAGTGAACAATTCTACTGAGTGTATTTAGGTGGAATTTTCTAAGGTCTTACATGTACAAGTCTCAGGAACAAACAACTGAACTGACTAGTGTTAATTGTGATTGTGTTGATTACAACTGATCCATGTCCTGTCCTCTGATTCCAGTGTAATCAACCACCTTCTTTATTCAAATAAAACATAAATAGTACAGAAATACAATGTCATTATCACATTGTAACAGTCCTTAAAGTCTTTATGCTTATATGTATCAGGTACATGAATTAAAACTCAAATACTTGTTTTGGATATGATTCGCTAGAAAGAGCAAGTAAACTGTATATTTAAACTTGCACTTATAGATTTGCACTTACTACATGTAGTTACAGGGTAAGTTTGAGGTTTTAAAGTGCACTAATGTAGTGATCGTTCAAAGGCACTCTTGACCAAAGAGCTGTCCAAACTCTCTTTACATCATTTTGATGTGGACAACAAGAAACATATTTTACATAGCTTGCTGTAGATATGGTAAATAAACTGCTGCATGCAGTTCTCTCCAAAATGAAGAAATGGCATCTAAGAAATGATGTTCAGGAAATGAAAGCAATAAAGACAAAAACTTTTTCTACATTTTAATTTTTAAAAAGTGACCACAAAACCTGCCCCAGTCACTGATGACTTTTCATTTCAACTGGGTTTGTTGAAAGGATTTCTACAAATTTAAATGTTTGTCAAACTACAACAAATCTGCAGAGTCATGTGGAAACAGTTATGGAATACAGATTGAAAGCATTCATTCATTCATTCATCTGCTTCTTGTTTTCCTTGCAAAATAATAATGGTCTTGCATATTAGTATGCAAGTATGCGTCATGTCTGCCACGGGGAAGGATGACGCAGAAGCAGGAGTAACAAAAACACAGAGGGTTTAATGAAAACACAAAGCACAGCTCCTTAAGAGCAATAGCACAAACAGAAAGGGTCTGTGACCACAGTGCCAAGTCCAGTGCTCTTCCTTCTAGCTCTAGGTGAGGGCCACTCCCGGCTGCGGCCGTGAGGACGTCACGACCTGGTAGGGCAGTGCCGGGTCCGATGAATCTAGACTCCTCACAGGGAGTCTTGAGGAACACGGAATCCGAAGCTCCGCTATGTACGGCAGTCTCGGGTTACACCAGTCAGCCGACGGAACAGCCCAGCTGGTTACTTCTGTGAGACGAAGGGAGAGAGAGGGTGAGCGAGGTCTGAGCTTACAAACACGAGCTTACAAAAAGGAGCCTTCTTCTTCTGGAGGACGCGAGGGTGTGAGGAAGAGCAGACCAGAATGAGAGGTGAAAGACGGTTAGATGAGGGCGGTCATGTTGGAGACAGCACCAAGCAACTCTGGATCGGCTGTCCTTTTCACTGGGGAAACACGAGGGAGGATCTCACAAAACACCAATCAACAGACAGACACACTTAAACTAAAACAAGGTTTAACTAATGACTGAACTAAGGACAGGTGACTTCATTAGCAGGCGCCTAGCAACTAAGAGGGGGCGTGAGCCCGGAGACTCACGCGCTACAGCTGCGTTGCTAAGCGCCGCGCTCTAACATAAACAAACCAGCACGTGGAGACAGGGGGGCGTGACGGGGATTCCCCAGGTCAGTACTCCGGCGAGGGATCCCGTTGGGGGTGTGATGGAGGTGGCGCAGACATGAGAGTATGTCAAGATCACAAGTAGTAGAAAAGAATGCATTAGTCTACATTTATAGCCTGAAACATCTAAAATATTTACAAACCACAGTATAAAATAGTACTATTACTAATGCTGCTGCTACTGCTACTACTACTACTACTAAAAAAAAAAATAATAAAAAGAAATAATAATAATAGTAATAATAATAATGGTGTTTTAACTTTAAAAAGTGAAAAGTAACTTGGTTGACTTTATATTTTGACTTAATTGCACTTTGAGCAGCTTTGCACATTGAACAAATCGTTTACTTTAATAAGAAGAATTTAATAAGAATTTAAAAATTACTATGAGGCATTCACTAGAAAGTCCACCCAGTTATCAATTTTTTTTAAGTTAAAACACATTTTTAAACCTGATACATTTCAATTTTAAAAACATTCTATGAATGAACCGTTTCTGAGTGCCACTCACATAAACTAACAGTTTAATTTGTTAATACACCTACACCTTTCAGTTAGAGGTGAAGAAAAGTGACAGTTTAAACAAATAAATAAAACACAGAGCTTAAAGTTGGGACAATGAATAATAATGCTGTGTTGTAACAAGAAAACTGAAATGACTTTCCTGTGTCTCCAGACATGTACTCTGTTTCTTTTGTGAGTGAACCATTTTTGTCTGATTACTTTTTTCCATTTCCGAATGGTTTGCTTTGCGGAGAGCCTGGCATCCAGTAAAAGACAGAGCTTAATCCACTGCTATGGAGAGGGAAAAGAACAATACATACTGTATGTGGCATAACCTCCCTTCAGTATTCAGTTCTGTATTCACTCTCAAAATGGCTTCTCCATGGAATATTTCACTGTCATAATCTCATGGATTTGGTTCAGAAATAGAAGACAATGGTCGCTTGGTGAACACCCAAAGACATAAACATGCGGGCCCTAAGACTCCAAGCCGAAGCGCTCTCCAGCTCTTTATATGATGAAAAAATTCTACAAGTCTCTTCTGAAACACAAGCGCTCTTTGGAAATGCTCATAATGAAGCATGAAGTTCGATCAGGGTGGCAGAAACAAGAGTGGAGAGTACAGCAGAGTAGGGCAAAAACATAAACACACACCGCATGAAGCACATCTGTCTACACATCTGTCTGTGAAAAATAACTATGCCAAGGATTGTTCGAGTGATGACACACATAAAATACTTTTAAGCCTCTAAAGAATAGTGTTTGTTAAAGAGATGTGTGAGAGTGAAGATCTTTCATGTAACATAACATAAATAATCTGTTATTTTATTATTTCTGTTATAGTTACATGTTAGTTTAGTTTTTTGTATAGTTTACTTATTATTCCGTTTGCACTATTACTATTTTATTTCATTTTATTTTACTTTATTTATGTTATAGTTACTTGTTAGTTTTTTATAATAGTTTACTTATTATTCTGTTTGCACTATTACTATTTTATTATATATTTTTTTATTTATCTGTTATAGTTACTTGTTAGTTTTTTTTGTAATAGTTTACTTATTATTCTGTTTGCACTTTTACTATTCTATTTTATTGTTTATTAATATTTTTTTTCTTTCTCTCCTAGCTCTCTGTCTTAGCATTATTCCTCTTGTTACAGTGAGCATGTTTATGACAAAAGAATTTCCCTCGGGATAAATAAAGTTCTTTCTTATCTTATCTTATCTTATAAAGGTTCTATACCAATTTAAGATTTCTTCCTAAAACCTTTACAGTGCCCCCCAGAATTATTGACACCCTTGCTAAATGATTTTAAAAATGACTTCATCAGTTATTAATGAGTCAGTAATCTTAATGTTTTATTGAAAACAGAAAAAAAAGTCTTAGTCTGAGAATAAAGCAACCATTAATGAAATATACAGGCAGCCGAAGACATTTGAATTGAATTTGAATGACATTTGACACATATTTAACTCATTTTAAGTGTCTCTAAGTGTTTAGAACTTTTGGGCAGTCATCACTGATTTACTGTTACACTGGGGTATAAAAATGAGGTGACACAAGGCCCAAGTCCTTTAGTCATCAATCACATATGGAAAGATTCAAAAGCATTCCATTGTAAAAGGGGAAAAATGTGCTGATCTACACAAATCAGGAAATGGATTCATGAAACTAGCTGCTTGACGAAAAATGCCCATTTCAATGAGCAATCATTAAGAGGTTTAAGAAATTCAAAACGATCATGAACCAGCCTGGAATATGACAATGCGATTTGTTTCACGTTTTCACAGGATGTTGAAGAAATCTTAGACCAGACTTTCAGAATTACAGAGTTGGTAGCATCTTGGTGTCATTATGTCTCCAAAACGAGCATAAGACATCACCTCCATGCCAACAAACATTTGAAAGGTATGCCAGAAAGAAGCCTTTCCTATATTTTTGCCACAAGCAAAAGCACTTCACTTGGAGTTTTCCAGATGAAACTGAAATCTGTGATGCTGTGGGACTGTCACTCCTCTACAGACCCTGGCAGTATTGTTTGCATACATGGCATTTTGGATTCCAGAAAGTACCAGGAGATTTTAAATCAGAATCTGTCTGCCTCTGCCAAGAAACTAAAACTTGGTCCTGACTGGATCTTCTAGCTAGACAACGATCCAATGCACACATCAAAATCCACTCAAAAATGAACACAAAATCAAGCTTTTGCCATCCCAGTCTCCTGATGTACATCCAAATAGGAACCTGGGGCTTGAGCTCAGGAAGAGGGTGCACAAGATAAAACCTTGGACTCTGCAAAATCTGGAGAGATTCTGAATTAAGGAATAATCAGAAACATTACAAGCAAATTCTCAGTGCTGTTCTGTTGCACAAAGCATTAAATGAAGAAGTGCCAATAATTACAATGCACTTTTTTTTCCTTTTTTTTTTAATTAAACTTGCGATCACCTGTGGGCTCAAATGGAATTGATGAATGTTCTTTTTTTGCTGAGTAAAGACAACATTTAATAAACATTAAGCTGAATTTTTTATCAGCTTTTTTCAGTCCTATTAAATAAGGGGGCCATTCTGGAGCGCTCTGTACATTATTTGGAGATTTGTTAAGCTTCAAAAACGCTCCTTATACTCGCACATCTTCTCTATGAAAATGTTTCTAGAGAAAGATTTTTTGGGAACCAAATAGATTCTGCTGTGGCATCTTCTAAAGCACTTTGTTGGCACTTTCATTTTAAAGAGTGAAGCATCTTAAAAAGGCTTGCACACTGGCTTTATCATCAGAGCAAGCAGATGTGATCTAAAGGTTTTCTAGACAACCCGTCTGACTTATGTATTTCCATCCAAGCTGCCGAGGTACTTGAATATCACATTTTAGACATTCATGCGGCAGCGACAGTATAATGGGGGAAGATATTCTGGTGAGGTAGATGAAACCTGACATGCAAATGCTTCTACTCTTCCAACTGGAATGTAATATAAGAGTGAGCACAAATTTGAACAGTTAAAATATTTTCCACATGCAGTTGACTCTAGTCAGTTCTAAGAAATGACAGACCAGTTAAAAACCCTTGATGTGCTCTCTGCTATGTCCCATGTGGAGAAGAGCACATCCTAATCTAATTGTGAGTGGAATCTATTTGTAGTAATGCTTGTTAGCAAACATTTCGACTGAATATTTAGTGTCATTGTTTCCTTTAGTGTCCAGTCAGCTTAATGACTAACGAACAGAGTCTGCAACTCACCGTCCCCTTAGCGTGAATGTGACAGGGACAGCATAGCAATTTGTACTGTGAGGTTAATGTAAGATTCCACACACCTTGCACACACTAGTGAAAGTTAAGCATTTTCAGGTAGGTCCATTTCTTGAATTTGGAAGTAATTTGTTTGGAACTGTGAGCTGTTTTCTTTGACATGTATTTTTGTTTAGTATTTTAATGGTTAATGTTTTTAACTAACAAGAGAGTACATAAGACTATACATTTTAAACTTGTGGCTGAATCTTTCTAAAGTGTAACTGGTGTGCTTAATAATATAAAACCCTTCTGGCTGTAGAACAATGCAAAAAAATGACTGCAATATGTAAGTTGTGAAAAGGATAATAAAATGCATGCCCAGAACGCTAATATTTAAAAACGTCACAACATGAATATGAATAGATGATAATGGTACAGAAATTCTGTTTAATTTTGAAGCCCTAAAAATATGAAAAATTGAATTAACATCTTAAAAATACCGTTTAGTGTCTGCTTTAGGATATGCAGATCAACACTGCAGACTGCATGTTTAGTATATAATGAAACATTTTTATTTCTGCAATAAAAAGGTGGGATTAATCGTAATACATGATCATTGTTTCTTGTATGTGTAAAAGTCAATGCCATCAACATATATATCATTAAAAATAATAAATGAAAGTGATGTTTAGTGCATTTTGAAAAGACAGAGCAGAGTATTTGAGCTAAAAAATTGAGACAAAAAAATTCCCTTGCCTCACATTTTAGCTTGTTTGTCTATACTTTCTGTTTGTCACCACTTTCTGTTTGTCATCACTTTGTGAACTCACCTTCCAGTTACTGAAGCCTGAAGAGTGCCTCAACCCATGTCCAACATCTCCAAAAGTCCTTGTCTTTTATCACTGGATAAATAAGTGGAAACAACAGGAACAATTTGAACTCCATAACATGCACAACATGACAGTACAACTTGTTTGTATCATGACTAAAAACAATTCAAAACAGAGGGGAAAAAAAAAAATTTGAGTCTGGTTTACCTCATCCAGACACTGAGATGAAGCTAAAGGCATAAATCCTAATGAAAAGCAGAGGATTTCTTTCAGTCTAGATCCAAAGTCATCTTACTGGAGCTCCAGACCAGTGCTCCAAAGAACTCCTGTTTCACAGCACTGTGTGGAGGAAATGAAAGAGATACAAATCAGCCTTGCCACTGGATCACTGCAAGAATGCTCATAATGTTTCTGTCACCCTCCAGTACGCTACCAGTTTCCTCTCATGCTTCTGCCGTGAAATATGTCCAGATAGATGCAAATAAAACTTGCACTTGATAGCTCGGTCTGCTGTTATGGGTGTTTATTGCATTTCTAACACCAAGGTTTCATTCTAAATTCAGTTCCTGGCTGGAAAAAAGGTAGTTTCTAATAACACACTGTCACTGAAGACTCCTAAATGGTTCTTGGTGTATATGCAATTCATTCATTATCCAAGCCACTTAACCAAACTAGTGTTGGTGGGGTCTAACCATTCACTCATGGGTCAGAACCCCCTGGACAGGTCACCAGTCCATCACACAGCAGAGACACAGACACACACTCACATCTAGGGGCATTTTAGCATGCTCAGTGAAAACAACAGCTTTGCAATGTTGATTGATGCATGTCAAGGATGCCCGATAATGACAAGATTGGCTATACAGTATTTCTTTGTTCGCTCTATCCACAATGGCTGCGTCCAAATAGTTAATCTTTTGCTGTGTCCCTCCTAGTGGCCAGCACGCCAGTGTGTGCAGAAACAATAGATAACAATAAGATTTTAGCAATCATAAAACTGAAATAACTCTAGTGAACCCACTCATAAATCTGTCTGTGGCCTTTTAGTAGTTTAGTAGTAAAAATGAACAACAACTAAACTCTTCATTCTAAAATGTCACAATTCATTCAAAACCTTTCTCTCACTACCAAATGAAAACAATTAAGTATTCCTGAAATAAGAACAAACATGCTCTGTGACCATTAAACATCTTTATATGATGAAGCATCTGCACTTCATGGGACAGTTGTCCTGTTGAGTTTAAAGCTTTTTAAACGGTTTTATGTTTCTGTGACGTGTATGTCTAAAGTTACGAGGTTTCAAATACAACAAATAACAAACAGAATGCAACACTTTCTTTATTATACAAGAACAGGTTAAATAAAACTTGACTGAAGTGGTAGTCAAGTGGATCTACATCCTTGTCAACTCTACCAATATATTTAGATCAGACTATAGATTGGGCAAAATCAGGGCAGGCAGATCGGAAAAGAAGCTTCATTCAGCTGTTCAGAAGCAGTTTAGTGGGCTTTAGTTATTGACTGTCAAATGTGAAAAAGCATACATATAAAAGCTCTGAGTGTAAAGCTGAAGGCACATTGACTGTAATCCTGAATCCTCATTAACCCGAATACTGTTACGTTAAGAATTAGAATGCATTAGAATGTCCATTATTGAATGTTACACATCACTCCAATGTGACAGTGCACTTCAGTGGAAAGTAGATAGTGGTGAAGGGTTAACATGGGAAAGGTCAGAACCTAGAATGGCCATTTAATCCAGTACAAGCACTAGATGCTACATAAAATAACTTACAAATGATTTTTTTTCTGTAAGAAAAACATCCAGTTTCAAATAAACGGAACAGTAAAAAATAATGAAATGTAATCTAAAATAATAATGTAATGGTTTTGTTCCTTCAGGAAAGCTTTTTATACTACTTATCAGTGAAAATCGTCCTTTTTAACCCGAGGCAAGTAGGCTACTGAATAATTGCAATGAAAATAATGTCAAACAGGCTGAAATAATGGGGAAAAAAAGAGCTGGCTAAGTGAGATAAAAATGCACTTTTTGTGTTTTGTAACACATAACAAAGATAGATTAAAATATGGACTATAATATGGAGAAATGACAAGGGGGTTCAGTTTTTCAAAATATCACTTTTATCTCAGAATGACCGGTTTTGTCTTTCTAGTATTAAAGAACAATCCATTGAGAGGTTCCTCATAGAGTCTTTTATGGCATCATTCTAAGAAACCTGTCTCACTGCCCACTATAGTGACTGGGCTAAATAATGTACAGTATGTGCACTGACTGAAGGAAGCAGATGGTGGGATAGACAGGCAGAGAACAGTTCGTCCTAATTAACCTTTCTTTTTGAAGGAGTCATTAATGTCAGTGAAGTGATGTCACTAGAGATTGAGAGCAGGAAACCAGAGCAGGCAAGGTTGAGAGTAACAGTACAGAGATAAACTGTGGCGGGAGGCAGGGCAGGAGGGAGAAGGGGGAGGGGAGACAGAGCAAAAGAGAGAGAAAGAAAGAGACGCTGCCAGTGTTCATGACCCTTTTGGCATGACAGCTGAAATGGCAGAGCTGAGGTCAATGTAGCTGTCAAAACTGCAGTCATTCAGATTACGAGTGAATGCTGTTGCCACATTAAAACCCCCAGCTCTCTCAGTGAGGACTAGAACTGTTTAAAAGTTTCCAAACCTACTGAACCTGGACAGATATACGATTTCTTGCAGAGGAACTGGTTAGATTTAGATTAAGATGCACACAGGACATGGGGGCCAAGGCAG
>JBBPCZ010000136.1:8074479-8087023 GCA_037974445.1 Brycinus macrolepidotus
TTAGATCTTTAAGTCCATCTCATGAAAAATGGGAGCAAAAACAAAAGTGTTGCGTTTATATTTTTGTTGAGTGTACTAGCCTGGCCCTAATTGCCTCTATGAAATCTCATGGCTGTATAGATTGCACTGGAAATGTCCGTCATTCCACCAGGCTGGAAATATTAACCTATGTTTGGTAGAGTGGTGTTATTCTAAGCTTGTGATGTGTGGTTATGAGAACACCTGTTCTGAGTGGTTGGCAGCAGGGTTTATGGCACTTTCAAATAGGTAGAGCTGCATCTCAAGGACAGTGCACATACCCAAATTCGAGATTCAGCACTTAACTGTTTTGCCATATGATTTAGCAGCAGCCATAAGAGCACAACAATAATTTTCAACAGAGTTCATCTTGATTAAGGAGGCTATTTAAACACAGCAAAAGCAGATGTTACTATGTAAAGGGGTTACGAAAGCTTAGCAATGACATCCCTACTGCAAGTTAATATTGAAAATAAAGTTCTCAGGCCTGCCCTGCATCTTACTTCCCTCACTATGTACATTAATCCACTTTTAATCTCACTTGACATTTATATGCTGTACATTCACTCAGACAAAAAGAGTGCCAATTACATTTCTCTACTTGACTCTTTGACATAAACATGTTCTCCCTCTCTGCATTACGTACCCTCAATAATCCATTCTATTAGCTTTTATATTAGGATATAAAATATATCAAGTTCAAAAGCTGTATGCCCGAGAGGGCTAAATGTTTAGAAGTTGGATGTTCATAAAGACTAATCATCATATGTCAGGAGAAAGATCTTTTTCAAAGCTTATTTCAAATACATTGCACAAAGTAGATCCCAAGCATAAGTGAATAGAAATGGAGGCAGAAGCTGAGTAGATAAATTATTTAAACGACAAGTTATATGAACAAAATATTGCAATAGAATGATTTTTGCTACTTGGTTACCACTAAAGTTGACGCTTTAACAAACACACTAACTACATAAGTAACCAACTAACTTAATAAACACAGATTGGGCTTAATAATCACATGAATCACATTATTTTTTAGGTTAATTGTGAACTAATCATTTGTTCTTCTATTTATAGTGTATTATATATTATATATGGTTTTGTAATTTGCAGAAGGTGCTATAACTACATACGTGGGCAAAATAAACATTACACTTTGTTTAGAGGCAGCAGCTAAAAATAATGTAAAAAACAGAACTGTTTATTTGACCATAGTTAATGCTTGGTTTAGTTCTTATTTTAGAGATTGTATTTGTACTGAATGCCTTATTTATTTCAAAATCCGTAGTACTACTGTCTCTTTAACCTACCAAAATTCTATAATACTCTTGTGCATTCCTGACATTGTTTTAGAGTGAGAGGATTAAATATCACTGTTTAGAATATAACATTATCATAAACCAATAGAAAGTGGCAATTACAACTCTTTAACATGAAAACAACATGAAAGTGGGGCCTCCGTGTATTGGACTAATTTGTCCAGCACATCCCACAGATGCTTGATCAGATTGAGATCTGTGGAATTCAGAGGCCAAGTCAACACCTTGAACTCATTGTCATGTTCCTCAAACCATTCCTGAACAGTGTTTGCAGTGTGGAACAGTGTTTGCCGTTAGGGAATACCGTTGCCATAAACGGATGTACTTTGCCTGCAACAGTGTATTAATAGATGGTCCATGTCAAAGTAACATCCACATGAATTCCAGGACTGAAGGTTTCAAAGCAGAACTTTGTTCAGAGCATCACACTGCCTTGGCCATCTTGTTTTCTTCCCATAGTGCATCCACAGTGTCATCTCTTCCCCAGATAAGTGATACATAATGTACCAAACTTCTGATTGTTGAATTTGAATTCTGTAAATATCATTATAGCATTCAATAGTGATTTATTTCATAGTTTACTATCACTTATGTCCGTCATGTTGTACACCTGAGAACCACTGAATAAAACACTGCTTGTTTGATTTTTTTTCCATCTTGCACTGATTTGCTAGAAAAGTAAGGCTTGTGTCATAGAAAAAGAAGTTGACAGACAATAAAAATCACAAATTAAAGATTAAAGTCTACAGTGCATCTTTAATGTGTGTTTTCTATCTTGGTAAAGCCAAGTACAAAGTCAAAGCTAAAGGAGTGTGATTCTAAGAGAATAGGCATGGGATGGCCATCCCATTGTTCCTTGTTTTTATGTTTTTAATTTGTGTCAAGAAAACATGTGATATCATGAGAATAATATGTTTTTGTGTTATAACGAGATAATATGCAATATTCTTTATATACCATACTTTATAAAAGCCCACATGAGATTTCAGCAACTCTTAAACATTCAGAAGTACTTTACGTTAAGAACACTACAATGTAAATTGTTTTTTGTTGTTTCTTCTGTTTTATTACTGTATTCTCAACAAGTGTTGTACTGTATATCTTATAGGCCCCCCAAAAAAAAATAATAATAGCAATAAATTAGTCAGACAGTCAATAACTGTCACCAGAACCTTGGTACTGGTACTGATTTTGTTTTTTGTTTTTTGTTTTTTTGTGTGTGTAAAGCCTTGCCTTTCTGTTGTGCACGTTACCTTTCAGCTTACTCCTACTCAGTCATTTCAGCATGGCACTCAGTATTTTGCACTGGATGAGTGCCAAAGCTTTATTTTTTGAATTGGTGAAACAGAACATTTTAGTAACACACATATACACTTTTTTAAAAAATAAAATACGTGTACTTAGCTAATATTAGGTTGCTAACTCTCATTGTTTTTTTTTTTCAAAATTTACTCAGCCAGCTAGCTAATGGTAGCTAAATTTGTCTGCTGTATTTTGTATTTTTTATGGATTTAGCTAATTGGACGGTGTATCACATCATTTGTGGATGTAATTAGCTAGCCATCTGTTGTTTCAAAGTCAGCTGAATTTTACATTTGTATTGTAGCTAACGAAGATATGCCACGCATCAGTAATGGCTTTCATTGCAAAACCAGCTGCAGAATTTAATAATAATACTGCTGAATTTCATAATAATAATAATAATAATAATAATAATAATAAAAAATCATCATCATCATCATCATCATCATCATCATCATCACCATCATCCTCACCACTATTTTCTGTAAGGCTGCACCAGTGCTCTCGGTGCTGCTCTCCAAATAGCGATGAGGTGATGTTCACATTACTAGCTTTATTGCTCCATTTTGATTTTTTGCTTGGCGTTTCTGCTTTGAAGTTTGCTAAGAGACCATATCTGTTATTGGTTTGAACATACCTCTGCCCTGAAAAGACAGGCCTGTACACGTACTGGATCTGCACCTCAAAAAGGATTGCATACACTTTTAAATGGTTACTCAGACAACCTTTCATCGCATCTGTTTCAGATTTCCTCAAAAACAGCACTCTAATGCTAAAGTACCCAATCATTAGAATTTGCTACAACATTCTTAGTAGATTGCAACTCTACAGCAAAGTCTTCATGTCAACCCTGAGGGCATATATAGATGAGTCAAATAACTGTGAATACATTCTCAGTAAAATATAAACTATTTAGCAGTCTGTCATATTGTTTCTGACATACACCGCAAGGACTATATCATCCTGATCTCCAGCTTTGAACTTTGTTCATTGTTCATTGTTTTGTCAGCTGGTTTTGTCCCTGTAAAAATGGTGTATATTTCAAAGTATAACATCACTTCCTTATATATCCATTATACATTATTTATATACTATACATTATTTATTAAGATTAAACAGTGATTTGCTATATAAACCATAATTATCTGACTTATAAATTATCCCTATTTTTTGTCATTTCATATTTTTATGAATACATAATTATGCATTTGATCATTCTGTAATGTTCTTTTTTATCTATGAACGTGTGGTTTTTATATTAAGACTACCTTTGCATTATTATCAAAACACCATGTTTCTCAACGGAAGTGTGGATCTGCTACTGCTTAGTACAGTCCAGGAAATAGCTTTATAAACTGTGTTTTTTTTCTTTCGTTCTTTCTTTCTTAACCATTTTCGGTGTTTTTAAGATATTTGAATAATTACAGATTAAAGATGCAATGACTAACTTATTTTAACACCTTTTTTGTAATATGGGAATTATTTCTTGCAAATCCTTAATCTGTATGAGCTGGTACATTTGAAAAAAATTAAATGTCTGTTTTTCATTATACAATAGGCCTATAGTTCTTTATTATTTCTGTGGGCCCACCAAGCATAGTATAATTTATTATACAGCATGAAGGAATTACTGTAATTAATTTTACAGCACTTGGAAGTGGACTGTAATTTATTTCCCAGTATGCTAAAAATGAAGTTCTGCAATGAGTATGAAACCCAGCAGCTTGCAGGGTAGGTTTTGCCAGTAAATTACCGTTATTTTAATGAAAAAAAGAAAGAATAAAGAAAAAAAAAACTTACAGTTTTTGTAACTATTCACCAGACTGTACTAACCAGTAGCACGTCCACACTTCCGTTTCTCGCGTTCAAAGCTTCAGAGTAACCAGTTTGTATTGTTTTCTACATATTTTCTGAATATTAAGCCATAGACAGTACTAAGGCTGGAAATTTAAAGAGACAATTGGCTCTAATTGGCTCTGCCAACACACTCACATGAGAGTGTTATAAGTGAGATTTTAGATCAAATAAAATGGAAGACTCTACAGCCACACTTGTGTGTCTGATATAATTTTACATTGTGACAGATCTTTTTTCACCACAAGCTCTTTTTCTCAATTTCATGTCTTTTGGCTTTTTATTATAGAGTTGGTAATTATAAAGATGTCACTGATGAATACAGAAAAAAAAACTTTGAAGTTAATAAAAGTGGGAAAATTGCTTGTTTTTTCATACAGTACTTCCATGTCACTGTTTGACCTGACAGCATAACCTCATATTCAGGACATGCACAGGTTTGTTAGAAGATGTCCTGTGGATTATTGGGCAGTTTTGTTCACTAGAGGCATTATATGAGATTTCTCTGTTGCTTAGGGTTTGCCTTTAGCTTTTGTATTCGTACACAAATGTTCCTTTTCTAAATACAACACAATGCCGAATCTACACAAATGCACTGTTTATAAACACTGAGACAATTACACGTTTCTGTAGCTTCTTATACAACATTCTTGAAGTTTTCTTCTTTTGCTCAGATGCTTTTCTACTCTGTGCCTCTAGAGGTTACTGCTATCCAGCTGACAAAGTGCAACTGCCCAATAATCCAAGACATGTATATACACACGTACTGATGCGCAGGACATGTACACTATATGGACAAAAATATTGGGATGCACCTGTCCAACTTTGTGGACATAGTTTGAGGAAGTTTATTCCAGCATGACTGTGCCCCAGTGCACAAAGCAAGCTCCACAAAGACATGGTTGGATGAGTTCAGTGTGGAAGAACTTGACTGGCCCGCACAGAGCCCTGACCTCAACCTCATCCAACACCTTTGGGATGAACTGGAACAGAGATTCTGAGCCAGGCCTTCTCATCCAACATCAATGCCTAACCTCATAAATGCTCTACAGAATGAATGGGCACAAATTCCCACAGAAACTCTCCAAAATCTTGTTGAAAGCCTTCCAAGAAGAGTGGAAGCTGTTATAGCTCCAAATGGGGGATTGACTCCATATTAAACTCTATGTATTTAAATGCAATGTCATTAAAGTCCCTGTTGGTGTAATGGTCAGGTGTCCCAATACTTTTTTCCATATAGTGTATATATACACGTTTTGTTGCATGTACAGGTTTATGCGCATGTATGCATACAGAACACAAGGTTACTATGGACCTGATCTATATCTTTAAAATCTGAAACATGGCAGTCACCTGCAGTCATCAGTCTTCATATAAGCAGATACATGGCGAGACCATTCTTCAATGCTCAGTGCATTATCCTTGATGTTCTGCTCAGAGAGAATGCTTGTACTTAGGGGCTGCCCTTTTTTCCCCCCATTATCTGTGCGGTCAGAGTGGAGAAACATACAGAAGTGCCTCTAAAGCTCCACTGCAGCCGTGTTTGGTATGCTGCTCATACGCAGCACTGGTGACCTTAAAGGCCTCACATGGCCATGGATGCTGAATGCTGCGAATTGGCGGGCTCCGAAGGTGTCCATAATTGCAGTCATTATGTCTTTGCAGAACTATCAGCTTAATTGAGCCAGCAGTGAGCTAATGCTTTTCCAAAAGAACGGGGGAGCATGTTGCTAATGGGAGGAATACTTGTGCAATTCCAATCTTTGTGAATGAGCACAGGGGAGAAGAGTGGAGTCAGTTAATGGTCCTGTTTACACCTGCCAAACTGCTTGTTCCTCTTTTTTTTCCTCCTAAATGTCATTGTGACAACCATAGAGGTTGAGAGCTGTCAGGGCCTGAATGCATGGCTGGAGCGGTGATTTTAATGGACCCCGTCCAGTGCCTGGTCCCCCTAAATGGGTAACTGCTTTGACTGAGGGACCTTAGCCAATTCTAAAAGAACAAAAGAGGAAAAGATCAGCCATGCAGGTGACCAAGAAAAATGTACATAAGCCATAGGAAACAAGGCATACCACACACACTGTAAAACCTCTGAGGATAAAATGGTACACTAATGAGATTGCTTTAGGCTTAAAGGGAGCACTTAGGTTGTGCCCCATGGGAAAGACATACATATATAGACTAAGGTTTATGAATATTCAAGCATGTCTATATTAAGCAGTGGCAGCAAAAGTAGTTGAGGGAGAATATGTATTTCAAAGTAATGCCTACATTATGGACTGGAGTACGCCCTCTACTAAACTGCAGTCAAAAAATTTGGGAAGCTCCTCACTTGATAAAATGTACAGAAATAGCTCTCCAACTCATAATTACTCAAAAGAAATTGAAGAATCTCAAAATCCAAAATTTCAGCAGCTAGTCTTCGATTTTATGATGACTAGCTACAAACAAGGAATTGAAATATTATGAAAAACACTGTTATTTTATCTCAGGAGCAGGCAGAGTGGAAGCAAGGATCTATTGGTGAATGTTTTTTTTTTCTAATCCACTTATCAAGATAAAACATGAAAATATCCATTACAAAACAAATGGCAGCCAAAGGAAAAGAAAATCACTGAAAGAATAGGAAATTGGCCTAAGCAAACCACAGACTGAGCAATCATAATCACATCAGTGCCAATCAAGCATCATGGGGATCATTTATACAGTGAAACACTGACAAGAGACAGCTGGGGAAAATAATTAATGGGCAGAACTAACAATTAGATACAGGTGAATGCAATGACATGAGGGTGGAGCAACAGATCAGGAGACAAAACAGGACGGGGTTCAGGCTGGGGAGTATGACAGCTACCAAACAGCATAAGAAGGTCAACTTAATCCTCACTTATCACACCAGAAACAGATCTAAGAAACCATATTTAGTATCATGTAACATTATGCAAGTCAGCCAGGTCTAATAACAGCTAGCTCAGTAACAAGACAATGCTAAGTATACTTCACACAGGTAGACTATCCCTAAAGGTCTGTTTATACCAAATGTGGGCCTAGTACTCAGGTGATCTTGATCTACTCATTATGGGCTTGTATGAAACTCTGGAGATCTAGAGAGGGTTTTCTGGTAGTCCCTGTCAGAGACTCCACCTCAGATCTCAGATCCATGTACACAGCTGTGGAAAAACAACTATGTATATTACCTTTGCAGACAGAGGAACCCACTGATGATAATAATGCAGCAATGTTTTTTAATGAAGCTAATCATTTTTTTAATTTGTGTTTTTAAACACAAACAGTAGGAAAAAAAAAAACAAGGAACATCCAATCCTGATTTATGTTTCACTCTGCATTTGACCAGCTAATGTTATTATTCTGTGCTATTTCAGCTCAACCCATAAGTTCCAGCTGAGCATACTTGGTTCCCTAGAACAAGGAGTATCCAAATATAGCAAGGACGCTCTGGTACAGTACGGGTCACTTGGCAGTGGAAATGATGACAAAATCTGTGGTCACGGACTTGTAGATACACTGTAGTGCACTTCATAGTGGAAAAATGCCATGTTCATGATATTCATTCACTTCATCATCATATTCAGTCACTGCATCTGTGAACTGGATTACATTGCAGGTTTTTGACACCTAATGCAGCGTTGCCCTTGGCATGAAAGCAGAAGTAAGTTCATGTGCGCCATATTCATTCATAGTGTGACTTTTCAGGTATGGTATCAAAGGCCTCCCCTATGGTCTATGTGGAAGGTTTATCCCTTCCTAAAAGTATGTCATCTTCTATCAAAGCAGCTTGAATGTAATTGTCATGACCCAGCTTGATATGTGAGCCGCTTTGGTCTATCTGGCTGTTGAAGCAGGATGTAACTAGCATAGTCTAGCCATGCCATTCCTACGGCCCATGGTGTCTTGAAATATGTGCATAACATACGAGGAAGGGAAACTACACAGGCAGTGCCATTCTGAATGCAGAACAGATGTACTGAGTCCTACATTCGGCACAGTAAATCTCCATTAAAATGGCATGATATTGTCTAACCTTCTACTGTAGACAGATGGAGGATGCTATAAGAAAGTGGCCAAAAGTCACACAGAGGCATTTCTACTTGCTCTGTGGATTTGTTAGCAAGCGAGAGAGAGGCCAGAGGCATTAATAGGATCTTGAGTTCTGATTTGTCTAGGGGTGGAGGGTGGTCTGGGGGTCAGGGTGTGGCAACGTCTTCATGGAAGCGGCAGGGTCAGTGATGATTGTAATGACGAATGATCACATCCAGGGCTATGGGATAGTTCATTATTATTATTATTATTATTATTATTATTATTATTATTATTATTAGAGATCCAAGGCTATTCATAAATCATTTGAGGCTGTTTTGTTAAGATGACAGACAAATACATTAATTCAAAATCAGAGCCTGTAGACTCTGTGCCTTGACGCTTGAGTGGTCCCAGCAGGCGAGGTTCACACAGCAGGACGCTCCTGCATCGCGGGACTCGGAAGGTCATGCAGCCATGCAGCAGCTGTTTTGGAAAAATACATGACTGATTGGGTCTTAAATAAAGAATATCCCTGAATTTCAGTACACCCATGTACAACTTGTTGTAGACAACCTACCCTGATATTTCTATGATGGTTAACCTAATTATCATTATAAATATGATATCCACATTTGTAACTGCCTGGGCATTCCTCCAAACTATGACTTCTTTTTGAATGTTGCTGCAGGCTATTTTAGTTCACTAAAATATATTAAAAATGATGAATAGATAAAGTAATGAACAGATAAACTGATATTCCCTCTTTTCTTGTGCCCTGCACATATACTGTTAATTCTGTCATACCAATAAAAAAGTGAGAGAATAAAAAACACCACTTTTTATGAAACATAATCTGATGCACTTTTTTGTGACTGAAACACTCAACCTCCAGCCATAGATTTGGCTTTGCTTGGCTCTAGTGACAGCCACAAACTGCACATAGCTTCTCAAAGGCATTTAAACTGAAACAAAATGGCCATTTTTCAAGCCAGCTTCAGAACAGTGGCTTCCTCAGAACAATGTGTATAATGGGCCTTCTGTTTACAACCAGATGTTCTGCACATATTTTGAGATATAGAGGTTCTGTGAAAAATACTGTGGATAGAGTGCCAAGATATGTATTGCTTCTGTGTTGGAGGCCAAAGCAAAAATAATGCTAGAGGACCACATACTTGCTGATTGTTGCACACATTGGCTTTCTTCTCCAATCTAACCAGGGATCTGCACTGTTAGCTAATGATGTTTCCTCCCTGTTTCCTCTGCTTTTGCCAGCCTCATCAATCAGATCCATATTCTTTTGGCATAAGGTTCAAATACAGTTGTATACAAACGTTTGAGGACTCACAGTCAAATTACACTTTAGTTTTTTTGCCATTTTGTATGCACAATTATATATAAAATTTAAAATATGCCATAACCTTTTATGCCATAAACTTTTATCTAAACATTTATGTTTTATGTGATTTATTAAATTCAGAAAATATGTGTAAATTCAGCAAATTGTGCATTAAAAGTGTGTTAGAGTGTTTTCTGTAGAGCATGTGGACTTATTTTCACTTAGAAAGTCAACATCACATGGCTATACCATTTGTAAGGAAACAGTTGTCAAACAGCAGTTTTGTAAATTAAGTGTAAATGAAGTACCCAGTGATAAATGTCCAGGAAGCATACATAACATGATCATATTAATCTATTTCAAACAGTAGAGTTGTAGTTCACCACTATGGAATGACCCAGAATAGGAGAAGTGGAACAGTGGAAGGCTGACCTTTATAGTGTGCTCAGTCTATACAGCACACTAATGACACATTTGGTCACATAATGTGTTACTGGACGTCTGTGTAAATAAGGCTGTCATGAAGTGGCTAACCTTTAATAGGACTCTCTGCCCCTTATAATCAAACCAGGACCAAGAACACGGTCCATCAGAGAAACAAAACTGTCAACAAAAAAAGTCATATATTTGAGCCTTTTTACCTTTTAGTGGATCCATTTTGGGTGATCAGAGGTAGTAAAACTGCCAAAGCAGACTGCATATCATCACCGTCATAAAATATCACACAATTTATTTATTTATGTTTTATTTATTTATTTATACATCATTTAAAAATTTCAGCTGCCGTTGACACCGTGTCAAACGTTCATGGCCAACAGGCAAATAGTAATGGTCCAAATACCTTAAAAATAATATTTTCCCTTTTTTAAGTGGCTGTTTCTTCCTGGTGAGCAGAGCTTTGGTAAATGATATTCTGAGCAGCAATTATTGCAACTTTGTATAATTTCCATTGAAGTAATATAAATAATTTCCATTCCTAATTAAAAGGCAAATGCAGTCTGGGCTTTACTATGTCATCGGGAATTATGCATGTAAAAATTGTCAAAGTAAAAAAAAAAAACTGGGTTGGGGAGGGGGGTAAAATTACAAGAAAAAAGTCAGAAATTCTGAGATTTCTGAGATTTGCGACTTTAAAATCTCAGAGAATCTGACTTTTTTCTCGCAAATTTGCGACTTTCTGATCTCAAAGAATCTCTGACTTTTTTCTCGCAAATTTGTGAGTTTTTTCTCGTATATTTACCACTTTAAACTCAGAGAATATCCGACTTTTTCATCTCGTAAATTTACTACTTACATCTCGGAGGATTTCTGAGTTTTCTTTCTCGCAAATTTATGACTTTACAATATCAGAGAATCTCCGACTTTTTTCTCGTAAATTCACGTCTTTAATCTCGAAAATTTGAGCTTTATTGTCGCAAATTTATGATTTTACAATATCAGAGAATATCTGAGTTTTTTCACGCTAATATATGACATTAATCTCAGAATTTCTGACTCCAACCCTGTTTTTTTTTTTTTTTTTACAATGGCCCTAATACGCCGTCGTACTCAGAGGACAAATTGGAGGGAAATACTCAAAACCTTTGTTTTCTTTTCTAGGTTTTGGATTTCTGCTTGAATTCTTTATGGTATAACAAATAATAATAATAATAATAACTCAGTAATTTCAGCATGACATGTACCGGAATGCATACGTTTAACTGTACTTTAGCAAGAGAAGAAGAGTTTTTATTTGTTTTTTCTTATTCTCAGATTATGATTGGAAGAACTTGTACTGGATGTGCTGGATTCCCCTATGCTAGTTTATGACAAAGAGAAAACAGAAAATAAGCTAATACATAATGCTGGAGATCTAACTATGAAACCTATGCAATCGTACAGTGTTCAAAAACCCCCATTTTTATGATTATGGGGATGGAGGGGGCAGAAGGAATATAATATCCCACCAAGCAAAACTGAACTCAATGTTTCTAATTTAGTCTAGAGCTTATAATTAAACATGTGTTTCCTGAGCCCAGCATACCTGCATGTGTGTCATCAGTAAGATGAGAGAGAATCATTTTAAAAAATACAAATCTGGCGTAAGAAGTGACTGGTGCAATTTACTAAATAGATACAGGAGCTTTTTAATGACTGTAATAAGATCAAAAGTGCAGTTACTGCTCTTTTATGCTTTTGTCTCATTTCATATGCATTTACAAGAGTTTCCCTCTCAAAATTCAGGTTGCGCAACCCTGGTAATACTGAAGTTACTTGTTACTTTGTGTAGACTGTGACTTCTGTGTACTCTGTGGCTTCTGCTGCAGAAATGTCACAGCCTTGCATGTTAAGAGGTTACACTCAGCAAGTTTAAAATCATAGAGCTCCAACACATCCAGGATGTGCATTGTGAAATAACAGCATGAGTTTGTTTTACAAGTTTCTAAATGCACTGGGCACAGAACTAAAGTTCAGCTGATACCATTCATTATCAGAACCACTTATACTTAAATAGGGTTGCTGGGGCGCTGGAGCCTATCCTGGCGGTCATGGGGCAAAAGGCAGAGAAACTGAGACAGGTCACCCGTCCATTACAAGGCAGACACACAGACAGGGATGTGCACAGGGCAGGGCTAAGGTTGCCCGGGCAACTGCCCGCCTGCCCTATTTGACTCAAGCTGCCCCTCCTAGAAAA
>JBBPCZ010000136.1:8094063-8115114 GCA_037974445.1 Brycinus macrolepidotus
AATGTTTTGGTAGGAAAAGTACACGTCTGCTGATGGTTATTCTCGAACATTTGTTTTAACAAGAAGCATAGATGATGAAAGTAATCATTTTTGTTGTAATATGCATTACATTCATTGTTTATTAATTATGTTTTTCAGTTCTCTATACATTCTGTGTGATTTTTTTTTCGGGGGAGGGGGTGCCCTTTTTTTGAGGTCAGAGCAATAGCCCCTTAAAATTCCTGTGCACGTCCCTGCACACAGACAAACACATTCGCACACAATTTAGCATCTCCAGCACACCTGATGAATATGTCTTTAGACTGTGGGAGGAAACTGGCATACCTGCAAACTTCACACAGAAAAGACCCTCAGCCACCCCAGCAGATATGTCACTAAATTGGCGATCCTCACCAGTGCCAGTGACAGTGTCAATAAAGTGTAAGTAATAAGAACCTCTTTTAGTAAAAATGTGCCTAAATTTTGTTCAGACATTGTGTGGTAGAGTTTGAATTCTTCATTTTAAAGTGTGCTTTGCTTCTCTGTAGACACACCCAGAGGAATCTGAGATGAAGGTAGCCATTTGAAACTAGGTTTTGGAAGCTTAGATGTCATTACAAAAGCTGGACCATGTAGCCAGCAGAATTCCAATCAAGCTTTCATCCACTTTTTTCTCAGAGCATAATATCCTAATGTTGAACAGGAGAAATTGCATTTAAAGAGAAAAGGTGGTATTTATTTTACAGAATTGCTAATATTTTGGCTTGCTTCAGGAATGCATAAATTCTTTTATTTCAATGCAAGAGGTATTTTTTTCTACAAAATAGTTAGCCCATACTTCTCTGTGTTTAACCTAATATCTCAGCTTCATGAACATACTTTACAAAGTTATAAAAAAAAGCTTTTCTCAATCTTGCTTGAGAGATTGTATTGTCTTATATTGTATTGAATGAGTAGTGCACTTTAAATGATGTCGAGAAGAGATGTGAACTGACTGTATTGAAAGAACTTAAGGAGTATTTTGTTTGAGAGGGTTATTATATATACAAACAAGCAAAAAGTGATTTTGGTGCAGAAGCCATGACATTGCCTAATGAGAAAAAAAAATGCTGCACAGAAAATCTCTTTAAAGCTTCCATTTTGAAAAATGCTGCACTGTCCAACTGCAGACGAAAGCAGGTCTAGTTTTACCAGTTAAGATAAGATAAGATAATCCTTTATTAGTCCCACAAATGGGAAATTTGTCCACAAGTTGTCCACGCCAAGTTTTTTTTTTTATTTCTAAAACTTTTTATTGTCACAAACCTTGTCATTTGATGAGTTGTCTGGTTTTGAAGTATAACCCTGTTCCGTGTTTTGTACTGTGTTCAGGGGCTTTTGATTTCCCGAGCTCCCCCTTTCCGAATCCCCAGTTTGGATTACCCTGTGACCCCCATTAGAATCACCTGTCCCTTGTTTGACCCTCTTTATTTAAGCCACCTCTACTATGAGGCTGGTATCTATTTACCCTCCTGCCCTCGCTTCCCTACCCCTTTGTGTTGTTTTGTGTTTGACTGTTTGTTTCCTTTCTAGTTCTGGTTCTTTTATTCCTGGTTCATGCTTCCCCTGTTTGTCAAGGTCCCCTATGCTGTAGAAGTCTGCAACTCTCTGGGGCCTAGTGTGTTTGGTTCATGTTAGACTTGATGCTCAGGGCCATGCAGGCTGCCCCTACTGCCTGGAGCTATCTCCTTTGTCTGCTGCCCTAGAACTTGTGTGTTCACTGTGTCCAGGCCTCTCTCATCAGGAGTGTGTGTCCCACCCCCACTGCGAGCTCCGTGATAGGGCCTTGCTTGGTGCTGTGTGTGGCTGCTGGGCCTCCTCATTAAGTGTGTGGTGAGCACCTTCTGTGAGATGCGTCAGCCTTGCCCATCAGTGAGCCCCTGGTATCTTGTGTGGTTGTCTTGTAGGTCCCATTTGTTTGGTGCGCGCACGGCCATCCCCTTGTCCTGAGATGGCTTCAGCCCCTGGTCCTGAGATGGACATTGTACGTATCCTTAATAAGGCCTTTTTGTTTCTGAATCTTCTGTTTTATGTGAGGACCTTAGGCCATATGAGCCCTGTATATGTTAACATGAGGGCCTTAGCCCCTCAGAACCCTGCCTAAATTGTGTGTGTGCTTCTGCAAAGGTTGTTGTCCATCTGTTCCTTGTCCTGTTACGACGTTCTGCATGAGCCAGTGCTCCATCTGTTTGTTTGCTTCCCTGTTTCCCTGTTTTTCACAATAAAACCAGATCCCCAGAACCAGCTCTTGCATTTGCGTCCCATTTACCACACCCACGTCCCATGTGACTAGAAGCGGAATTAAAAAAAGTGGACCTGTCAAACAAAGACCAAGGCTTTATTTTGATTTCATCTTTCTTTTAGGACTTTTACATTTTCACCAGATGACTATTCACAAGCCTTTTATATATCTTCAGTGTGTGATCTGGTTTAGTACTCAGTAAAAATATGCTGCTGTCTTGGAAGTTGTCACTGACTTTTTGCTGCACATGTTTTGTTGAGGCACTGGAATCTAATGTTAAAGTATGTCTGTCTCCTGATTTTACCAGACTTTATATGCTGCAGTTATATGATGGTTTTGAAAAAAAAAGCCTTATAGCAGTATTGTGTAATTGGTGATGGTGTGTAACCAACAATGGCTTATTTCTGAAAAACAAAAGCATCTTGTTTATTCCACTGTTGTGTCTGATGGCAAAAGTTGGGAAAATTGAAAGCTTGATGGAACATTAAGATGACTGCTGCAGTACATGGCTGCTGCCTCTGGTGGTGGTGGTAGAAGCTTCTGTTTCTACTCCATTGAAAACATAGGATATACGGTTGGTTGTTGTCCATCTACCGTCTTATTGTAAATGCAGCATCACAGTTAGTCTTTGTCAAGCTTCTGCAAGGAGTTGTTGTTATGAGGAATGGCCTATCTGAGAGTAAGATGTTGCCTGTTTTAGAGGCGTCAGATAAACCAGATTTTGCTTTCAATGGATGACATGTCACAGCCCTGTGGCATGTGTTGTCATACTGGCTGAGTCACTGATGGGGCTGGGGGTGTGGGGTAGACTCAACAGCTCTATTTCTAGTATAACAGACAGAGCAAAATACCTATTGACACTGATATGGCCGAGTTGACAGCTGAGAAGAGCTCATCATAGCTCAGAAAAATGATGCGTCTAAAGAAATGCTTCTTGACTGTTTTTTCAATCCTTAGTTAATACATACATGATAAACACTTTTCAAACGAATGTTTTCAAATGGTCTCAAATGATGCTGAGCTGAAAATATTTTCAGACTCAGATCCTTCCATGTACACAATATGGTGTAAAGTCTATAGACAGTTGCTCAGCCTAAATTTGGAATCAAGGGTAATAATGGGGAGTCCTCCTGCAGTAACAGTGTCTAGTCCTCAGGGAAGTAGTGAGGTCAGATATTGATGTTGGATGATTAGTTCTGGATCACAAACTCCACTTCAACTAATCCCAGAGGTATTGGATGGAGCTCCATCACTCTGGAGAATGTAGTTCCACTGCTCCACTGCCTAGTGTTATGGGACTTTATACCCCTATAGTAAAACTGTTCGTACTATGTTTGTTAGTATACAAGGACATCTGGCCATTTCAAGGAAAATCCACAGAAAACCGCAAGCAAAATTTCACAATGCGACAAACTAAACAAGGACAGTCAATATGTGGAAAAGTGGAACAAAACTTGCCAAATGTGTGATTTTGCACAGTGCCTAATATCATTGTGGGCAATTAAATATTGACCAAAAAGACAATTAACACCCCCCCACACACACCTCCTTTGCATTTTGTCAGTTCACAAGGAAACAGAATTACGTCAGAGGTGTCCTCTACCTCCAACTGTCTTAGTTCTCTGAATTCAGCACGACGCTAAGAAACTCTGTGTTAAAAAGCTGGAGTCATTGCTGCGAAGTCCCACAGGGGTTGCATCTCTCCCTGTGTGGTGACTGTACTTCCATAACAGGGCAATTAAACGCCAGCCAGCTTAATAATAAACACAGCTGTGGGAGAGGTGCGGTGTAGTGTGTAGCTCTGCCTCCTCTCTGTACGTCTGGGGGAGGGGGGAGGGTTTGCAAACTGCTGAGAGACAGAGACAAACAGCCCCAGTCGCCTTTCTTATTCGCTTACGCTGATCGAATAAATGGGCTTGTACTGAAAAGGTTTAGGCTAAGAAAAACATGCTCCTAGAACAGCACAAATATACTGCTACCTTGAAGTATCTGTGCAGCACTACAGTGTATACAGTGTATAAAAACGGTGATTAACTGATTAATTTAGCCAAACTAGTTGACAAGTTTTTTGCTTTGTTTTTGGGTTTTTTTTGTCTAAATCTCAGATTGATTGAAATGTTTTTACATGTCTAGGAGCACAACCTCTCAACATAATCAAAGTCAATTATAGCAATGGCCAGATTCAGACACAGTAATAAAATTGATTCTGCCTTCAGCTAATCAATGATGCTAAACTTTGAGCTTAGGCAACAGCTGACAAGCAGGAATGGAAGGATTTATCCTTCTTAATCGAATGAGTGCCACCACTACTTTGACTGCGCTGACAATTTTAGACACAATTTTTGAGAACAGTCAAAAAAAATTTAATGATAGTCATCAATCAAAGAGCCGTGGAGAGGGGTGTTTCAGTTGACCCAGAAATGTCAAACCTCTCCTCACCTCATAAGCTGCAGTGGGGAGTCGAGGTTTTAAAATGTATTGCTGAGGTAATGGGGTCCTAATGAGGTGCAATGTGAATGTGTCACTGAATGGGTGTAGTACATTGCATATGAAAGTGATAAATAATCACTCGCTCCTTCGGCTGTGAAAAAAGGGTTCATTATCACCCAGGTGATATTACTTAGGTAATGATAATGGATAATAGTACACTGAAACAGCAGTGGGAGATTCAGATCTGAGAGAATGGTAGAATTGACAGCAGGAATAATGCAAAGGTTTGTTATTATAAAATAGCGTTACATATTACACAGTAGGACTGACAGGTGTAGAAGAATAAGAAGAATTCACTAACCTCACTGACCTTCGTGAATGGCATATTTGTATCAATTCCCACCACACAATGGCAATGACTGAAAACTATTATATCTGACAACAGCACATTATACAACTATATAGGAGGTTTTATATTTATATGTAATAAAACGATAAAGTATAGCATCTCTGGGAATATAATTACAATAAAAACTTGTAGGGGGTTGAGGGGAACATTCAGATTCTGTCAGCCCTTCTCGTGTCAAAGCAGGTGTCAATGTTTTGATGAGAGTATGAAGAACAATTATCCTTAGACAAAATACCCCCATTTGCTATAACTCCCACACATCCACCCCCCCGTGACAAAACGAAAAAACTCTCTTCAACAAATCGAAACCGCCACCCCACTTCAATATTTTTTTTTTTTAATGTATATCAATACTTCAGTAAATCACCAGTTATCTCTGATTAAAGACAAACTGAATTGAAAGACAAAATTGAAGTTATTTTTAACACATTATTTTTGAAAAAACAACTATGTATATTTGTTGTTACTGGATGTATAAAGGCAAAAAAAAAATGAATTTATGGTTATAGCAATTAGTTAGAAAGTGAGAAAGGAAACAAAAACTAAAAGCAAATTCCTATTTTTACACTGCTAGTACTGTTATTTTACAACTTACACTGCCCTCTGTATTTTCAATTTCCTTAAATAAGTTTAGGTGAAATTATATACAAATAATATACCATTTATTATATATTGTGACATCTTTTTACAGTGTATGGGACTTTAAACTACATTTACATTGTAATAGACAGAAGACGGCAAAGTATATTTTGAGTTTTTCGGTAAAGTTTACCACACTGGCAGTTGCACAGTTGCTGTTTCTTCTGAAACATTCATGCCATTGTGAAAGAGTTGTAGCTGAAGTCCAGCTCCACAACAAAACCAGACCTGATGAATTGTTTTTGATTCAAAACACTTCACAGAACATCATGTGGATAACACCCCCGCACATGGGCATCACCATGGCACCCTTGTCATGGTTACATACTGTCGCGCGCTGATTACATCTGCACTATTACTTCTGTTCTGTTCTTTTTAAACTCTTTATCTTATCTTTATTCCTCTTGTTGCACTGAGCATGTATATGACAAAAGAATTTCCCCCGGGATAAATAAAGTTCTTTCTTATCTTATCTACTTGTCTTACTAAGGCTTGAGTTTGGAAGAACAAGACAATTTTTTTCAGTACTAACATGCAAGCATAGTATTTGAGTTTTAAGAGCTATTTAGTACTCTCAGACACCTCATCTGCAAAGAGTATGGTGGTATAGTGGGCAAAGTCTTCACACTAAGAATAATAACACAAAGGAGCTGAAGGATTCCTAGTCCATTGGCTATGTAAGAACCCCTGGCGTTGACATGGTTCTGGAGGCCTCTATGTTTGACTGTTGTCCTCTGATTACTGCTGCATTTCTTCTGAGTAAGCCATTTAACCCCAAGCTGTTTCGGCAGTGCTGTCACATGCAACACTGTATCCCCTTACACTGACCTCTGCGTTGCAACTCTGACAAAGAGCAAGAAGCAAAGAAAAAAAAAACCTTTCTCTGATAAATCCCAATTTGACTTTAAGCTGCTCCAAGGTTGCAGCACATAGCAAACATGCTGATGTGAAACGGATTGGATCCCCACTAAGACCAGTCTCTTTCCAGCTGGCACGTTTATACCATCGACACACTCCTTTGGTTTTTATCCAGACTTGCACGTCTCATTTCCCCCTCTGCACATAGCTAAACGTTTTCAATGACTCCTCTGCTATGACAATTCTGGGCATGGTTAGCCTAGCGCTGGCGTGGCTCCAGGCAGAATCAGTGACAGTCGTAGGCTGAGAGACCGGTGATGACTAAGAGCTGCTGTTCTGCCATGGCACCACTCCCTGACAGAAGGCCAGCAGGAAAGAACACTGGTAAGTGTTCATGTTTGGAGTCACACTACCTTATGAATGATTAATATTTTAAATCTGAACATGACATTGAAGCCACCACATTTTAGAGCAACACTAGGTCATTGTTTGGGGTATGAGTTGATATGTTAGACCTTGTTTTCCATTATATATTAATAGTATTATAGCTTGGTTGCCTTCAGTTTAAATAGTGTAAGTGCAGTAATTGAAAAGGAATCTTCTTCTGGGAACTGAAGGCTGAAGGGGTACACCCAGTCCATTTTTGATTCATCCTGTTGTCTTTTTTGGTGATGAGATGCGTGAGGAAAGAAGACCAAGTCTACATTATACATACTTTTACTACTAATTTCACTGATTTCACAGTTTCCTAATTTATAGTTTCCTAAATTATTAGTACTTGTAATTCCATAAAAATCCCACATCATTTCAACTCATTAAAAATCTGTTTGTATTATTTTATAAATATTCCCAAGATTTTGATGATCCAGGCAGTTCCATTGTTCTTTCACCTGTTGTTGGCACACAGTATATATAGTCGTCCCTCACCACTTCGCGCTTCGACTTTCGCGGCTTCACTCTATCGCATTTTTTTCAAATATATTCATTAAACAGTTGATTGAGACAGTGAAAATGATACAGTGCGCGCTCAGTTGTCTGAGTCAATTATACCGTGTGGCTCGGCCTATACCCAGCCTCTTCAAACTTTACATGCCCATTGATCTTCCCGGGACCTTTCCAACGAGTCCTCGTTTGGCCCGCTAGACCCCGGGAAACCTGACTTTTTAAGCCCCAAAGCTCCCTATGGCAGCGAAAAAAAAGGGGGGGACGAGCCCCATTAAATGCACCGCGAGTTGCGAGCCGGCTAAAACGGAACATTTTGCAAACCTACCGCCCTTATGTGCTGCACGCTTGTACCAAGAGCTTCAGACTTAGAAAGTGCTCCAGCTTTTTCTACCTTAAAAGAGTCATAGTTACTCCCACCATTTACCTAAAATGGAGCATTTTGCGTCGCGAGCCGACTGAAACGGAGTATTTTGCCCCGTAGCTCGGCCGGGGAAAAACCGATCGTGCTCAAACTTTACAGTTACCCACAGCTCCTCGAGACCTTTCGAACGAGGCTCGTCACGAAGCTCTCCTCACCGGGGAACTGGAGCGACGGTCACGCGAAGCTCGAAAATGGAGCATTTGTCTAATATATTGGATAATACGAGTGTAATGGTGACTAAAGGGTGTTATTTCATGTCTAGAGGGCTCTAATAATGTTAAAAACCATATTTTGAAGGTCGTAAACAGTTTTTCTATGCTCCAACTACGAAAATATTCGATTTATAAATAAAGAATCCTACTTCGCGGAAATTCACTTATCGCGGTAGAGTCTGGAACTGATTAACCGCGATAAACGAGGGCCGACTGTATACTTGCATGTTCTCCTTGTGTCCATATGGGTTTCCATTAGGTTTCCTCCTACAGTCCAAAGACATTAATGTCAGGCAAATTGGAGATGCTAAATTGCCTCTAAGTGTGAATGTGTGCATGATCGAGTGTTTGTCTGCCATGTGATGACTGACGATCTGTCCAGGATGTTTCTCTGCTTTCCACCCTATGACTAATGGGACAGGCTCCAGCACCCCCCCTGACCCTGGTTAAGGATAATCCTTTCAGAAAATCAATGAATCTATGAAATTCAGTTTGTTCTTTAGTCCAATTGGAGTCAATGACATTTTATGAGTACTTTCACATCTGAATTGATGCCTTTTAAAACACATGCCAGGAAGCGATAAAACCTTAAGATGTGTTTGGGCACCATAATTACATGACTACTGCTACAGCTATAAATTTAACACCTATCACTGTGAGCAGTACTGAACAACAACTAGCCATTCCTTACTAGGGCTGTCAAAATTTAATCCGCCATTCAAATTTTCTCGAAATCCAATGAAAACATTCAGATTTGAATGTGCATTCAAATGACTAAAGCTACCTCTGCTGTACATTCCTGGACAGTAAGTTTGTAACATTATCATAAACGCCAGCCACCAGACAAAACAGGCAAAACAACAACAGTGTAATTCAGCTTTCATTAAAGCTTTAAATGGAGATTTTTCAAAAAAATGACAACTTTTTAGCAACTTAGTCATTCTTAACAAAGCAAAATGTTTGCTGTAATTGAATGACGGTAATGGGCAAGAGTACATTCTCGTGGGAGGTAACTAAATCATCTCTTTCAGATGGTGCTCCAAATATGGAAGCTCTGTAGTGAAGCAAGCTGCTAGTTTAGCTTCTAGGCTACTGCAGATACAAATGGAGATTGCAGACATTTTCTTCTACTACAGACATGCTTTTGCTCTTAGCAAAGGCAATCTCCTTCACCTATAATGACAACAGGAATTCACTGAATTTGTTGCAATGAGCCATTCTAAAAATGTCAGAATACCTTTTTGATGAGTATTTTGTGAGTGGTGACCCCTGGTTGAGAATCCATCGTTTAAACACCCTGTGCCGTTGGAGCAATGATTTAGGAGACATAACAATGCTGTAAAACTGGTGTTTACTGCCATTATATATACTCTTTATTTCTCTTGCAAAGTATTGTGATTATTTTTCAAGTAATGTGCTTCTGGATATATTTGAATATTTGACCAAAAAAAAAACTAATTTGATTTATTTTCCCATCAGATACCACTATTCCCCGGTGAGACTTTGTTTCAGGATATCTCATCTGTTTTGCCCAGCTACAGTATTTTGTAGCTTACAATCATATAAAATTACTGTTGGACAGTGGGCTTGCTGAAAGCTGCAGAGGCTTCAAATCTTTCTGGCATGATAAGACCTTTGGCGTGTCTTTCTTATGTGTTGAGTGCTGTTTTATGGTGCATTTTCTGACCTAACTTTCATTCTCTTGTGTTTATGCGTCCCTTTTCTCACAGATCAACACTGCCTCCCAGGGTTTGTCATAGAACTACACTCCATGATGTCCCATTTCTCTCTCTCTGTCTCTACATCTCTTTCTCTCTGCTGAGTGGAGTTGTCACAAAAATACTTGGTGCTCTCAGAAAGACGGGGGGCCGGAGGAAGACAGAAACAGAGAGAGACAGAGAGAGACAGAAAAAGAGAGAGAGAGGCGAGAGAGAGGAGAGAGAGACAAATGCTGAGGCATGAATCAGCACCCAGGGCAGCCGTTCATGTGGGAAGTCTTCAAAGAAGCACCACAGGGGATCTCACTACTAGTACTCACTGCACTTATGATGTGTTTTGGAGTAGTAAATCAAAAGGAGCATTGAAACAGTGGGTGTAGACACTGAGACAGCTAAAGAGAGAGGGATAAATAAGTGGAAGGCTTCCCATTGGCTTCTTTAAGCTGGTTTGTTGACACTTTAAATGAAATTTGGATCAGCATGAAATCAGGAAAATGACTAGCTGCGATTTCCACGCAACAGAACTGGAGAACTGGAATCAGGAGTATCGTGTTGAGAAGAGATAGTATGGTTTAAATCGAACAACTACAGAGACATGACAAGGAGTGTGTGTGTGTGTGGGGGGGGTGGGGGGGGCTGAATCAAGACTTTGGGCACTGCACATGGGATGCATCACCAATCCTGGCTTGGCTCCCGACTGCACAGCAATTATTGTTGTATGGTAGAGCAATGGTTCCCAAACCGGTCCTAGAGGACCCTCTGCTCTGCACATTTTATTGTCTTTTCCCTGCTCCCAGCATACCTGAACCAACTAATCAGTTAAGTTCCCAGCTGTTCTTGTGTTGAAAATTTGCAGATAAGGAGGCACTCCAAGACCGATTTGGGTACCACTGTGGTAGAGCAAGCAACACTCTTCTCACGGCCACGCCCACAGACATTTCCGTCACTGGAGTACTGAGCCTGGGCACCATTTTCCCTCTTGTGGTCTGTTTCGCTATGGTAGCCCCCTCATCAACCTCACATCTCTCTTCCCTATTTAAGCCCAGCTTGATCCATAAGCACCGTCCATTCTCCACTGCACCAAGCGGCTGTTTGTCTCTGTCCTGTGTCTCTTCTTGTCTCAGCAGTGATGCTGCTTTAAAAGTACACCAGGCTCCATATCCTGAGGCTCACCAACAATCCACAGCAGAGTATTCTCCTCATGCACCGGATTGGACATATGGTCTTTGAGAAGCTTTTACCCTTCGGAGATATTCTGCGAGTGGTTTGAATTAATTACTGACTCTACCTGAGAACTTGTTTGTTGAATCAGCACATCCCCGTGCGTAAAATAAACTATGAATCAGAGCTCCTGCAAGTGCATGTACTTGTCTTTGACCAGCCAAGAATGTCAACTCTGAACACTAATGCATGTATAGCATATTGTAGCTCCTCGACATGTTGCAAAACTCAAATTTACACCTGGTTGTTATTATGCATTTTGACTGTCAGGATTATTTCAGCATAAGAATGATCCACGTTGCCACAAATACACAACCCACATTTGATAACCAAAATCCCTCCTAACACATTACATCATTACACATTTGGGCTATGACTAACTCAAGAGGCAACTTACGGAGGACACACATGGTTGGCATGCACAAAAACAACGTGTTCTAAGGAAATGAATGTCATATAAAACCATTGGACAGCAACCATTGTTTTCAGGAGAAACCAGAAACAAGGAGCAGCACAGGCAATTATGGTGTTATAAACTAATTTGCATATTTTTGCACAAAAAAGCAGCCGGATTTTAACCTGATTAAACAGAGACACATTTGGCATGCGAGTGTAGACGCACATGATGAACAGGGTATAAGAGATCTGAAAGAGAGGGGTAAAAATGACTAGAAAATTAACTGACAGGGTTGGCTTAACAGTAAAGGTCACAGAAAACTTGTGTTTCCAAAAAAAGCATCGTTTTGAATTTAACCTAGTCTCCCGTGTTTCTGTTTCTGTTGAGATAAGGCCACGTAGTGTGTGTGTGTGTGTGTGTGTAAAAATCTAGATGTGTTTTGGTCCACAGCTATCATGTGAGGGTTTAATTCCTGCTACTGCCTTTAGCTTGCTTCCTCTGACATTTACCAATAATCCCCTATCAGAGCCCTATTTGTCAAAGGCCCTGTGCTTACTTCAGGGAGGGATGAAATCAAATTTACTTCATTTAAGATGGCCCAATCTTCTCTAAGGTCACAATAGGAGATTTGAGAAATGCTCCTATTAGTCTCTGTGTACAGGAATAGGTCTACTGTATAGGCGTTAAAGACTTTAGTAGCTTTCTGAGACATAATGCTTCTTTATATTTTTAGTGCTTTGAAGCAGAGCAATTTGGATCATTTTTAAAAGGTTCCTGAATGGTTCTTGACTTGGTAATATGGCCAGAAAATTGTAGAACCTTTTCTTTATGTGGAGGTTCTTTAAAATTTACACACATCATTTACAAAAAAAATAGTTATATAAAGTAAAAATCAAGGTTCTTATGGGAATCAAAGGTATACCTTCTATGCATTGAAAAAAAAATTATTTCATTAAAATGTGTCTGATGCTTGCACATGCACAAATATGTTACATCTGTGGCTTGAACATGCCAGAAAAGCCTATGGTCCATTGAACCAATGGAAAGTCTCCCTTCAGGGTATACACACTCTGTGGTAGCTCATGTGGAGAAAGTGGCATAGGTTCATTTTAACAACATTACATGCACTCAAGTAATCATCAATGTGTTTATTTTAACAATATACTTCTATGCAACAAGTTTTTCCCCTAATAGGAGATCCTAGGTTGCAAGTATCAGAACGAAAAGAATAATTTATCAATGCATAATGTGTTTCAGATTTGTTGACCAGATAAAACACATTATGCACACACTATCCAGCATAATACAGTGTAATCCAGCGTATATTTTATATGCTGTTTGTATTTTCAAGTATATTAAGAAACTGAGCTGGTTAACCAAGAACATTAATCAAGAAGAAGTGTCTGACTCGTTTCTGCGTGGTAAAACACTTTCTTGCACTCACAGGTTGCCTTTGATGCTCAAAAGTCCTAATACCCACTTTATCAGCTTTAACCAGACAACAGAACTCAAAACTAGACTCTCTGTGTTTTGAAAGAGTGAATATTTGGTGTTTAATCAAAGCATTATTCACAGTAAATTAAAAACAAGCAGAGCAATGTTACATGTTAATGATTCTAGTAAAGTTGATAATCAGTAGTGTCAGGGGACTTCAGCTTCAAAACTTCAAAATAATTCTTGCCAAACTTAGCAAACTTAAAGGAAAACATTTTGTTGAGTGTCATTTTAATCGTAAACCTTTTTCACAGTTTTCAGTTGGACGGCTGATTTTTGTGAGAGTGCACTAGCATGGTCAGCCGTGCTTACTTATGGTATGTTGGAGTTTCATTAACACAGCATGCACCTACAGAAATTGAAGCCTTCTTTTACATATTAGCATATTTCTGTTGCATTCCCACCATGAGTTCTGGCTTTGGATGTGTGGTGACTGCCACTCCCCAGCTGCCAGGCCGGAGCAGCGTAACATGAATTATTTATTGATGTCTCAAGCATGTCAGTGCCATGTGCCCATTTCCATGTGACATTTTAGAGAGAGAGGTGGGGGTGGGGACAACAAAAACAATCTAGTGTGAAGAAAGCCCTTCAGAATTTTGCTGCGAAATGCGGCAAATTCCTGGAATAGCCTCTACCCTTTGATTTTGCTCTGCTTTACTTAGCCTACCAGGACAAAGCACAAGTAAGATGGTTTCAGCCTCAAAACTGATTGTGAACTGAAAGATTGCTGCTCTTTCCCTCTCACTGTCTCTCTCTCTCTCTCTCTCTCTCTCTCTCTCTCTCTCTCTCTCTCTCCGTGTCTTTCTTCTTTCTCTTTCATCTGTCAGAGCTAATGAACAGATGTTACAAGGCTGTTGAATGTGGGATGATGGCGTGTGCCTCTGGCGGTCTGAGCCAACTGGGAAGGGTCTGTGGGGTGTGTGTAAGGTGTCTTTCCAGCCAGGCAGGCTGCCTCAGCCTCCACTTTGATTCCTTGCTAGGAGAATTTGTAACACACACACACACACACACACACACACACACACACACTCACTGTGATCAGCTCCTTGTCTACTGCAGCTGAGATGCCTGTCAGCTCATAACCCATCACTCAGCTCCAACCTGCCCTCCACACACAGGGGATTTATGGTAAAGGTTGAAGTAGGGCTACTGAAGCTCAGTCAGGCCACCCAATGTGAGGGAGGTCAGTAAACGGAGAGGTAATGGATACTGAAACACTGTGGGTACGCTATGTTACCTCTATGGTCAAGCATCCATTGTTGCAGTAGTTAGGCTTCATTCACTCTTTCAGTCTACCTGGACTAGAGCTTGTCATGCCAGACATGTTTTCATCCAATTATAAAAATGTTAAACATTTGCTTCCAACAGCTCTTCACATAGATTCTTCTAGATTGCAGTAGTACTTCAGTCTTTATAGATAGTGATAGTGATAGTGATAGTGATCATTCGGTCATACGTGAACACACCACAGCACACAGTGTGAACAGCACAAAATTCTTCCTCTGCATTAAACCCATTCACCAAGTGAAGCAGCGGGCAGCCAGGAACACGGCGCCCGGGGAGCAGTGTGTGGGGACGGTACCTTCCTCAAGGGTACCTCAGAGGTGCCTAGCGGTGTTATTCTGTTGCGTTAAGATACACTTTTGTAAGTGCATGAGTAAAAAAATTTAGCACATATGGATAATTACATAAGCTGTACTAATGCAATCTGTCTATAATAGTAAATACATCACCAGTAATTACTATGTTATTGTGTGCATCATTAATGTGTAACTATGCAGATTTTTGGGGCCCTAACGATAAAGTGGGACTGTCAGGCTACATAATCTCAGCAATAGATCTCTCATAGTCTATGTTTGCCCTGGCCAGGTAGCAGAGCTACTATTCCCTGGTTTGCCTTACAAACCACTGCCAAGATTTAATTCTATTGTCCCCACAAGCCAACTGCATTGCTTTTCCTCTGCTGGAATGGATCTCTGCCATGTATCCTCCACTGTTATGCTGAGCAAAACTCTTCAGTGGGATTGGGGAAGGGGATATATGTTGGAAAAAACAGATCAGACTGTAGAGTTATCAGCGAATTAGTTGTGCACCACAGCAACATGGTGGACAATGGCTTTGTCTCAAATAACATTCTCAGATCACTGACTTCCCTGTCTTTGTGTGCTCTTGTTGCAATGTATTGTCCTGTAGACCACTGAGGAAACTGGCAGATGTGCCGTGTTAGGCTGAGACTGACACAATGATGGAGAACTTTATGTTGGCTAGTGGCAGTGCACAGTGTGATACTACCTCTATGCTAATCTGGGGTCCGTTACTCATGTGGGGTGTATCTGCCATCAAGCTCAAATATTCCTCCCAAAAAGATGATTTCATAAGTATTGGGACCTGTTTTTCAGGGTTTGGGCTTGGCCCCTTACTTCCAGTGAAGGGCTTAATCTTAATGCTTCAGCATACCAGGACATGGTATGACGTGCCCCAGTTAACAAAGCAAGGTCCATAAAGATGTGGTTGGATGAGATTGGTGTGGAAGAACTTGACTGGCCCGCACAGAGCCCTGACCTCAACCCCGTCCAACACCTTTGGGATGAACTGGAACGGAGATTGCGAGCCAGGCCTTCTCGTCCAACATCAGTGCCTGACCTCATAAATGCTCTACAGAATGAATGGGCACCAATTCCCACAGAAACTCTCCAAAATCTTGTGGAAGACCTTCCAAGAAGCGTGGAAGCTATTATATATGACAAATAGGGTGAATTAATAAAATTCACTACCTGTAAACTACCTGTTTTATTCTCTGAAGGTCTGGATCATAGATAAAATGTGACTGTAGTCTTTGCCCAGCTTTCCTCATTGGCATTCCATGGACAAGGACAAAGCTGACTGAAATAGCACAGACCTCATCAGTAACAAATGTTCTCCATGCCCTTCCTCTCCCTTTTCTGCAGCCTTTCAGTTGTGTCATACTTCTTGCTATGGTTTATTCAGCATTGCAGAGGCACATTGTTTCAAAACATTTGAAACCAACTTTGATTATTAATCATTCTGAGAGCCAAATTTGCTTATTAGTGTTTGCACCTTGAGAACTGCCTTAACTGTACTGAGCTGTGATGTCTTGAATGGCATCATTCTAAACAAGTGTATGATGTGAAAAATTCATCAAAATATACAACATATTTGAATACAGGTAATTAGCATTTATAGTTTGAGGAAATTTTAGTAAATTATTTTTTTTCTTAAGGTGTTGGTGTTAGTGTATTGTGGTATAAAAAGGAAAAAAAACATGCATATGGGAATATGTTTATAATAATAATAATAATAATAATAATAATAATAATAATAATAATAATAATTTGCTCATTTGCAGTGTGAATACTCTTCCAATATGCTGAGAACAGCATCCTCCTGCTGTTTTGATATGCATATCACATGTCTAGTTTAATGGGATAAAAGCACCCCTTCTGTCTTCTTTTCCACTGTGCTTTTCTTCTGTTCAGCATAATAAATATCTTTTTCATTCTTTTTGTTTTCTTTGATCAGTGTTTTTTTTATGTAAGCAGTTTCTTCTGGTTCTTGTAATGAAATAAAGTGGTTACAGATTTAGCCAATACTTTGTCAGTGAAATATATATGGATATATAAGCAAGGGGATGTTTATTTTATTTTGTCATAAAGAAGAATCTTCCTATGCCTAAGCTCAAAGGGATTCAGCAGGAAAATCCTAAGTGTAGTTCCTGCAGTAGCTCCAAGGTCACACCTTCTAAAAGTCACCGTATCTTCTAGAACATCAAAAACCGCTCTATGGCACTGGACACAGCAGTCGTTTTTGGCTTTGGGGAAGAGTCCAGTTGAACAATGACTAACTGGTAGTGACTATACAGAGTCAGTCTTTTAGAACAAGTGTATTAAGGCAGTGGGGTTGTGACAGGGTTAACCCAGTGCAAGTGACCTCTGTTGCTGATGTGCTCCAGGGTGACAATCTGAAATCATAGGGCACAGTGCTCCAATAACACAGCCTGTCAACTGTGACAGGACTGCAATAGAAATAGGATAAAAGAGAACCAGAATCACTGACACAGTATTACTGATATGTAGGAATACAAAGACTTTGGCTTTATTGTTAAAATTCAGTTTGAGATGTTATAGACAAATTATACCCTATAGTTAATGCTCACTGCAATGTTCACACTCCTAAAAATAAAAGTGCTAGAAAAGCATGTTTGGTTCTTTTAGGAACATTTCAATCACTATTGTGTGAGGAACCTTTTTGAAGTTTAAAGATGCAGATGGTGGCCTACTGGTTAGGGTGTTGCCCCTGCAATCAGAATGGGTTCGAATCCCAGGACTGCTAGTGGCACCGCTGAGATACCCTTGAGCAAGATACCTTCCCCACACACTGCTCCCTGGGTGCCGTGCCATTGCTGGCAGCCCGCTGCTTTACTTGGTGAATGGGTTAAACACAGAGAAAGAATTTACATTCTTCACAATGTGTGCTGTGCTGTGGTGTGTTCATGCGTGACTATAAGGGGCCCCTTTACTTTACTTATGTGCTAGGGACATTCTTTGAAATTCCATGTAGTGTGAAGGTTCTACACAAGTTCAGGGTTTTTCCTCGAACCATATGTCTCAGCTGAAGTTCACTGCAAAAACCTTTATTTATAAGAGTGTAGGCCATATTCAAATGGATCAGAGTGTGAAATGTCTTCAGTGGCACAGCTAGAACTACACCTGCCAGTGCTTCTCCAGAGGACAGGACTGCACCATTAGTAGGTTAAACCACCCGAACAGACCCAGGATCAGAATTTTTAAGCATTTCATCTATCTTTTCCTTACTCCTTCCTTACTAGTGTGCGAGATATTGAGCAAGTCAGGAGCAGGAAGAGCAGAAGGGAGTTTTTTTCGTCTCTTATTCCCAATTCAATGTGAAATGCAATTGCTTTGTTTCACATCTGAATCCCAATATGCCACACTTCCCTAGCACTCTCATCTGGATTTCTATCTCAGGCAGGACTCCCCCTCAACTGGCACAGACAGGAGGTGAGATGAGGGAATACAAAGGACAGGCAAGACCACACAAGTGGGGTGACTTGAGCTAGAATATAGGTCAGGTGTCTGCAATACACAATCTGCCTCAGTGCAACAAGGTTCCCTCAGAAGGGCCATCCTAACTCCTGGGAACCGCACACAGAGGTGGAGCAAACTCACTCTGAAGTCAAAACACATTCATCCCCCATTTACAACTGCAGAAGCACTGTCAGTCTCTCTGGTGGAAACCTCCAATCAGTCACACTCTTCCTCTCTTCTATGTGTATGGTAAACAGTAGGGGTCTACAAATGTATGCACTCTGATGCATCATTGTGAAGGTGGTGATTGAACTGCAGCAGTGTTGGTTTGTTAAAACCCAATAAATCCATGTTAAAGTGTGTAAGCATTTTTATGGGCTTTCAAATGAAAAACAAAAATGGTAATATAAATAAAAGCTTTATGTATTGTGTAAATAATTGATCCAGTCATGCATTCACTTGTGTAGTCAGTGTAATTTTAAAACAATTTTGAATTGTTTTGTGACCATTATATTTCACAGTGCCCTTATTACAGTGCAAGGAACAGGGTAATACATTTCCATTAATTTAAATATAAATAATATGTCCACTAAACTTGCCCCAGAAATGGTTTTAGTTAAGCTAATTTGTGCAAATTCCCCAAAATTCCCACTTCTGAAAGTCAGACTGAGATACAGAGGTGTCATTAGGGCCGTGAAAAATTTGAGGCAATAGTTTGATTTGTTGATGTTGGAGTTAGTATATCATTAGGGCTATAGTTTTGATTTGTCTGTTGGGGGAGGGTTACTTGCCTCAGACTTCTGTTGCCACTTTTTTATAAATGCTCGGAATCCACCATGTGTTTTGTTTAGCATTACAATTTTTCCAGTCTTTTGTTGCCCATCACCCATCTGCTTTTAAAAGTGGCATCAAATTCAAAATGAACATATATTTAAAAAAAGAAAAAAAAAAAAAGACATTTCAACAAAGTTTCAACATTTGATATGTTATCTTTGTTCTATTTTTAATTACATGTATGTTTTAGTTCTAATGGAATATTAGAAGGTTTTATTTATTTTTCAAAGGGACAATATATTAACACTGAAATACGCTATTTGCTAATATTTGCTTATTTGAGTATTTATACTATAAAAAGTCTCCTAGCTTTTGCACGGGCCACATTTTACATGTTATTTTTCCAAGTCAACTGTCATATTCAACAAATTAACAGTAATTGTTTACTGAGATGTGGAAATGTGTGTTCTCTTTAGAGGATTTATACTTATTTTCACTTTGACAATCAACAAAAAAGATCATTTGACAGAGGGCACCAAAAATCACACAATATTACCAGATGCCAGTTGTTTAGAACATAATGAATGCAGCCTAACCCATAACAGAAATACACTATATGGACAAAAGTATTGGGACACACCTGTTTTTCAGGGTTTGGTCTAGGTCCCTTACTTCCAGTGTAAGGCAATCTTAGAGCTTCAGCATACCAAGACAGTTTGGACAACACCATGCTTGGCTGGATGAGTTGGGTGTGGAAGAACTTGACTGTCCCGCACAGAGCCCTGACCTCAACCCCATGCAACACCTTTGGGATGAACTGGAAAGGAGATTGTGAGCCAGGCCTTCTTGTCCAAAATCAGTGCGTGACCCCATAAATGCTCTACAGAATGAATGAGCACAAATTCCCACAGAAACACTCCAAAATCTAGTGGAAAGTCTTCCAAGAAGAGTGGAAACTGTTATAGCTGCAAAGGGGGAATCAACTCTATAATAAAGTCTATGTATTTGGTTGCAATGTCATTAAAATCCCTGTTGGTGTAATGGTCAGGCATCCCAATACTTTTGTCCACATAGTGTAGGTTTCTAGAGTGAGGGACAGTATGCCATTACACCAAAAACGCATTTATTTATTTATTTATTTTTAAATATGGAACTTTTCTTTTAAGGTGAGTATACTCCACATCTTCCAGGAGGTCACAGAAGAATTCATCATTTCTCTTCACTACTTTGAGGCTGGCAAGAAAAATCGTATAGTTAGAAATAGATAGTTTGTCAAGCTTCCTAGCAGGACTGGCAGGAATGATTTGTTTTTTTAATGCCATTTCCCTGGAGAAAACCTGGTAGAAGCGATGAGAGACTTTGTCATGCATCACTGCTGTGTCTACGTCTTTTGCTGCTGGCTGGCTGGTCTGTTTGTTTGAAGATTAACAACCTGAAGATGATGGTCTGAGGCTCATTGCCCCTCACCTTTCCTGCGTGGCATGCCCTCTCCGCCTAGATGTTGCTGGCCTGCAAGTGCAGGGAGCCATTTCTGCAGAAAATTGATACAGTCTGTGCCCTCAGCCTTCTCACTGAGGCATGGTAAATGCAAATTAGAGTGCCAGCTGTGTTCCTCCATGTTCCTCACCACTTTGTCCTTCTAGCTCTGTAGATTCTGCCTGTCATCATGGCATGTTTTTAGAATGCTTTCGAGCTGATGTTGAACTGCACAGAGTCTGTTTACATGCTACTGTCTGGTTCTCTCAGTGATCCGCTTGTGATTTCATAGTATTGAAATCCTCATTGAGCTTAGTCGTCTGAGGGTGGGTTGGGAGAATAATGTTTTAGCATTACATCCCTCTACTTAAATCCTTTTACAGGATTCACAGTTTAATGTATTTGTGTTTGGTTTTTTATGTTTTCATTTGTTTATTGTTCATCAGTATTCTGTCACTACAATACCCAGAGTGCATTACACAAATACATCATGCAACTGGTGGGACCTCCCACACCACAAACAGTGATAAATCAAAATCTTACTTACAGACAATATACAATATACAAGCAATATACAGAATATATAAAAAGGAAAGCAATACACATTGTGTGTAATAGTGCTAACAACAGTACTGTGCATCATGTATGTATGATAGTGCAAACAAAAGCAATGTGCAGCACGTATGGTAATGAAACTGCGGTGAATGAATAATTTTGCAAACAGGAGTATATAT
>JBBPCZ010000136.1:8115947-8127424 GCA_037974445.1 Brycinus macrolepidotus
TATACATATTTTGTCTTTCCCTCTAATATATGTGGTATGTCTGTTATCATACTCTCTGTGAAGCTCTGCACTCAAGCATTTCACTCACATGTACCGTACCTGTGTACCACCGACACGTGATGTGACAATAAAAGTAATTTGAATTTGATTTGAATTTGAATTTGAGTAGCTATGGCATAGCAGATGATGGTACTGTTCAGCTATTTATGAGATGATGGAATGAGGAAAGAACTGTTCCAGAGTCTGGTAGTCCTGGCATAAAGAGTTCTATAGTGCCCGCCAAGGGGAGGAGATGAAAGGTTGTGTCCAGGGTGTGAGGATTCTATAATGATTTTTTCTGTCCATTTCCTGGTTCTTGAAGAGTGTAATTCCTGGTGGTTGCTCGGGGAGCACCAGTGAATTTTTCAGCTGTTCTTACTGCTCGATGTAGTCTGTAGAAGCAGCTCAACAGTTCCTGTGGCAGACCAAAGTTTCACATTTGCTGTAGAAAGTATATCCTCTGCTGAGCCTTTTTATGGAGCTGAGGATGGAGCTTATGTTGGTCTCCCACTTTAACTCTTGAGAAATGGTGGTTGCCAGAAACTTGAAGGTCCCCACAGCTGAGACTGGGCTGTTGGAAATTGTGAGGGGGAACGGGAGTGAGGGGTGTATCCTAAAGTCCACTATCATCTTCACAGTCTTGCGCTTGTTCAGCTCTAAGCTGTTCTGACTGCACCATAGCATCAGCAGCAACCTCCCGCCAATATACAAAGTTGTCACCATCTTGGAAAAGTCTGATGACCATAGTGCCATCAGCAAACATCAGGAGTTTAACAGCTGATTTCTTGGAGGTTCAGTCATTGGTGTAAATGGAGAAGGCTAGTAAGGAGAAGACACATCCCTGGGGAGCACCAGTGGTGAATGTCCCTATGCCAGAAGCAATTCCAGTCTCACCTGTTGTTTTCTGTCTGTCAGGAACCTGAGGATCCACTGACAGATGGTAAGGGAGGGAGTAAGCTGGGAGTTTTTGGAGGAGAGGATTTCTGGGAAGATGAATACCAAACTGCCAGCACTAAAGTCCACAAAGAGGATCCTTGCCTATGTCCCTGGGCAGTCAAGGTTTTGCAAGATTTAGTGCAGTCCCTTGTTGGCTGTGTCATTCACTGATCTGCAGGAGGTCTGGCAGGTCTATATTACAGGTGTAAATAGTGACTGCTAACATAGCTACTGAAGTAGTGGAAAATAATGCAATCTTGATAAAAGGAGCAGGAGTGATGTTCGGTCTGTCTTTATGTTAAAATTACATCAATTTGTGTTATTATAGGCATCAAAACAAAATAAAGTAAGGAGGGAGATGTAAGAGGCAACAGGTGACAGACATGAAGTGAGAATATAGCTTTTATGTGAAAAGAATAAAAATAGAGTGGATTTCACAAAACATATATCAAATCCTTGTACCATTACATTTTGTTGTTTATTTTCAATATTCAGTAATCTCAATAAATAAACAGTATTGTGCATTAAAATGTGAAGCAATATTTCTTGTTACAGTGTGTGTTGGACCAGGTCATTAAAACTACTGCGTATTTATTTTATCATATTCATTTTTACATATTTTTAAAAGTGGGTTAATTTTTTCCATTTATTTACTGTGGCTATATGCCATAGGGCCCCTATATTTACAGCCTTGGCTGTTGGTACAGGCATTAGTAGTAACTAAGTGTAAGTTCATTAAACAGACACACACACACACACACACACACACACACACAAAGTAACTCACTCATTTGCCACCTTCTAATGTCCCCCCTCCTGCTCTTCTGCTTTTTTTGTCATACTCTCAAAGGGCACATCAGTGATAAGAATTTAGTGATTGCTAATTCTGGATGACAGGACATGCCATCAGATTTTTTTTTCCCTTCTCCCCATCCTGGACTTGATTATCATCAGAGCTGCCCATGCAAATGACAAGGGGACCTTAAGGGACATCATTTTCTATTAAAACATGTCCGAAACTAATTACTGATAAATGCCATAGTAGCCATTAGAGTGGGACACAGTGGGAGTGGATAACACTGCAGGGGGGTGACACCTTGTTCAGCTATGGACGAATGTCTGGACAGTAATGTGATGAAAATACATCAAAGAAATTCTGAAAAATATGTAATAAAATCATCATATTATGTGTATAATAAATACATTATAAGTTTAGATATGGTTTGGATGAGCACCGGTGAATGTCTGATTTACAGTCCAAAGGTTTTGCTTTATCAGATTGTTTTAGAGAGTACAGCAAATTTAAATGTTTTCGCTAAAACACTAAAGCGTTCTTTTCTTCTTATTTTAATACTTCCATTTTCTTCAGACTCCAAAAGAAAACAGAGACAAAACAATGGCAAATAGCTAAGAACTGCATACAGCATTACAGGCCTCCACGTTTCTTTTTCTGTCTGTCTTTCTTTCTTTCTGTCTTTCTTTCTTTCTTTCTTTCTTTTTCTCTCCTTAGTGTTTTCACTGTACATTTTAAAAAAGAGTCAAATCTCACAGGAAATAGATAAACTTTTAATGAATAAACTTATTAAAACAGCAATGGCTATTTCCAGAGAAATCCCCATTGGTCTCTCCATGCACCAGATTGAAGCTCTTTTCAATTACAAACAGTAGTCCTCCGATGAGGCTGAGAGCTTTCATGGTCTGCTCTGAAACCGAATCATTAAAAGGGGAATTGATGCCCAGCAAGTGGGCAGAAAAGCCCCTGGACTATAGCTTGGGACCAGCTCACCAGGGGGCGGACTGATCTATTTCCTGACTTCACCTCATGTCCAGATGTGTTTAACTCTGGGGAAGACACTCAAACCATGAGAAAATCTCAAATGCCAAAACACCTTAAAACACTTTGTATTTTATTAATGCAGTAGATCACCTGTGATTGTTATATGCAGGCCTTGATTATTTTTCACTGGATTTAACAACCTGATGTTTCGTTACACTTGTCTTACCTTTGCCTAATATATATCAAAAATAGATCAACACACTTATGCATAACATTGATTTCAGAACAATAGTTCATATCTGCAAAACAAAAATTTCAGAAGGAATTTTGGACCATTTCTGTTTGTACATTCATCAGCTAGCATTGTCAAATGGCGTGAACGAAAAAAAAAAGGAAGAAAGAAAAAAATACACTCTGCTGTAAGTTTCCATTTACATAAGTTATAATTTCAGGGCAAACAGGCTTATGCATATGCAAACACTTTGACTACAGTGTTTTCACTAAAATGCAGCCAGTTGAAAAGGTGTCCACATTTTCAAAGTGTATCAGAAAGATGAGAGAAAACTATTCGGAGGTCAACATGCAGGCCACACAGCTTGATGGCTGGACACCATCCTCTGCTTGGAAGGACAACAGGGGTCAGGATTTGAAACATCAGTAGTGCAAGCTGTTTCTGCTCTCTGTTCTTTTGGATTCCATATGAGAAAAAAAGCCAAAGCATTAAGACTTTTTCCTTCATGTCATTTTAATCTTACAATTTTGTTACTTCACATGTACTCCAACCCTGACTGCTCCTACATCTAAGTTTTTGAACATCGAACTCAAGAGAACTCTTGTGGAGTGGATTTTTAGAAATTGCTTGGCAAAAAAATCATATTCACAAAGTTTTCCCTCCTTTCCCTAAAAACAATTTGGTGTCCTTTTTTTTTTTATTTTTGGAACGAAGCTTCGGTGGTTTAGTGAAAATGTGCCTTGGTTACTGTTGCTACTGCTGGGAACCTTTCAAGGCTATTTAAGTGGTGGAGATTTCAATGTCAAGGGGAGACACATTTCCTGTGAAATTTACAAATGTTCTTTTTTTTGAGTAATGTATCTAAAATATATTGCTCCAAAATAAAAACAAAAAGGTTTCCACTCTAGTGTGGATTTGAAGGCTGCATACATGTGATCTCTTAGCAGCCAAACAGAACGAAAAGGGTAAAGATCAGTCTCTGCCTCATCAAGTATTGATTCATGTGGATGATATGGAAATAGAAGTTTGAGTAAGGCAAGTCCTCCAGGACCAGAGTTAAACATTCCTGATTTTGAGTGTCTGTGTGTGTGTGTGTGTGTGTGTGTGTGTGTGTTGTGTAATAGGTTTAATTTTAACTTTAGTTTAAAGTATTATTTTCACCTAAAAAGCCCTTCATCACATTCCTTTATCATTAAAATATGATGGAAACATAAATAATTATAAATGAGCATGTATAACTTCTTTTATTTATTTGTTTGTTTGTTAGTTTGTTTGTTTTTAATATGTTGGTTCAGTCGAAGTGAGTGTGTGAGTGAATGGTGTGTGTGTCTTGTGGTGGGCTGGTGCCCCGCTCAGGGTGAGTTCCTGCCTCGCTCCCATTGGAAACCGTAGTGCGGTTTAAGCGGTTACAGAAAACGAAAGAATGAATGTTTATTTGTTTGTTTTTATTTTAATATTTTGGTTCAGTCAAAGTGAGTGTGTGAGTGAATGGTGTCTGTGCCCAGGGTGAGTCCCTGCCTCGCTCCCATTGGGCCCGGGATAGGCTCCGGGTACCTGCGACCCTAGTGTGGATTAAGCAGTTACAGAGAGTGAGTGAATGAGTGGGTTCAGTCGAAACCGTGGATGGCTGGTATAAATGGGCAAGTACATCTACTTCTCTTTCAAACAGTGAAATGCATCAAAATCAGGTTTAATTTTTGCCAACCACATGGTTTTACTTCCTGATAACAAACGAGAAGCCAAATATTTTGGACTTTTGTGTACCTACGAACAACAGCACCACCAATAGGTTGTAAGAAAAATGTGATTTGGTTCATATGGGGCTTGACGGTGCCTGATCTGTGCTGGCTGCCTGATCCTTACCCGAACATTTTGAAACCATAAAACTGTGAAATGTTTACATATTCATGGTGCAAATTGAGCAGGAATATGTTGTGCTCATGAGTGTGGAGGCAGGGATTGGGCACTGACAGGGCTGATTCACCTCTTGCCCCAGCTGTAGAATTTACACAGTCTGTCTGCCAGTCACGCATTGCATGGAGTGAAATGCCCCCTAGATTGGTCTACATTGGGGTCAGAGCTGGTAGAAATGGCTCTGATTGGGGCTAATTATTTTTAGCCCCCATGCACAGCTCCACCTTCCTGAAGTCTTCACGAAGTAGTAAGGTCAGGTTAGACTGACTGATCGAACACCCAGGCAATCACAGCCAGTCCATCAGAAAGAACAAATTCAAAGTCTGTTGACTTAAATAATGTTACAGTGATCCATTTAGTAAATAGTACATAGAGAAAGATTAAATTAATAAGTGAATATGTTTGGAGCACAGCTGAGGAAAGCTTGTATAAGAGGCTGTTATTCTTGTGTTAACTGCATTTTATTAATTTCATTCAATAAACCAGACTGAACCAGCAGAAGGTGTCTGGTGTCTACTTGAAAAACTTTACACAATGCCGCCGTGTTCCATAAATCATAGACAGACCAGCTACAGTGGTACCATGTTCTGAATCCTGCAAAGAGGATCAGCATCAGCCTGATGTCCAGAGGATTCCACATCTCTTCTGCTTGTTTAAGACTGATGGAATCTATTGATCAAAAATAAGGTGAAAAAGAAATGTTTCCATTCTTTCCTTACTTTTTCTCTCTTTCCCCCATATTGTATTTCATGTTGAATAGCTTGTAAAATGTGAAAATGTCATTAACTTACGTTGAACAAATTGTACACCTTTTCAGAAGGCACAGATGAGGTTGAATTTGGTCTTGTAAGGAGTAGGTTTTTTACAGATGTAGTAAACACTCCTGGCTCTGTAGGCTCACCAGATTCATCTGAATTCTGCTACATGTGCTTACCTAGTAGCACTGTCAGCCAAAATATGACTTCCTCCAGCCTAAGTAGTCTCATTCCTCAGTTAGTTCAGCAGATAGGACAATATGTCTCAGCAGAGATATAGGGAGATAACGAGGGAAGGGAGTAAAGGTGGACACAAGTTCAGAGTTCAGATCAGTTCTGTGTCAAATCACCTTCACTCAACCTCCCAGGAGTAAGATTTGTAAAGCAGTCAGATGTGAAGGAGCCACTGTATTTCCAAGGGGTTGGGACTGGCAAACACTGCACCCATGAATAGGAAGAGCGATTATGAATGCTCATTTAAGTTAGACAGGAGTGCCCTTGAAAGAAAAAGCATAAGAAATCATGCTTGAGATAACAGAGAAAGCTAGAGACATAGTAAAATTCACACTGTGCAATAACCTAGCCCTTGGACCAATTAAAGCCATATTCCAGTGAATTAGCATATTCTACTGTGACACTGGTTGATTTCTACAGTACCTTACAGCAGGAGAACATGTTATGGAGTGCTAGATTTGCTTGAACAAGGCAATTGAAGTTGCAGAGGAGTGTCTAAGGAGACAAGGCCTTGCCACTGAAGATCCTAGTAAACAATGATATTTGTTAGATTTTGCTGATCTCTCTCTCTGCATTATTGAAAATTAAAACAGCTGACAAGTGGACGGCTAGTGAGATCCAAGAACGCCTACAATCTAAATCAAAATGTCCTACTCTGGGAAATTCTGCAGCAGTTCATCTTTAGACAGTTGAACCAGGGAGGCGTCAGTAAACTGAGGTCCCGAAAACCACACCAGCATAACGGCCAGTCTCTATACACCAGCTGACAATAACAATAATGGCAATAATACAAACACTTATAAACCCTCTCTATTGTGAGTTAGAACAAATGTTAGCCTGAGCTCCCTGCCCTAACAACAAAGCACCAAATGAGACCATAGAGAGTGTGTTATGCTTTGTTCCAGCACCATGCACTATAGAGAACGTTTGCATTTATTATGTTTTGAGCCAGGTAACTGGAAGAAAGATTGCAAAAGGTAGAAAAATGGAGTCAGCCATTCAGCAACACCCTTACCTCATCCATTAAACTAGTGAGACCACATTTAGAGAGGGCACATGAGGGCAACAGTAGCAAGTCCTCAACACAGATGATGAAAATTCGGAGCAAAGATATGTAGAAATATGTTCCACTGTGCCCACAGGGGTCAAGGTAGTGATGCATAATACACAGAGGACTAAACCCTTCTGTGAGCTTTTCTATGCTCCAGTCATGATAAATGAAAAGTTTCATATTAAGGGGATGCTGGACCCTAAGCAAAAGTGCAGAGAAAGAAATGCTTACCAATAATGTTATTTTTAAAGACAAACAGCAGAACATTCAGATTCTTTTAGTTGGCTTTGGGGGTCACCTGGTACGTCCAAATCTCTGAAGTACAGCTGAATGTGTATGGGGTGAGCCATGTTGTTCTGGTCCTTGTAGTTACTGGACAGCAGAGTGATCTTATTCTTAGAACTTCTGTAATAAAACACATTATGCATCTTATGAAAAGTAATCATAAGTACTGAGGGCTCTCTCTGAACTCACACAGGCTTTAACTCTTTCTGGCTAGACAGGAGTATCTTATATGGGGAAGACTACCCAACAATCACTTGGAAGCACAATTGTCAAGCCCACTTCATCAAAGTCTATGCCACAAAACATCGTAGTTAGCCATTACATCAACATGGGGCAATAGGTGAGTTTGAATGAAAGTGGTCAATCTCTTAAACAGACAAACCAATCATGCTGAAAAGGAATTGTAAGCTGGCAGTTGTTTTGTTCTGTATAGATGTTGAAGATTTCATAGTGTCTCAGGGAACCAGCCAGAAAGACAGATAGTCATGTGAAATGGTATGTTCTGCCTTGCTTTGAGGAGATCAAAAAGAGACTGACAGATATGAGGATAAAAGTTCTTAAAACCAGGACTTGTCAGGTTAGTAAAGCAACTAACTGCAGCTAATTCAGTTGAGTATATGTTATATTGACGTGTTTTCAAAGCACGTTTTGGAATACAGTAAGGCAAAGGATTTAAGCACAATCCACATCACTGATGAACAGCCACTCAGTCTCCTCTCCCATATCAAATCCCACCTGCCCAATTCTGAAAGCTAAGGCAAGCTTTGACAGGATGTAAAAGCAAGGCATCATCATCAAAAAGTCTGGTAGTAAATATGCCTTTCATTTAGTTATGGTGTGGAAGAAGTATGGTAGTCTAAAAAATATGTACTAATTTTAGGCTGTTGAATTTTAAGACTGTGAAAGATGCACACCCTCACCCAAACCAGTCTGATTGCTTGGCAGCACCAGAGAGTAACACATATTTCAGCACCATGGACTTGATATCAGGCTTCTAAAACATCGCTGTGCATCAACAACACAGTAAGTACACAGAATTTTGTCATGTCGGGCATGCAAGGTGGACACAACTGCGGGAAACAGCTTTAAATAGAATGAGCTTTATTGAACACAAGTAGAGGGAATGAGCTTCGCAGAGCTCCAAACGAAACAAGCTTTAAGACAAGGCTGGGACTGTTCCCGGAGGACCTTCACTCCGATGGGAACTCAAACTCGAGAGAAAGAGGTGTACTCGGCTGCTTCGCCAAGTGACTAGATACTCTTAGGCACACTCATAATGGAGGCCAGTAGAATCGCTCTAGACTGCGTGGAGCTGCTTAGGGTAAGCGCCACTCACTTAGTCACGCCTGTAGAGACAAATGGGGGGGAGACACAGAGAGAAGGCAGTCACTGACACTTATGTGTGTTTCCAGGAAGCCTCAGTCTCATGCAGGTCTTTCTTGAGCGGAGCCACTCTCCAACCTGCCACTGGAGTTTGGTAGATCAAAGCTGCGCTGGAAATGCGCAGGCACGAGTCCTTCTATCCGTCTCTAGAAGCACTGGCGTTAGATAGAGTCTTAACAAAGATAACAAATCCAAGAATTAATTTGATGGAAGAGTTTGCTATCTAAGCTTGGTGGAGAATCTTCGTGACCACACATCTTCTCGCTGGACCGGCTGGGCTTTTCTAGTGCGTCACATCAAGGGGCTCGACTCAGACAACCAATCACGAGACAGAAACAATGAGCCTGTAGCAAGCATTACTCACTCACTCGCACAAGACAGGTGGACACGTAATCAGGTGCCTAGCAACCCTGCTAACGAGTCAATGAAGCTCAACGCTCCACACCTGAGTTACCTAGGCACCAGACACACACACACAACAGATTATGACATCACAAGAATGAGACAGAACTTGGGTATCCTAATACTCAGGCGACGGGGACCGCTGGGGGCATGACCAAAACGTGACAGATTTACACAATTAGATCTCTATGTGTACAATAGGATAGCTCAAAGATTGTGTAACAGTCCTGCATTTTTTTATCCAGATGATAAGTATCTTTAGGGATCTGAACTTTAGCAGTTTGCTCTTGTATTTAGATGACTTTTAGTATCTGTACCTAGTGAAAGTGAGGCTTTGACAAGAATGGGGGTTGTATTCCAGAGATTGTGCAAGACAGATCTCATGGAAGATGATGGATGTACTCCATCTTGGAAAAGGATGAACAAATCTTTTGCAATGATACTTTATTACCAGTATTTTATAGCAAGATGTTTTCCCATAGTTAAGCCACAAGTTTCCTTTACTGCTGGTCAAAAAAGGAGAGGAAAACTGAATAACATGAAATAAGCAGGCAGCTTCATGAGACTAGCAACCTCAGACTGGACAGATGAATGTGACTCTCTCTGTAATTCAGACTTTCAAAAGCCATTGATGCTTTCCATGGATGCTTCACTGGATGGCCTTGGAGTCGTCCTATTGCAAGTGGAAGAAAGAGAGGAAATAGCATGCCATATTGCTTTCATAAGCAGGGTGTTAAGCAAGTTAGAAAAAAAAATATACCCTGCCCACCACAAACTTGAACTTCTAACTTTAAAGTGGAGCGAGCATATGTGAAAAGTTTAGCCACTAGGCTAAAAGAGCAAAGGGACTTCATTTTCATTTTAGACCAATAATAACCCACAACTATTTGATCACCAAACCAAAACTCAATGCTGGTGAACAGCATTTGATTGCAAAACTTGCTTCCTATAATATTGATATGAAACACATGGCAGGCTATAAAAAATACTGTGGAAGATGTTCCTTTGCCAAGAGCAATGTGACACTCAGGGGGCAATATGATTTTCTATTGGCTAGGGCTGATTGAGCTTCAATATCTGTTTTGCTTAAAGGCTTGGCATCAGCAAGTGGGTAGTCAAGCTAGTGAGTGTCATGAGTCTCCCTTATGCCATCTAGTAGGTTCTTGTAATGTTGAAGCAGCCAGAGCACTTTATGAAACTCATGACAATATCGCAAATATCGCAGTTGAGACTAGCACAATCAGATCATCTTGTCTCGATATCAATTTTCAGCTGTAGACTAAAATGGACACTGAGCATTTTCTTTGGAAGAGCTACAGCAAAAACAGGAAGAGATGACCAACTAAATGAAAAAGCTGTTTTTAAGCCCTCAGTCCTAGCTTTAGCCAAACAGTGGGAGAGATAAAAATTTCAGGATTAATTGTTCTATAGATTATCAAAAGACCCCTTGAACGAACAAAGATGGTACCAGCTTGTGCTTCCTCTGAAATACAAGGTGTTGAGTGGAATCCATGACCTTGCAGGATATCAGAGTCCTTAAGTGTTGAGTTTCTATTGGCATAAGAATGAGCACAACATGAATATGTATAGCAAACATGTTCAACAATGAATACTCACAAAAGACTCTGATCCTTCTACCTGAGCTCTACTTGAGCATATAAAGACTTCTACACCTATGGAACTGGTATGTCTGGACTTTTGGAGTGCTGAGGACAGCAAGGAGACTTCATTGGACATGCTGGTCATTACAGACCATTTCACGAAACAGACTTATGCTTTTTTTTGCACCTGTCAGACAGCTAGATAGGTAACCAAAAAGCTATGTGATCAAGTTTTTGTGTATATGGGTTCCCAGAGTGATTACACACAGATCAAAGGGAACTATTTTGAAACTGAGTTCCTTGCAGAGTTGCTCAGACTGGCTGGCCTTGCTAAATCAAACAACACAACATATCATCCTATGGGAATTGGAGGAACTGAGAGTTTTAATAGGACTCTTGGTAACATGCAGCACTCACTGCCTCTTAAAGCCAAACAGCACTGGCCTCAACAAGTTCAGACTCTGACATTTGCATACAATGCAACCCACATGAGACAACAAATTATGTGGCATTCTACCTAATGCTTGGCTGTATACCCAGACTCCCAGTTATATTATGTTTAGACAAGTTCTTAAAGATCCTGTAGTGGTAGACTATGAGGACTATGTAAAAACACCCATGCCACATCTGCATGAAGCAATAAATACAACCCAGTGACATGTTGATAGGCACAACAAAAGCAGAAGGGTACAACAGAAAGGTAAAAGGCACTTACCTCAACACTGGAGATTGTTCCACCCAAACCAGGATGAGAGAGGTAAAAAAAAAAAACCTTTCAGACAAGTGGGACACAACTGTACACACTATCACCAACAGGAATCCACACATACAGAAAGGATGACAGTGGGAACTAAAACCTTTGGCTAAA
>JBBPCZ010000136.1:8136659-8147126 GCA_037974445.1 Brycinus macrolepidotus
TGTGTGTGTGTGTGTGTGTGTGTGTGTGTGTGTGTGTGTGTGTGTGTGTGTGTTTGAGAGAGAGAGAGAGAGAGAGACAACTAGGTGTCACAGAAATGAAAACCTGTTCCATTATCAGCTCTGGTCGACACTCAGGCGGACAACTTAATCTCTGGAAAACAGGGTACATGTTTTACAGTCCCCACACACTGGAGAAAAGACGGGGCTTATCAGCAGGTATAGAGTTCACTGAGAGTTCAGTGCTCCTGGTACCACCCCAGCTTAGGGAAAGGGATATTTGTGGCAGATATGAAGCAATAAGGCAGCAGGTAGGAGGAATCTTCCTGTCAAATTCGAATGGATAGCCAGGAAAATTGATTGATCCATGCTCCACCTATAAATGCTTTCGTTTAAACACAGCAACCAGGGCTAGGTTGGACAAACTTCAGAGAATGTTTACTTGTGGTACATTAGGGGAGTAGGGGAGCTACTGATTTTATCCCTTAATTTGTCTACAAATGGAACCACAAATTCTAAAACCGATTCTGTATTTTTAGTAATTTAGGGAATGAATACAGTGCCCCTCCCCTTACTCAACTGGTTCAGCCTGAGTTTGCTGATTATAACAGGTCAGCTAGAGTAGCCTGTTCAGATTTGATGCAGTGATATGAACCTAGTGCTGGTTGCCACAGCTGGCAGTGTTGTACAGAGACCACTTTTTGTTTGAGATCTTACCTACAGCGCCAGAATGGCTAGACGCACAGCTGTGTAGCAATGAAAACACAGTTCAGATCTGAAGGTTGAGAGTCCCATTCCAAGCCTGCCTTACATTATAGATTTACTGAGTACACAGCGCATATGTGAAGGTGAAAATGTATCTCAAACCCCTACAGATATCAGGTGCAAAAATTTACAGAACACACTGGACCTATACCCATGGCTTAGCTGCATGGTCTGTGTGTATGTGTGTGTGTGTGTGTGTGTGTCTTTGCTGGGGTTAAATTGGGATTTGTTCTGAAGGGGGGCTTTGTAGTTCCAGGTTTGCTATGGGTGCTCGTGTGTGTGCATTCTAAACAGTGGTTGCTGAAAATATTGTTGACGGGGGAGGGGGGATGTAGATGTAGACTTAACGACAGAGACAGAGGTATATAGAGAGAGTGTGTGTGTGTGTGTGAAAGAAGGAGAGCAGGCACATGTGTGGCTCACTGTCTGTGGGCATTTCTCAATAGGCTATATGTTCTTCTCTGTACTTGTGTTCTCGTGATACATCATAAATCATGGTCTGAGTACAGTTCTAATTTAAAGTTCACATCTAGCCAAGTACAGATCAAATAAAGTGCCCTTGATTTGTGGGTTTTATCAGCAGGTGACATGTGTCGACTTGGGTTGTCAAGTTTCCCAGAGTGCGTTTCACACAGCAGTGGTGAACCAGCAACAACAGCAACCACTGCCAGATCCGTTCTACATGTTTTCCTAAAGTTGCACTCATCACCCAGCAAACACAAAGTATTTCCACCATAAATACGAAATCCCACCAACATACCCCACCATTGTGTCCATATAGGCACATATTGTGAGTAGGCTACATATTTTCAATTCATATTTTAATATATTTTAAATAAAATGAATGAAGGCCATTTGTTTTATTACATTATATGTTATTTTATTGTAAATATCAGTTAGCTGAACATGCAGGGTCTCAAGATTCTCAAGTTGAGCTGTGATGTCAGCAAGAACCTGGCTGTCCCAAATGCAGATTGAGCAACTGGATCCTCCTGACCTCGGGAGTCTGGACTTCTGAGCCGAACTTGCTAGGCCTGAACTCCCAAGAAAGAGAGGCTGTTCTTGATGCACTCTGTATTGAGAGACGCCCTCTTTCTGGGTCCTGAGGGAGCACTGATTGCACGGTGTGTTTGGGCAGCTCGCTAGCTCACAAGCAGCAGCAGAGAGGATAGAGAGACAGTAAGTACATGTTCTTAGGATCCTCCGGAGCAGCATATCTGCACAGAAACACAATTTCACTTTAGTCTGCTGCAGTCAGACACACACACACACACATAGAAAACATGTATTAGTCAGTGTAATTATTACGAATGAGAAAAGTGTCAAAATAAATACATTATTGAAACTGTGTGAGTCTGAGTGTCTCCTGTTGACCCAAAAGTGGGCCAGCGTGCGGGGGTGGAGCTCCAGCCCAATTTAACCCCTGTGTATATGCAAGTTTCTCATTGACATTTGCCACAGAAGTTGTAATGTGTTTGTTGGGGGTTGCACAAAAGAAAACAAATGAATCAAGGCCTTATTTATGGGTGTCACCTGTGTGCAATACCACAGGGCTAATGCGCGTAAAGAGGCTCAAATGAATGTTATGAAGCACTTCATTTCCTGCACAGCATGTGAAGATTGGCTATTAAATCTGATTACTGGCAAGCACAACTATGAAGAGTGTCCTGAAGAGATCTCTGAGTCCAAGACGGATACTAGTACTTCATCATAAATTATATTTTCATGATTCTTTCATGGTTAACAGCACCCATTTTAATGGTAATATAAGTAAAGAAGTCCCTTCTATACAGAACAAAAAGTGAGAAAATTAAAACCCCTTTTTCAAAATGAAACCAGAAATGTGAAAACCTTAAGATGGCCACTGCAGTACATGTGATAGATACTAAATTCACAATGTGGTACAAGTTTTGAGGTGAGTTTAATGAATGACATTCTCATTATAGCATACTTTAATATGCAGATGTTACAAAGTCGAGTGAAACAATAGCACAAAAGAGCTTTGGCTGATGAGAACAACTCAGACAACAGAAGTGATCAGGAATTTATGAGTACTTATTTAACAAGCAAACGTATTAAACTTTAAAGACAAATGATTGAATTATGAATATATTTATGCAGAAGTGTTGGCAGAGAAGTGATACTGCCCCTGGTCTCACAGTGAAATGAATCTGCTTGACAGGCACTCTCGTTTTACATATTTATCTGGACGTTATGGTTTCAAAGTCTCCAGAATATGGAAGGTGGCTAAGTACATAAACCACTCAACACATTTCCAAGTCTTGAGAGAAGAAAGGGAATGAGATATCCAAGATGCTTGGGTGTGTCCTGAATAGAGTAGAGGGAAAAGAAAACCTCTTCAATCCAGTTTCCAAATCCTCTGATTGAAACTGTTCACATTAATACAAGTAATTCATATTATTAAGTGTAAATTTTTTGAAAATTCTTGGAGAAATGAGAGGGAGAAATAATCGCTGTGGACTTTTAGACAGAATTTTTTTGTGCAGGCACTGGGTTGGCTGTATCAATAAAACAAGGGTTATTTGCCCATACTGTGAGAAGAATTATGCATCTATTCTCAATTCTTCTGCTTTCTCTAATACCTTTCTGTCTCTTCATACAAGAAGACAAGACTGTCAGAATGCGTTCAGATGCAATTAAAATGAAACAAGTCAGAACACGTTTTCTGTTTCCAACAAGGTCATGTTTTCTTTTGAAAAGAATAAGAAAAACCACAAGCAGCCCATTATCATGTGCATCACACAGACATTTATTTTTCTATTCATGTTTATAGAGTTTTACCATATTAATCTTTCACATTTTGCATGCCGTAGCTTAGTTCTACTTTTGTTTGTCATGAAGATGATATGGCTTCTTGTCTACCATATCTTAAAACCATTGTACGCTAAATGCAGTGTTTTTAAGTTCTTTATTTAGGCGTTAACAAATTTAGTTCAGCGTATGTGTAACTGATGATATTGTAATTCCCTGATTAATTCCTCTGGTTTTTAAACGTTTAAACATAATCCTTTTGGCATAGAAGCAACCAAGATGGTGGATTGACTTATAGTCTCTGGAACAAAACTGCATTGTGTCCAGTTTGCCTAGCTTGTGTATGGAAATCTCACACTATTTCTCCATATTTAATGTGTAAAAACCCTTAGATTGCCATGTTTTCTGTTTTTTGGTCTTGGGGGCCAAACAACACAATGAACAGCAAAATTCTTACAACACTAATTATAACAGGAACAATGCAGTACACAGTTTAAGCCTGTTATTTTGAAGTGGTGGGGAGCTCAGTGATTAGTATATTAGAAGGTTGTTGGATCAGTCCCAGGTAGGTACCATGGGACACTGACCTTTAACTGCATCCCCCACTGAAGCAGATGGCTGCAGTTTTTAAGGTTTCTGCTCACTGAGCACTACTGTAATGGCCAGGACCAAGGCACTTAACCCCAAGTTCTACCAGGGGTCCGACCTTCCTCATTCTGGGTAATGTGATTATATTGTTAATGTTCTGCCTTTTACTTTACTTGATATTAGGTGTGCGATAATATTGTTACCATTTCAATTTTATAACACCATTCAGGCTAAAATAGAATGGGATTATGTGATTTTATTCAAATTTACATGCTAAATCTGTTTTGAGTGTTATAATTAGAAAGGGGGTCGTTACTCAAAACAGTAATCCCTTGCAAATTAAGAATTATCTCACTCGGATGGTAAAGAGAAGACTGATTGTTTCCTGGGAGAATTCATCTCATTACTCATTACTTTTCACATGCGTTACTCGTTAAAATTCAGCCACATCTGTATCAACTGGGAAAATGAAATATTTTTTGAAATATTTTGGATTTTTGTTTTTGGAAAGAAATAGCCTATCATATGTTTTATTAAACACAGAAGCTATCCAGTAGAAGTAATTAAAAACAACTGCCTCCAAATAAAATCTTTATGAATAAACCATAAAGCTTACAGAGCTGTTTCTGAATGAAGAGCAGAAAAAAAGTGTATTGTGATGACCTTGCCCAGTGTTAATCACATTGTGACTGATTAAGAAGTCTGGTGTAATGTGATTACAACAGCTTACATGACACCTACACTGTGTACACAATTATTAGGCAAGTGAGTATTATGACATTATTATTGTTTATATGCATATTTTCCAACTCCAAACCACAGAAACTGAATGTTTATTGGATTGAACCATTTTCAGGTGATATGTGTTTGTGTAATGAGGGAAGGTCTGGCCTAAAGTGATTAACGCCTTATATTACGGTGTGCATAATTATTAGACCGTTTGTTGAATATATTCATCAGTGTTGCAGAACAGCGCATTTAGAATGAAAAGGTTTAAATTAACTGCAAGAGACTTGAGGAGAATTCAGTGTGAAGCTACCAGGAACCCATTATCCTCCAGTGCCACAATGTTCTATAAGTGCAACCTAGCTTGAGTGTCCAGAAGAAAGTGTCAAGTGCTCTGAGACAGGAGGCTGAAACACAACCCCCACTGAATAAGATTCACAGGTTGAAGCATCAAGCCCGGGCAAAGAAATACCTGAAGACAGATTTTTCAAAGGTTTTATGGACAGATGAAATGAGAATGACTCTTGATGGACCAGATGGAAGGGCCCGTGGCTGAATCACTAATGGACACAGGGTTACCACTTCGAGTCAGATGTCAGCAAGGCGGAGGAGGGGTATGGGCTGCTACCATTAAAGATGAACTAGTTTCCAAACTCCAAAACCCTGCCAGTTTCTGAAAGATATTTTCTTCAAGCAGTGGTACAGGAGTACACTCACAATACTGTCTGTATATACAAAGTGTTTTGTATATGTCATGTCTACTTCTATTTTTCAGCATGTTTACATCTGGTAAAATCAAACACAGCTACAGTCTTCACTAAAGATGGTCCCAGTTTTGAATCTGAAAATATGTGGCCAAGACAGCCTTCATAGTGTTCGTAACACTGTGCGTATTTTTCCTAGTCAGCAATAAAAAAGGCTGGCCAGGCACAGGTAAACTGAGCTCTTAATTCTCTGTGCATGTGATGGATGACCAGAAAGGCTGCTGGGACAGTAAGCCACCCTGGTGTGTCATAGAATGTGACATGCTGAGACTCATGGGGAATCTACCGTAGCATGTTGGTTTGAACACATTTTACTCATATCTTGCCATGTTTAAGCATAGAGTTAGGTCACTAGTTGCTCTTTTTCCTTAGTTAATGAATTAAAGACTCAAACTGGATGGTCTTTGAACGGAGAGCTGGGTCTTGCTGTGGTAGGCTTTTTTTTTTTCTTTGTGGCAAGAACAGATGCCCTAACGTGCCACGTGCTGTCGACTCAGCATAAGCACACAGAAGATGGAAACACAGGGAACTATTACTTCATCACTGGAATGAGTCAAACTCAATTACCGAGCCATTCATTTTCCATCTACACCAGCAACCAGCCCACCCAAGCCCTGCATCTTTCCATCAAATGGCTCAGAATTACTACAGGCATATACTGGTATACTTTCCAAAATCTGCTGGTGTCAGTGTCATTCATATTTGTGAAAAGGGGATGTTGGTTAAAAATGAAAAAAAAAACAAACAGAAAACAAAATTAAAACAATCTCATCTAATCTAAGAATTTTGTGAAATAGCTAACATTACCATGATGGCAAATTTGTTGTCATTTTCAGCTTGGCTAATTTTGATTAGCTACAACGACATAGCTACAACAAACCTAAATTCAGTAGATTAAATAAGATTTTAACCAATGTGTGGCAGAAGCGCGCACTACAGTTGCTACAAAGGAATGTTTTTATGGACAAAGCATAAAAACAACGGATCGTTTCAAGATGTTTACTTAAGTGAAATACCTTTTTTAGCAAATAAATAGAAATTATGACAATCTGTAACACATTTGCAAGGCATGTTAATTCCCTTGCCAGCTCTTTTCACCTCGGACCTTTTCGACACTGCAGATAAACTGGGTTTAACTTCTCCTCATCTCTCCATGAAACCAATTTCTTATTAGGATTGGCAAGCTAACAAAATTGTGTTTGAACCTAAAGTTCAACCTGCGCCTCATCTTCCTCCTCCTGTTCGCCAGCTTCACTCGTTACCTGGCCCACGTTGCCTCCTCTGAACTTCAATCTGATCAAATAAGAGAGGAAATAAGAGAGTGTCTCCAGTGGCTCGGCTCTGAAATATGGTTTAGAGGAATGCTGCAGCATGGAGCCCATTTGGCATTTCCAAAGCCGACCTCAGGATGGCATTTATTCGAAAGCAGACTCAATTTAGATTTTTCTATTGGTCTTAGTGTCCTTGTTGTGTCCTTTGTGTCTCTGTATCTGCTCTCCTTTAAGTTTAGTGCAGTGCCCTATATCTCTACCGTGTGTCATCAGAAAAGAAACTCAGAATTTGAAAACACACAGTAGGAAGTACGAAATGATATAAGGTGGAATCTGCACTGCATTCATAATGGCAGATATTCACTGTTCCACGTGTTTTCTGTTTGGTTGGTTTTCTTTATTTATTTTACCAGTTTGTTGTTTGTGTTGTTTGTGTATGGTGTTAGCTGAGAGATGTGATATTGAAATTTGAAACTGAAATCACTGTGAGATGATATCCTGCAGAAAGATGCTGGAGCCTGGCTGAAGGTCTTTGTACACATGCACTCGCTGAGCTACAATAGCATATAAAGTCACCATGAGCCAGTGGAGCCCCTCTGGGCTAAAGCTGAAGCATGAAAGCCCCCTCCACTCCCATTTCATCTAATGCTCTCTCTTTCTCTTTCTCTCTCTCTCCACCCTATACTATTCGTCCTGACACTTCTCCCTGCATAAATAATTCAGAACCAGACCCCTGCTCTTGCCATCCCCACCCCCACCTCCACATGCACATATACAGTAGCACTACTGCCATCATCAAAATCCTCCATTGCAGCTGCATCATATACAGGTGCCTGAATCCATACCACACTGAGGGGCTGTGGCACACTCCCTCTTTCTTCATGTCAGCCTGGCTCTACTAGTCTTTAAGACCTGGGCTTATCTTTACACTCTCTCTCTCACACTCTGACCTCTATCTCCCTTCTTGCTCTCTCTCTCTCTCTCCTTGCTCTCTCTCTCTCTCTCTCTGTCCCCCCCCGTCTCTCTCTTTGCTCTCTCTCTCTCTCTCTCTCTCTCTCTCTCTATCTCTCTAACACACACACACTTTGTCCTCTGTTTCTCTCCTTGCTCTTTCTCTCTTTCTCTCTCTCTCTCTCTCTCTACAGCTCCAATACCAACTCTACCCATAATAAACTGCCTATTTTCAATGGTGTTCTGCCTGGATATCCTCAGTTGACAGATATGGTAGATATGGGCTCTAATCATGCTTTATTCAAGGTCCTCATAGCACCATAATGGCTTGAGGAATTTAGTAGAATTGCCACAAGAGGTTTTTTTCTAAACCCCTGTTCCCAATTTAATCATGTTCTATTACCATCCACTAGCAGTCTTCCCCTATCACACAATGCTACCAAGGGAGGGTGAGGGCTAGCATGTGCTTCCTCCTAGACATGTGCAGTCATCATTTGCATCTTTCTTCAAACTGCCGCTAACACAACAGCATTAGACAGCTGAATGTGCTTGGAGGAGAATACTAACTGCCAGGTCTGGAGATGACTGGTGGAAAGAGGGACACCAATTAGGGCCTCTTGGACTCTAACCAAGACAGCTATAGCAACACCATTGATAAAAATAATCTTTTTATAGTTATTTTATGTTAAAAAAATCGCTACTTAAAATACTGTTATTTCTGAAAATGTCATTTCAAAGGAGAAGTAAAATATTTACTTTTAAGTAAGTCAATGTAAAATTTTATTCCAGGTAATTCTGGCCCGTTCTGCTGCTTTCACCATTTTTTTTTACACAATGTAATGGGCAACAGATGTTTTCAAATGAATTAATATATAAAAACAAAAATTAAGTATTGTTCATTTATATTTATATTTATATTTATATTTATATCATTTTTATTTATACTGTTTATGTACAGAATCAGTGAATGAGCTATGAGCACTTCTGTATTAGCACTTCTAATACAGTATGCCAGCCACTTTGGAAAAGGGAGATGGAGAGGCAGTATGTATGTGTGTTTGTGTTTGTACTGGGGTAAATTAGTAATGCATACATGTTTCTGTTTATTCAGCTGCTAAGGAGGATACTGGTTGGTTTTTAGCTGAATTGAGAGGGGATCATATCTTTGGTATCAGTTCTTCCCATCTGACAGCTTGAGCATTGTTTAATTTCAAAAACTCATATTGGCTCCTCCTAAAGAGCTGAAAGCTCTGAAGACAGGACATCGTGGAACACTGACGTAAGACACAAAGATCCTTTTGGCTTTCGATGAGTGTGTTTTGTGATTTCTTTCATTAGTACTGCCAATATTTATATTTCACATAAGAATGTGGCATAATGGGATAAATGTAAAGAATAGTGTAATTCCAGTAACGTACAGAGGAATATCTAATTGACAATATCTAAGTGTCTCTGCAAATTCTCACATGAAACAACTTCAGAAAGTTGTCGAACATGTTCTTCAGACTAGAATCTAACAATATGACCTCAGCTGAGGTGAATTCCTGGCTTTTACATTTTGAAACTTTGAAGACAACCTCAAAGGCAACTGGGAGCAGCTTTAATGTTCTTTACTGCCAAAACAATGTTATTTTAGACAGGTCCTAACCAAGTTGAATACATTTTATATTAATAATATTCTTCCTCAAAGTCATAAGCTCATAAAAGAAACATTATAGCAAGAAATAGAGCCACAGCTAGGTCAGAAAGAGCAACCTTCTCAATAACATTAGCCTTCATTACTAGGAATAGTTCACAGCCAGAACTAAGACTCGGACACATGCTTGGAATCAAATAACCACAGGGATACAATTTGTCTGCTTTTCATTGCTCTGTCCACAATGGATCTTGAAGTGAAAGGGCTGATTTAGCACTAGGGGTGTATTAAGATGGAGGAGTCATGTGTTAGTGATCCAATTTTAGCTTCAGCTGAGAGTTATGCAGGTCAGGAGATGCTCACTATCTAGCAAAATGAATCACCTCTCACATTTAAAACTGTTGGGTTCAGAGGAGGAAGGAAAACTTCATTGTAATATAAAAGTTAATTTCAAGTATTTTTTTTTCTATTGGTCCATTAATCATGAAATGTGTGCATAATGTTAAGAGCAGCTAGTTTGAAATAGAGAAAAAAACAGTATGAGGTTTTTATATGATGTAGTGTGGCTGAGTTAGAGCTGATACTTAATCCAAGGGGACCAGTCTCCAGCTGTAGGAGGATCTTTCTATACTCCTCAATGCCCATTTCTCTGTTTCAAAATGCAACCCACAGTCTCAGTACAATACAATGTTGAATGATAGCTCAATTGGGCTTTTATGGATATGACCTGGTATTATTTCGACATTCTTTATAACCATATTGTAGCCCCTAGGCTCATTTGAGTAGGTCTCCATAAAATATCCTCTATATTTGTCTTGATCTTTGTGCCCAAGGGATATTGGAGGGAGAACATGTCTCTAGATACGTAACCAAGGCAGAAACTCATACCCCACAGTTCCAGGAAAATACTAAATTTAATATGACTGTATTTCTCTTTTCTTTTTTAATTCTCTCTCTCTCTCTCTCTCTCTCTCTCTCTCTCTCTCTCTCTCTCTCT
>JBBPCZ010000136.1:8158943-8175919 GCA_037974445.1 Brycinus macrolepidotus
TGATAAAACATTTGTGACTGATGTTTGTTGAAATAAAACTTGTTGAAATTGTTGTTGTTGTTGCAATAAAACTTCTTTTAATGTTTTTTTTGCTTGTTTGTTCCTCATTCCACTTATTATATAACATAAGCTCCCAAAAACTAGGGTGAAATATTTTTTTCCTCTTAAAATAAAAATTCATGCCGTAGGCGGTTAAGATTGCCCTTCACTGGAAGGAAGGGGCCAAACCCAAACCCTAAAAGGTGTCCCAATACTTTTGTCCATATAGTTTACCAGCATAATTAGGACGCGACCATGGAATCAGTCGATTAACTTTAGAATCAGTGGGACTGATTTCATGTAAAAATGACACTCTCTGCCTTATGGAAGTCCTAGATACATTACTGGTCAGCTTTCAGTCACTTGTTGGAAATGGAAAACAGAAGTACTAGGTTTATGCCAGTGCTCTCTAGTGAAAGAATCATTGTAAATATGTTATATTCAAATTAAATATAAGTTAATGTCAGTTACATGATTCAAATAAAATATGGTAAACAATCAGCAAATCATCCATACATTCTCAGCTAAGAACATTAAGCTATATACACATCTGTTTCTCATTGCTTCCTCCAAAAGACTGAATGCCTTCAGTTATTTAAACTGGACTAAGGTAGGAGTGCCCAGTCTTATCCACAAAGGGTTGTTGTAGTTGCTTCTTTTTAATTCCAACATTGCAGGAGCACACACCATTTGTTTGAGTAGTTAATTAAAGAAGTGGGAGGTGTGCTCCTGCTTGTTTTTAATGAAAACCTGAAGCCACACCTGCCCAGTAGGACTCTAGCTTTCAAAATCTGGACCTCTGTTCACGTATCTAGTGTTCAGATAAGGTGCAACCCATTTGACAACAGCTCAGATTTTAAAGGACTGTAAACTTGATCAAATGCAGTCCATAGTCACATCATACTGCTGCTGACATAGCACAGCATGTATGTTTTAATCAAGGATTACTATTATAACATTATAACTTTTGCTATTTGTGTCACGTTCCTGTCATTTTAAATAGGTCTATTCCTATGCCAGATATTCTACTGAGAGTGCGGTTAGCACTGAAGTTTGCTGTAGTTCGAATAGGAGAGCACGCACAGGACCGACAGCAGAGCGGCCAAGCAACAATAATTCACATTTTATGGACAGAACAAGTCAAGTGTGTAAAGTTCACCAGAAACATCACTGAAAATGAACTGGACCCATGACATTTCAATCCGAACGGTTCTGCACCATGTAAAAGTAGTGCTGTTGTTGACAGAGGCATGTAATTCAGGCCATGCTAGCGGGTGCATTTTTGTAGAGCTACACTATGCAGCTCGAACCACTCATTGTTCCAGAGAAGATGGGTCAACATTCGCTTGTTCAGGCAAAGGTCAAAGAAAGTAGATGTAATAAAAGTCACCCAGGGAAATAAGTCACCAGTGAGGTGCTCAGGCTGTAAAATGTGCTCAGTGAATGGTTTTTTAGCATAATTTGGACTTTACCTCACCAGAAATGATTCTTTCTCTCCTTTAAAATATGTATGAGACAGAATTTTATTATGTTGCTTTTTCTGCTTCAAAAACTTTACACTTAAAGAGGCCATATCTTACATTTTTGTAATATATGACATATATTGAATGGCTTTATATAACAAAAATTCATTTTTACTAGATCATGTTTTTTTTTTAATCTATCTTTAGCCCATGGAATTAAACACACACTTTTTGTGACTTTGGCTTTAAAATTGATGTAAATTATTGTTGTTCTGATTGACTTTCCCGTATTGAATCTCATTCAAAAAGAAGTCCAGGCCAGAGGCCTGCTGCCTGACCTGAGCTCAAAGGGACCTGACAAAATATCAGCTCTAAATTGGGCTTGGGCTCCAGGTTGTTTTTCAGCAAGTACTTTTTTTGTAGCACATTTCATTCTCTTTTGTTCACCTTCTCTCTCTCTCTCTCTCTCTCTCTCTCTCTCTCTTTTTCTAACTTTGTTTCATAACATTGTCTGTTTGTTCAGTAGCTCTGGAGTTTGAGGAGTGGGTGATCCACACATGTTGAGAGGGATGTGTTGGGTTCAGGGGCAGACTGGCAACAAAAAGCAGCCGAGGAATTTGCTGTCAATCACCAAATTTGAACAGACAACTTTGGTGCTTTTGTTATGCTAATCTGCAATACATGCAAAACGACTTAATTACCAAGCCTTTCCTCTCCATGTTTGTGTGTACAAAAAGTAACAAAAACCAAAAAAATTAATAAAACAAAGTTTAATGAATGTAATTTGCCTCACACCTACTTTGATCTAATAGCTTGCCTTTATCAATATTGCAAAGCAGTCAACAGTGTTTAAACACAGAACTAAAAAATAAACATATGCACACAAAGCACAACACTATATAACATTAAGAACATTATATTTACACTATATTACACCAATCATATTCACACTATATTACACACATCTCATTACATCCCCATGTTTTTGTTTGTGATTACCTTTCTAAAGAGCAGAGTGTAAAATGCTAGGGTTTCAAAGGTCTGAGTAGTCTAGAAAAAATGTTAAATATACGTTTATTTTACCCATTTATAGTCAAAGTTTATGATCATTTCTAAGCACTTTAGCAAAAAAAATAGCATGGCCTTCTCTAAATGTGCTCTAAGCCTTAATGGTTAAACCTTGGAAGTGCTCAAAACTGCAACGGCATTCAAAACGAAACCGCAAGGTTAACACTGTGTTCTTTATTTAGTTCATTTAGCTAGTTTTCAGCACATAGCATGTAAACATGTCAAAACACCTGCTCTCTGCTCAGTCCTCTTTGATGATTCTGACTCTTTGCCCCTGTCCTCATCAGCAAAGTCAGCCAGCAAAACCTTTTTCTTTTTTACTTGGTGCTCTTTCACTGCACCACAGGCCTCAGGTTTCCACTTTCTATTCACGTTTTGGCAAAAAGTGTAGGATACTTCAAACTAGCACTAGAAACCAACTGCCCGAGTGCAGTTACAATGGCAAGTGCTACGTACAGATTGGACCAGCTGTGTCACTGCAGCTAAGATGACCAATTGAATATCTTTATTTAAGCTATTTAATGCTCAATGAGCAAATTCCAGAATGGGCAGTTGGGTGCCTGGTTGGATAGGTCGAATGGTCCCTGTAGATCTTTCCCCTCACTTGTTACATTTAACCAAAATGTATCAAGCATTTCTGTAAGAAGGAGCAGTAACGAGAGGAACTTTAGCACAGACAGCCTTAGAGATGATCAGAGGGGAGTAGATGCAGGTTTCTGCCAGATGCATAAAATATCAGTGTATGCCAGCATGACATTTTCAGTCTTTCAACTTAAGTGCTTAGTAACAAAGCAAAGCCCCGTAAAACCTGTGATATTTGGGATAATCCACCTCTGTGCATGTGAGCAGATCCAGCTCAGGTTCAGGTTTCAAATCTAGCAGTACAAGTCAGGCTGGTTGGGTTTGGGTCTTGAAGCCATGGGCATTGGGTTCGGGCTTCAATTTTACATCCATGCAGAACTCTAGTTCAAGATAAAACACATCTTATAACTTCAGTGTGAATGATGTATGTATATACTATCTTAGTGGAATGTAATGAAATGTGTTATGATAAAAATTTTATATGTGAACAAACTTCTATTTTTAAAAATGGGAAGAAAATAGGTTTTTCTGTGATGTGCTTAAAACTTTAACTTGTAAATGTCATGTTCTATGCTTTTTCTTCCCCTCTTTCTCCCTCTCTCCCCCCTCTTTCTCTACCTCTCTGTTTCACATGGCCAGTCTCAGCAGATGACTCTGTAGATGTCAGGCAACTTGCCCACTTTTTGGCCCATGCTTTGAACATCAATCACTGGCTCTCAAAGGGGGTTGTGTGCCTGTGCTTTCCATCATTCCACTATCTCCCTAATGCCCGCACCACTCAGCGGCAGGACATTTTAATGCACTCTCAAAGTCAGACATTTCATATCTGGAGAAAGAGAGTGCAAGGGAAACAGAGTGAAAGAAGCAGGGAGAGAGAGAGAGAGAGAAGGGAAAAAGGGGACAGAGAAGGGGAGATTATGCATTAAATGCCATATCTCCACTTACAGTGAGAACGCATGCGATCTCTGTGGACGCAGATGACATTTTGACGTGAAATCTGCTTAGTGCAGCGTCTCCCTGTATTTGAATGTAAAACACACAGAGGGCTAAAACTGAAATACCAAAGGGGTGAGCGATGGACTGATGATATGAGGCTAGCGTCCCAGCATCTCAGATTGACTGTACCGAGAGAGAACGCCTGTTTCATTCTTATGCTTCTGATCATGACACGAGTAGAAGATAAAGATCTTGAAGTGATCTGCCAAAAGACAGAAACAAGGGAAAAGTGGAAAATGTCCAAAATAATGCATATGTTCCTGTGTTTCACAATACATGCTAATGCTCTGACATTGCAAAAATAACACATTTTGCAGTGGATGTAATAAATAACAAAGAAAAGTCATTGTTGCACGGTGGATACCATGTCATTTATGCTCTTAAACAAAAGGGGTTCTGTAAGAGTCCTTTAGTAAAGACAATAAAACTATAACAATGACTAAGAACAATGTGAATGAGTAAATGGTTCTTTGCATGGTTAAAATATTATTCTTTTGAGAAAAAAAAACAACAGCCTGATACATATGGTTCTCTAAAAAAACTTTGAACAAATGTTCTAGAGAAAAATAGTGCCTTGAATTAACTTGATCCAAATGTATCAATCAGATGCACATAAACAAAATATACAATGCAATTTATACTCTTTCAGTTCACTTCCTTTGACAAGAATTTCGTTGATGTAACACATTTAATACCCTTTGATACAAATGGAAAAAAATGTACACCCAACAAACATGTACATCCAATAAAAATGTTCTGTTATCATTACAAGTCATAGATATTTTGTTTTTTTGCTAGGAATATTCATAAAACTGGGGTCATTCTAAGATTTTACCCTTAGGTGAATGTGAGATGCTCAGTGCTACATTTTGAATGCAATAGGGCACTGCAATTGTGTGTGTGTGTTCCAAGAGAAAATATGTAATGTTTACACTGTAGTTTGTAAATACTAAATGTGAGAGGCTTGAACTGATTAAAACTTAATTTATTCACACTGGCGATCAGAAATTGTTTAAGTCAATTGTCTTGTTCCTTTATTTCCAGGGCCATTAAGGGTAGCATAAGAATGCTGCAGAATCCACTGTGGGACTAGCAGAACAGGCTGATTTGCACAAAAGTAGCTTTTTTTTGGTAAACACTACACTGATTGCTCCTTATGAATTAAATGTCAAGTCATATGCCATTTAACATGTCTGTGATTTTGCTCTGGTTTAATGTTCTTTAGTAACTTACTGTGGTGTTCAAAGAACGTTGTCATGTTTTTTGTGTACTGACACGCTGTTTCTGAATTGCTCTCAATGGGAGAGATCCGTTTTGTGCTTTGCTTTTGCACTCAATGTGCCTCGCGTTTAATGTGCGCCGCAGAACACATTGGGTGACCTGAGTTGAAATAACTTCAGCTTCATACCTAAGTAAAAATGGAAACAACCAAACCAGCTCTCATCCTACCCTCCCTGCCCTCCTCTCGTTTCAACCGCCTGAAGCATCTACCTCAGCAAAGGAACCGGACAGCATATATAAATCACTGCCTTAAATACTAGAACCATATGCAGTCATTTAATAGTTGGATCTTGTGTAGGCTACACAGTTATCTAGCCAGCTAGATATCACTAATGGCACTAGGAAGTGTTAATGACACTCACTTTTTTGTGTTTTGTGAAATGATGTTTGTGGTATAATCTGCTATAATGAAATTGCAAAAGCAAAGACCACATTGTCAGTCAACGCTTTTTGTTCATCCTTAGAGAACGTCTATCTAGATGTTAGCTAGCCAGCTTAATTGTGGCTCCAAATTGCCTCTGCACCACACCTGTCATTCAGGCTGAGCATTAGCGAATGTTACTGGAAGCTTTGCATGGTTGTTTAATGCAACGTCACAGTAAGAGGTCTGGCATAAGGGGATCATTTAGTGGGACAAAGTCCCACAGTCCAACAATCCCTATAAAAAAAAACACACACACAATTTTGTACATGGCCTTTGGATGCTCCACTCATGATTTGATTCTGACACCAGGCCTGTCACAAAGTTTCAGAAATATTTGGGAAAGAATGAGTTTGGGAAGAATAATATTTTCAGGGGGAATGTGATGAAAGTGGGGGGGCTAAAGCTCCCCTGAAAAGGGTCTAGCATTGCCCCTGGGAGATTGGGGTTTGTCAACAAATAATACTTTAATGGGGGCTAGGATAAAGAATGGAATAAAATATATTACACCAATGCAATTATTGCCAAAAGTAAGTAAAATAATATACAAAGTTGTATTGAGATACTTCTCACCCCTGTGCATGTAAAAATCAAATAAACTTTGTGTTTTACTTTTTCAGTGTGTTATATAAAGATTTTTAGTATGCTTGTCCTCGCTCAGGCAAGTTGGCAACAAGAAGTGATACAGGTGGTGGAAGCAGATTGAAACACTTGAAACAACTACAGAAAAACATGTCTATGGTGCTCTGCATTTCCCTGCATATCAAGACTTCCAGTCAAAGTTGAAAATTCACTCTGTTCACTCCGGAAAATATTCAGAAAATTTTGGCTGCAGACAGAAAAAATGAAATTGCATTGAGAACAAAAAACATTTTCCCTATTAAAGAATCTAAATACACATCTGACAGTAAATATCACTTCCTCTTCACTGGGAATATATATTTGCTGTTCAATTGTACCAAATGACTCAAGTTGATCAATATCAATATCGGCTTCCCTTTGAATGGAGCATCATTCATTGCCTGCCCTGTACCTACAAAGCACCTGGCAGCTCCAATGATTTCAGTAAATATTTTTACCAGGCGCTGCTGTGCTGTCTCAAGGGGTGATTACCACTCGCGTGTCAGTTTTATGTGAAAACAGCATGATGAAGAGTAGCAGGTCGATAGCCTCCTAGGATCTAAGCAGAGCTCAGTGTACTGAATGTCTCTCTATCCCCTCCTCTGTCTCTAATATCCACTTTAGAAGTCCTCTGAATCGATCTGCTGAAGAAAAATCAACCTTTTTTTTTTTTTTTATCAATGCAACAAATCTCTCTTTTTTGCATAAGCACAGGGTGAAGATTGATGGAGAAAGGGTCAGCTAGAACTGGAAAACATCATTATCAGACCAAAGTGGAATACAGCCATTGAAGAAATTGGTTTTAGTAATGTACCTTCATACTATAATCAAATTTTCAAGACCCTGTTCTGAAGTGCACATATGGTCAGTAAGTCGGGGCCCAAAATGTATTAATTCTCATAATCAGTTGATCAGATTTATACATTTGTTTTCCTGAGTAGAATCTGTCAATCTTTCCTTCCTCTTCTTTATTTCCACACAAACCCACCCCCCATCCACTTAGTAGTAGGTCCAGCATCAGAGGGCCATGCCCCACTAAACCCTGTATTTTGTACATCAGCCATTACATTAAAACTACCTGCCTAATACTGTGTAGGTCCCCCATGTGCCACTAAATCACCTTTGACTTATTGAGACATGGTCTCCACAAGACCTGGGATACGCGGCACCAAGACATTAGCAGCAGATCCTCTAAGTTCTGTAAGCCTCCACGGATCAGATGAGTTTATTCAGCACATCACACAAATGCTTGATCAGATTAAGGTCTGGGGAATTTGGAGGCCACGTCAACATCTTGAATTCCTGAACAGGTTCTGAACTGAAAGAGGTCACTGCCATTAGGTAATACTGTTTCCATGAAGGGATACTCTTGTTCCGCAACAATGTTTAGTTAGGTGGTACGTGCCAAAGTAATATCCACATGAATCCCAGGACCCGAGGTTTTCTAGCATCACATTGCCTTCACCCCCTTGCCCTCTTCCAAAGCACATTCCTTGGACCACTTTTGTTGGGTACTAACCACGCCATATCGAGATGGCTGATCAGTGTACATTCTTCTACAGTGGCAAGGGATAAAAAAATTATAATAAAAAAACAATCTAAGTGAAACTGCAGTGTGTGCACACATCTCCACTGCTTGGCATGTGTGCTTGCTGTAAAAGGCTACACTGATTAACTCCATCTTATTTTAAGGGGTAGGAACCCTCAGAGAATTATAGGCATTCAGAGAAGGCCAAACGATTTCTGGAAGCTAGTACTACTACTCTGACTTTAATATTTAATTTTAGAGTCAGAAAACAAAAACAAAAAAATACCCTATTCGGTTGTTTTGTCTCTTTTTCTTCAAGCTCTCCCAATGTTTAGACCTTCAGGTGCTGAACTGAAGTAACATGTCAGATTAACCACTAACATAATCAGAAAGCAACAGAAGAATCAGTCATGAAACTAATCATTGAGTATGAATATGATCAGCAGTATAACCAATGAGTTTCTATCAAATGGTAAACAGCAGCAGTGTCAGGCCAAGACTCTTCGCTGACGGAGTTACTATAGAAATGCAACATACAAAATTCAGATCTCCATACTGAATCTCAAAAAAGTGCAATCAAATATCTTAGTGCCATTAAACTACTTTCAATGCAATCTAATTATCGTATAGAGACGACAGTTTAGTTCTTTATTTTACAATCAGTAGTCAGTAATATTTCTTATGTAACCTAAAAACTGGTTGTAGTGTGGAAGGGGTTGATGCTGTGTACATTTTACAACTTTGGGCGGTTACATAATTGCCATACCCTATCTCTTGGAGGATGCAGAGGCATGGCTGGTTGTACCTCCTATATAAACTACTGTCAGTTCTGCTCATGATCCTGCATAGATTATCCTTTTGTGGTGGCAACTGTTTTTTTTTTTTTATTGCTCACAGGGTATGAAATGTACCTTATTGATGCTTGTAGCCTACATTATGCACAATTGGTAGTAATCCTGTAATTCTCAGGTGTGCCATTTCTCTCATAAGGTTTGTAGTGTAGTTCTACTAATGTGTTGTATGTTGATTTCATGTTGGATAACGTTGACAGATTTGCCATGGCATTTTGAAATATAAAGCAGCCAATCAGAGTTTTTTGTGTGTGTGATGCTGTAGAAGAATTACTTTTGACCTCTGAAAGAACCTTTGAATTGAAATGGTTCTTTAGGGTTTCAAGTAACGGAGATTTCAGTTTCCTGCAGGAATATTCCATTTACACAGTGCATGTTCATCAGGTTAAAACACTAATTGCTTATGTTAGCTATGTTTAGTGTGTGAAGTCAAACACGAACTTGCTCCTTTTTTCATAAATTAAACAGTAATTAGGTGTCTGTGCTAAAGACTAATTTCAACCCATATAACCTATATAACTCATACTGGCCTGCACAATATGTTGCAACCTCTCTGCCAAAGCTTTAATCCTTCTAATGTGGTAAATGCATTATTATTTTTTAATTTTTTATTTTTGGAGTCAGATTAAGTTATTAAGCTCCTACACACATTAAACCATCACCACCCTTGTTTCCTTTAATGGTCCAAGCAAGTGGAGTAGGGTGGAATAAACAAAAAGTCCAACACACTCTGTAAATCGGTGGTTTTATTTATATATTTGCTGTTCTGTCATGTGGAGTGATTGAAAAGCTGTCCTGTAGATCCTCTTGGTTTGTGGGGCCTGTCCAGCATCTAATCCATCCTGCCACGTGGAACACCAGCAGAATGTAAAGTAGGTCATCCTGCTATCCTGCTGAGTGTGTGCGTGTGTGTGCATTAGGCACATCGCCTTCAGTGGGTGAAAAAACGGCAATTCCTGCAGACTCACTCCACTTTTCTTCATTTGGCTCTGATTAGCTCTGATAATGTATCGGTGCCATTATAGTGCTAATAAAAAAGGAGGAGGGTGGCAGATAGAACAGGGGTAATGGGGTCCCAACTCACTGTCTAAATAAACTTCACTCTGACAAGCTCTCAAGACAAGTTGCTCACTGAAAGCGTCACATTGCAGGTCTAGCCTCGGTCCAGTTAAATGCAATAGTCTTTCAGGAATGGCTTATTGAACTGGATAGATCATAAAAACTTTACCTGTTTCATTACAGAGAAGGGGAAGCAGGAGTGTCTCCTTTAAACAACAGTTCGCCCTGGCTGATGAGGGCTGTGTCTCAGGTTCTCATATTTGGTTGAGTTTAGTGGGCAGTTCATTTTCATACGCTCTGAAATGTCCTTTACTGTTCTTAAGTGTTTTTCTGGAGAGTAAAGAAACCAGCTGATATGAAGTATGTTTCCTCATATTGGTTGTTTTCCATGTCAAGCACATAAATATAAAAAAACAATAACAATAATAATAATAATACCAGGAAAACTCCAGATAAGGTTAGTGCCAAAACACTTGTTTTATTTGTTACTTTGGTGGAACTCTTTTTGGAAACTTTTTGTTTTTTGGAACCATTTTTCTAAAGGTTCGTTGAAGGACCTTTTTTAAGTATCATGGTTAAATAGTTCATAGGCAAAAAGGTAAAAAAAAGAAATAAAAATGTGCATTTAAATGGTTCTTTAAATGTTAATTGGTCAATATAGAACCACTACCTTTACTAAAGAAGTTTTTTAATGTTGTAATCTACTTTGATGCAAACCAGACTGCGGCTTATTAAAGCTCACTGTTTCCCCTTTTTTCTGATATAACCACTAAACAAAGCATACAGCAAAGCAGTGCTCAATTTTACTTTATTTTGAACCTCACCTCTCTTTCTGTTAATCTTTGGAAGCACTGGGCCAAAATTGCCGCTCCAAATGAGGGTCGTGGAGAGGTTGGAGAACTGCTGACAGGTTTATAAATGACTCCCCCATTTGATGTATGTTCACTGAACTCTGGGCCAGTTTTGTTTGGGTGTTGTTTTCCTATTGTTGTTCTTGGCAGTGTTATATGGCTGTTGCGTTTTATATGAACAGCCCCGTTGTTAGGTGGCACCACAGGTGCTTGAAAAGGTTAGTTCAGAGTGTTTACAGAAATTTTTGTTTTATATGTATAGGCTGGATATTGAGTGATTCTCATGCAGTGTAATGTAACACAAAATTGCTACAAAATGTCACCACACACCATGAGATGAGGCGAAAAATTGAACATTTCATGAAGAGGTCATTGTTTCCAGCCAAGTGAACATGAAAGCTCAAAGCAAATAGCTGAAACGACTGTGTAGAGAGAGCACCGTTTTAGGCTTGCTAATTCCTGGCTTAATTAAAATGGGCAAAGGCAAGGGCCTTGTTTCCACCTGAACTCTGAAGTGTTCTGATGGCAACACCAATTACGCCATCCTTTTGTTGCGTCACATGAATGCCGTTTTGATTGGAGGGAAAGCCCCTGCAATAGTGCCAAGCCTTTCTGAGGTGCTGCCATTTTCTCGAGCACTGTGCATTTTTCCCTTTGATTCACATCATAGGCAAGAGAGCTGTGAGTGAAAGGGCCAATCTGTTCCTTCATGGTGGGAGACAGGGAGAGCGCCATGTCTGTGCCTTCTTTTTTGTCCGTCACATCCACCATTCTCCCTCACACCCCTTTTATTTCCTCACACACACGATCCATCGCAATGAGCGCCATATGTGGTGGCTTTTCACCAGCGCCATGCCTCAGCGTGCCTTTGACAACTGCAAGATGTAAGGTTCACAGCTGAGTGCGTTGCATTTGTAACGTTGGGCCTGGGCCTGTTTGATGAACAGAAAACACATGAACTGAAATTCCACCAATGTGCTTAAAGTGTACCGTTGCTGGGCTGCAGTGAACTCTGCCCAAAAATGGACCACTGCAAGGGACGTGACATCAGTGCTTCTGTGAGGTTATAAATAACCTCAGCTCATTTACCAGACCTCCAGAACTGTCCATGTGCAATAACTCAATACAATGCTCACATCACTCACTCTGGCAGTTTCAAGGCCACAAAATATATTATTTAAAATGTTTACAAAGACTATTTTCCTTACTTTTTCTCTTTTTTCATTTACTTTTTATATTTGGCACTTACATGCAGTTGAATGCAGTCACAGTCCGACCTATTCACAACATAGAGGTCAAGTGCACAAATGATCAAAGAAGTAGAAAGCTGACACACACTCAAGTGCTCCATGACTTTGATCACAGTTTTTTATTACTACACAGGTTAGATGAGAGCCTATGTGAGCCCATACAATTAGAGACAGAGTCTGAAGACCCTTATTATTCTACAGCTTATACTGGCTCCCACAGGTTTTATCGCACACTGTATTAAGCAGAAATGCTGGAGGATCACTTTTTTTTTCCAAGAAGAAATTCTTTTCTATTTTATCTTGTGACTAAGGAATATAAAATCCAGGGGGATTTCAGCCTAATGACTCTTATTGATTTTCTCCCCGGATGGAGAGTAAAACACTGAATAGAGTGTTTTGACACAACTCTTGAGGTTGCTATGCAGCAAAGACTCATTTATTGCAGAGTAACACTCCTGATTCCTGTTATCATCTAATTACCGCGCTTCTCATGTGCTGAACTGTGTGTCGTTGCAGACCAAGTACACCTCCTCATGGGAATGGTATTCCCTAATGGCAGTGGCCTCTATCAGCAGAATAATGTGCCCTGCCACACTGCAAAAATTGTTCAGAAATGGTTTGAGGAATATGACAAAGAGTTCAAGGTGCTGACTTGGCCTCCCTATTCCCCAGATCTCAATCCAATCGAGTGTCTGTGGAATTTGCTCTACAAACTAGTCCGATCCATTGAGGCCCCACCTCACAACTTACAGGACTGTAAGGACTATCTGCGTAGGCAGATAGAATGTCAGTTGTGATCCTGGAGATCCGCCGCACAATGAGACGCTTTTCCTGAGTGTCAAGACTTGAGATAACGTGTCACTTCCAACTCAGTGATTTGCTCTTCTTTTGTTACTTCATTAGAACAATCTACATAGATGAATCTATTATAATCATCTCTGTCAAACCAAACAATGTGTCTCTGAAGTTGTAACTAGAGGAGAAGAAGAATTAAGTCATAGATTGTCAGAGCTGATCCTGGAGATCCACAGCACAGTTTGATGGTTTTCCTGCTCACAGAGGGCTCAACACATGCCCCAAGTATCAATTACTCTACCAACTTCTGCATTATAGTTTCAGCAGGACTTTGAAATGTTTTATATTTTATGAAAAATTAAAAATGTGAATTTTTATTGTATCCTTGCACTAACTAATAAATTAGCAAATCCACTCAGCATTAGGAAACCAAGGCAACAGCACCATTTTTGTAGTTAAAGATAACCTCCCATACTATATCCTATCCATATATCTCTTGCTGTTCATATACCTCTAAAGCAGCAGGCCCCTGTAGCCTAGCATTACTTTTACCAGAGTGTAAATCATTATGATTTAGTTTTTTTAAAAGACATTCATATCCGTGGTTACTTAAAATGGCAGGCATGTGTAGTGTTAGGGGTACTTTTGTTGTTAAAGCAGTATTGAACGTGTTCAGGTCTGAAAGGGGTAAAACCCCTCTCTCCTGGTGGTAGTGTTTTATCCATGTTAAAGACTTTAAATTGGTAACAACTAGGAACTATATATGAGTCAAAGTCTGTTTGTTTTTTATAATTATGAATTGTCATTCCCCTGAACTGATATTTTCATCTTTTAACTCTTCACCATTCCTCTCCTATTGAGAGACAGCATTAATATGACCACCAAAAGCATTACACCAAGCAGCCATAACATGAAAAACAGCTGCCTAGTATTGTGTAGGCCCTCCTTCTGCTGCCAATATAGCTTTGACCCTTCAGCTGTTCTGTGGTATATTGCATTAGTAGCAGATCCTTTAAGTCAAGTAAAAGCACTTTTCCATAGGTATGCAGCACCTAAACTGTACTGCAAAGACGCTTTTCCATAGGTATCCAGCACCTAAACTGTAATGTGATGGCACTGAAGTTGTAACATGCTTTGATTTTAAACTGTATTTTAGCCTAGTAACGGTGTTTCTAACATGTTAGCAGCACAGTTCTCTCCCCACAATTTATGGCCGTTCATTGTCCCAAAACCACGTACATGGAGTCAAACCAGTGGTAAGTTTTTCTGTCAGACCTGCTTTTGGTATTGTTGTGTTTTTTTTTTATAGTCTTGTTTGAGCTTTTAAATTTTTTCTCAGTATTGTGTAGCCATGCAACAAATACCTAACCCAGCTAACTTGTAATGATATCCTGGTAGACATTTCTCACAGCATTATAAAACTCCCACTGAAATTTATTTTCATCCCAAATACATAGTACTGCTTGTAATTCGCCACTACTCCACTGTTGTTGTTTTTTTGATTTTTTTTTTTTTTTTTTTTTGCGCAGGCAGAAAAAAAAGACTTCTTTCCAATGTTGTGACGACAACGTTTCCACCAATCAGAAAGCAGTGATGCAGTCGGCTCTGCTGCGGCCCGCTTTTGGCTCTGCCATTGAACAGGACCGTTGCAGCACAGGTACGTCTCAGGTTCAGGTCACTTTATTTGTAATGGAAAAACATTTGTTTGCAGTACAGCACGGTTTCTGGTGCCTGTGAGGTGGAACCTCTATGGATCAGAGAAGTTTGTCCAGCACATCCCACAGATGCCAATAGTGTAAACAGACAACTGCCCAGTCTTGATGGGCAACTGGAGAGCTGAGCTGCAATTTAAGCAGTTCAAGCTAAGTCCAAACTACATGTAAATCTAACTCTAAGCTCTAACTAAAGAAATCCAAATGTATTTTCTCACTTCATGTTCTTTTTCAAGCAATGATTGAAATGCTGTTATTGGTATATTTCATGCTGTGTAAACACAAAAAATCTTTTGAGGATGACCACTATACATGAAGGACACATTCAAGATCCTACAGAGTGAAATATTGGCTGCATATTCTCATGTTTGAATATTTGTCTGCGTGAATCATCTGGATATTTTGGGTTCGGAGAGCCCGCAGCCACTGTAACATTTGATGTTTGTAAATAACGGCAGGCAGCGTTTCTCACTTTCAGTGTCTTGTGACTTTTGCACTCCAGTATGGCACGAACAGTGTTGTTTTTGTGAGTAGCTCACAGATATCTTAAAGGGACTGCAAAACAAACACTGCACGAAAAACATGAGTATTCAAGAACATCTTGACTGTTCACAATATTGATGTGCTCAGAATATGGACTATGTCCTGAACCTTTTTGTTCCAAGAGAAATATCCAGAAATATATTGAGTAAATGTATGCCACATATGCTAAATGGCCAATATCCTGTTGAGTTTACTGAGTCAATATTTGCAAGAATGAGTCAAGAAATGCTTATATCTTACTACACTCCTCATCAAGTATTCTTGATGGAAACACTGCATCTTACAGGGTAATTACGCATTGAAAGGTTTCAGAACAACCTTTGATGTATATTTACTCAAAAATATTTGCAGATAAATTGTTGAACAGAAATTGAGAGATACATTAATATGATATCAACATAACACAAATATAGTTACAGTTCATTTAATTTAAACTTTGTATATGCATATCATTTGATTACAATCATTCAGTACATTTAAAGCATGGATCCAATGTCAAAATATGCAGTTAAATATATATTGATGCTAATAACTGGAATATTACAAAAACCATAAAAAATCTTCCCCCCACTGATTTGTTTTTTCAATTGTAGACACACTTTGTTGAAGCTACTGGTGACAAGTAACAAGTTCCTCCCTAGAGCTAGAAAATGAAATTTTGCACAGAATGTCAGTACTTGATATCCTATTCATTGGAATGAAAAATGCATATATCCAAGGCTCATCGTTTGTGTCCCAAACAGTACAAGAACTGTTTACTTCAAAGAAATATTCTTCTCTATGTTCTTTGAACCACTGAACTTTCTTCTGTTATTCTTAATGAACCATCACTTTTCAGAAAGAGAAACATTTTCCTCCTGTTGGAAATAATGCACTGAGAAAGAGCACCTAAAATGATATTTCAGGACAGGAAAAACTAGCTTTTTTATCAATATAATAATTTATACATTAATATAAAAAGTGCATTTTAGAACTGTACATTTTTTGAGGGATAAATGTTCATTGTGGGTATTTTATCTTACTTCAAATCAACATTCTGTCAAACGTCACATGTTTACAAGTATAGTTCGCAATAAACTGAATAACTACTTCATTAGATTGCATTACATTTCATTCATTTGACATTCAGTTTTATCCAAAGCCACTTACAATTCATCGCTTTCTTCGTTTTTAGTTTATGACAGAAATGCAGCTGTGAGCCCTCAACGTGCATAACTTAAATACCTGTAGCCTGTTATATAACACAAGCACAACAACATTAATTTTGTAACTATACTATTAGAATCAGAATGAGAAAACTTTATGGAAAAGGAGAAAACTTTATCGAAGGAAATTGCTCATGTTACGACCACACAGACACACAGAGACACAAGTACAGTATAAAATATAAAATCTAAATAAATTCAATCCAAACTCTGCAGAAAATACTCAATATGAAATACACCATGCTATATACACAAATGCCAGGCATAAATACCATAACTTATATTTACGTGAATTACTAATAACACAAATGGTAGTTAGGAGTACGTTATTGCAAGTGATAGAGATCAGTAGAACATAAGTAATATTGACACAAGTAGTGATATTCACATGGTAAGACTATTGCACATAATAAGATATTGCACATAATGATAGCGTTTAGCACCTGATAAGAACATTGCACAGTATTGCACTTGGTAGACTATTGCACATCATAGCAAAATAATAATGCACACAGTGATACACATAATGATAGTTATTTAAATAAAAGCGAGGGCGGGGCAGAGAGCGGCCTGAGCCCCGAGGCTTTAGCTTAGCGCGCCGGTAGCGCGCCTCAGCGAGGGCGGGGCAGAGAGTGGCCTGAGCCCCGAGGCTTTAGCTTAGCATCTACACAGCGTCTTTTCTATAAATGTTGTTACAGTTTTGTGTAAACA
>JBBPCZ010000136.1:8176019-8194292 GCA_037974445.1 Brycinus macrolepidotus
TATATATATTATTTGAAATACAATGTACTATAGGTGCACAAACTAACAGAAGGTCTGTTGCTTATTAGGCTGTTGAGGATAAGTAATGGAAAAAAATTGTATGCATTCTAAAATGCATAATACCCATAAATGACAGGTATCACTAAATGTACTATATTTAATTAACCTTTAGAAAAGTAGATGATAAATTTAGTAACTTGCCTAATTACAAATAAGTTCTAAGTTCTTGTCTATATTGTAGAGAAATAGATTTAAAATTTTAGATTGTAAGAATAAAGTTATATTTGGATGAAAAAAGGGCTTTTAAAAGACTGGGCTTAAATAAGCACACAGTTTCAAATTCTAATTTTAAAGAAAGGGTTTTCCTGGTTAAAATTATGTGCATAAGTTGTATTTTCCATGCAGTTGTATTTTTTTCCTGTATCAGTATGTCAGATAACTTAGCTTACCACATTGCCTCGAACATGCTTCACAGTAGCTCATATTTCGATGTACCTCACATATCTCCCATTTATCTGCTTTACCAAGGACAGCTAAACAGCACGAGACTGAACCACAAGTGATGTAATCAGAAGACGCAAGTAGACAAATAACCCACAAAACTTATTATCAATCACTTATTGAAAATAATTACCAGCTTATTATAATGACTATTGTTATTAATTTTTATCTATTTATTTATACATTTGTAACAATGAAGATAAATGACAACACATCCCTAGTATGTAACCCTGTCACCTTTTGGCCCCTGTTTAAGTATATTTAAACTATTTTTCCTCCTGGTAAGGCTGCACTAAGAGAGGCCCACAGAAAACATGGAGAACACCTGCAGTGAAAAGAAGGATGCACTGACTTGTCACCCAATTGTACACATTTTATTTATAACTGAACACTGTTTTCTGCATTACTGAGAATGACTAGTCACTAGAGGTGGGCGGTACACCATTGCCACAGTCATTACCGATTGTGCCCCACGATATAGATTGCACTGTACAAAGTTCAAGGTTCAAGGTTACTTTATTGTCATCAGCAGCTGTGTACACGTACATAGTGTGACGAACCAACGTTTCTCTATGGACCACGGTGCAACAACAAAGTACAGGTATGACAGAAACAATACAATAAATAGACACCACAACAGTGTAACAGTATAGTGTGAAGGGGATGTAAACCCTCCAGTGTGACTGGTATTACACTATAAGTATGATTATTGCACAGGAGGCTATCAGCAGCATTGAGCAAAGTGCAAGGAATGACAGAAACAATACAATAAATAAACAATACAGGAATGTAACAGTACAGTGTGAATGGGATGTCGCTGTATGAATGGATTGACAGTGGAGACTTCAGACGTCACAGGAAGTTTTGTTTCATGATCATACGTTATGTAGAATCAGAGTTCTGAGACCTTTCAAGAAATATAAACTTTACGGTGTTTGGAACTTAAAAGATGGCATCCATTTTTAAAAATAGTTAAAAAAAAGTCAAAATAACAAAATCTAGTTTTTATTTCTGATCGTAAAAACAAAAGCAAATAACACATGGTGTGAGAAGCCCAGTCACACTTGTATGTGTGAGTGGGGAGATGGGTTGGGGGGGCAGAGTGGGTGGAGGGGGTGTGTGTGATGGTAGGAGTGTGAGTAAACGGTGTGCCCTGGCATGGCGTGTTTTGAAGCGTGGTGCAGACAGACAGAAACTGTAAATAAATTAATTCCACCTGAAACAGACTTACTTTCGATTGTAAATAGTTGTACACATCATTTTAAAATCATTTTTTCAACATATCAAATTATAATACTAAAGTGTGTGTCAGCTGAAGATTTCCAAAATATTTAATATGTATGTCTGTGGATTCTTACAACAACAACAAAAAAAAATTCTAGCGAGGATTTTCAGACTTTCTGGGTTTTTTGGTCAGCTGTGTCCAAATAGTCTTTTTATCAGGTTGGCTAGGTTGTGCTGAAAAAAAGAAGAATTGTACATTACACATTGTTTGAGGGTTTTAAATATTAGAAAAGAACAAGTAATGCAGAAACGGGAAAAATACCCTCAGGGTTCAAAGGTAATTTAAATATTTCACTGTACATTTTGTGCCTTGATGCTTTCATTGATGTGTTTTCGTGTTCCCTAATGCAGTTAGGCTCACAGCTACCATGTGGCCTCAAACATGTTCTTCTGATACAGCAGAGCTGTAATTTTAGTTTTGTTGCAGCACATAAAAGTTGAACTCAAGACCTTCAAGCTTTTTGTAAAATAAATGCTGTTGATATTATATCCCACTTCCCAACTGAAAATGATACATTCCATGTACTTATTATAATATCAAAAAAATTATTTGCATGCAGGGACAGGACATGCTACTCTTACCAAAACTTGGAAAAAAAATAATATTGTGATATAATACCATCACTGTCAAAAATGTGAAAAATACCAAGTGTATTTTTCTAGTTCGAAGTGTATTTCAGAACTACCTGTTTCAATGCTGCTGCAACCATAAAAATTCCCTCTGGGATTAATGAAGTACCAGTCGATCGATCGATCGATCAGTCAATCAATCAATCAATCAATCAATCAGTCAATCAATCAGTCAGTCAATCAATCAATCAGTCAATCAATCAGTCAATCAATCAACTATCTATCTATCTATCTATCTATCTATCTATTCATCTATCTGTCTATTTATCTATTTAAATATCAGTAAAAAAAAGTTTACGTTTTGATGTCAAAAGGTTTTTTTTGTTTGTTTGTTTTTTTTTTTACTGAAAACAACTCAAAACCTGAAGGTCTTTTTCGATGAGCAAAGAGCACATAATGTAAACAAATCTATTATATAACAATAAAAATTACATTAAGTCTTCATGGGTTCACAAGTAAATCTACCTTTGTGTTGGAATCATTGTGTACTTAATTAATTCTTCAATTCCCTCACCAGTGGTAGCAGATTGTTTGGGGTTCCTCATTTTAATTAGCTACCCTCGAGCGTCGAGACACCATGTTTCAATTAGTCACTTAATGAAATTCAATAATCATAAAACAATTACCACTTTGGTGCAGCTCTTCACTGAAACCAATTACGGTCATGGTAACAAGTGAGGAACTGTCGTTTCATCATGGACAACATGCCGGCGGTGGGAGAGAGCTCGCATGTGGAGATGGGGGTCTTCTCTCCATTCTTTAGCAGAGTTAGCGCCTCACACTAGCTTCTTGAGAATGAGCAGTGGGGGAGGCCTTGCTCTTCACTGGGCCCTTGAGATGTGCAATTACAGGTGATTGCTAGCCTGTGAAATAGTGCTAACTAAATGTGTGTTAGAGTGCCTGCACTTTCCCATGGGGGGCTTTGCTTTCTTTTCTTTTCTCTCTTTTTTTTTGAAAGCTGAAGCCAGAACAGTAGCTTTATGGTGATTCAGAATCTTAGCACACACATATACGAATGCATGCCGCATGTGCTCCGTACCTAAACAGTCCACTTTTACACTTTATACAACTGTACGTGCATGTGTTAACTGTAGTGTCTGCTGCAGAAATATATTTATATATATATATATATATATATACTGAAGAGCCCTGTAATAGGGATTGCAGGCTCCATCAAGAACCTATAATGCTATGGGGAGGGTGGTTTAAGGTCCCAGAAGTCAGACGCACAGCTTTTTTGATCATGACTGAAACTCCCTATGATTCAGTCATTAGAAAAATTTCCAGCATAATCGTTACTTATTTACATCGTTACTCATTTTCCTCCGACCGCACTCAACAATCACACTTGATTACATCTTTTATTATGGTGATTAAAATGACCATGACAGTAATGCTGAAAAAGCAATCTATAAAGATCACATTAAGACAATGCAGTTTATAAAGATTAGCTCAAAACAGTTCAGCGGTGGAAAGTTTAATTCAGGCCTCTTTTTTTTTTTGGTGAGGGAGATGAAAACTTTGACATGGCAGTAGGCCTGGCTATTTAAGAGGCAATCGAATCATTCAAAAGGAATGCTCAACACGCACAGGGATTTCAGCCTGACGCAGACCGACTGCCACGGAAAATTGGCCAGTGACCCCGGAGACGGGTCAGTCCCAATTCACAGATGGCAAATTGCGTGGAAGGCATTGATTAATGGGGAAGACACAACTCGTTATAGCCTGCAGTGTCATCCTCGCTCTCACACATCCCCCAGCTCTCTTCCTCGCTCCCCATCAGCACAATCAACCCAGCAGATAAAATAACAATCCAACAATTGATCTCACCCCGGCAATTAATTGCCTTCTCTCCAGTGTAATTTGTAGAGGAGAAATAACACTAACACTACTGTGCCCAAGCAAATGGAAAGGAGAGAGAGAGTAATGTTTATCACATATGTAATTTAAGCTGATAGTTACTCAAAACTAACTGAGGGTTTTATGCACAGCAACACTGCATTTAAGTAATACACTAAAGAATTCATGGCTGCAAGAGGTTGCATATAAAGAAATCACTTTGCAACCAACATCCATTTTATAATAACTTTGAAACAGTGATTAGCCATACAGCTCAGCTCCACAAACACAACACTCATAAAACTGTTTCATAAGTAGTTCATTATTTTACCTGCCCATTTTTTTTTCTTTTTTTCATGATGAATGCACTACCACACAACAATATTTCATGTGTTACAGTTTTCGGTTTCACTTGACATTTTCTGCGGCTGGGTTTTAGGATATAGTTTAAACTGTTCTACTGATTTAGACTCACTCACTCACTTTCTGTAACCGCTTAATCCTCACTAGGATCACAGGTATCCGGAGCTTAATCCTCACTAGGGTACTATGCAATGGGCATGAGGCACTGATTTAGACTGCATTCTTAAACCATATGATTCTAGAATCCTTGCTGTAAAGTCACTGCAGGTGTAAAGTAAAGTAAAGTGGCCCCTTATAGTCACGTGTGAATACACCATAGCGCAGCACACAGTGTGAAATTGTTTCTCTGCATTTAGCCCATTCACCTAGTGAAGCAGAGGCCTGCCACCAATGAGGGGCACCCGGTGAGCAGTGTGTGGGGACAGTACTTTGCTCAAGGGTACCTCAGTGGCGTCACTAGCAGTTCAGGGATTCAAACCCATAACCTTCTGATCTCAGGGCGAACTCCCTAACCATTAGGCCACCAGCCGCCCCAACTTCAGGCTCCACCGAGATTTAAAGAAATGCATTTAGGAGCCCCTGCATTAAAAAAAATGCATGTAAATCATTAAGACTGAGTCAAATTTGTTGTTTAAATGAAATATGGTGAAACATGAGTTCAGCTTGAAGCGCAGTATATTTTCCACTGGCTTCTGGCATCTATTCTCATATTCCTTTACTTGTTTTAATTACTGTCTTCATGTTGCCTTTGCCTTTCCTACCTTCCTTCATGCAACATGTTTTATACTCCTTCATTAAATGCCCAGGTAAGTTGTTGTTATTGGATTTTAGACAATAACAACTAAATTACATGGTTCTACCTTCAGCCAATTAACACATGCTGCTTCTACTGCTTTAATTAGCTGGACATAAACGTATTATGTTAAATGAAGGAGTGACATGTGAAAGTGGTTGGTCCTGTGAGTTGGACTGAACTCATATCACTTTTGTTTGAATCATTTGTTCATTAAGGACACATTGCTCAGTCAGTACAACAGCATGGGACCACTTGGCATAACACAATTACATTTTATTCATGTAGCTATAGTGCAAAGTTATACCACTACACCACTATTTAAAAAACAGTTGTAATAATTCGCACCTTATAGCTCACTTAAATAAGCAGAGCAGTTCTGTTGAAGGTGTGCATCCTTTCAGTCCATACCACATTCTCGTTTGCAAGTAGATGGGAAGGTTTTTTATTAAAGTTCACATCTGATGAAAAGTAAAATTTTTGTGTTTTTCTCATCTATAGACATTGAAACAAACAGAAAAATTGTAATGTAGATTCAAATCTGTGAATATAAATTGTAAATTAAATGTAAATGTAATTAATTATAAAAATGAAACTGAAAAACTGTGTAATTACTTGAAATTATTCCCTTTTAATGAGATACAAAACAAAAGTAATACCTAAAGACCTCAAGAGTTAATATCAAGTTGTTAGTATAGCGCCACTGATGCACTATGATTTATAGTTGAAAGCAGTTCCATTTAGATACTTCAAGAGCCCATGAGTCAGTAAATGAGTATAAGAAATTGTAAAAAATGGGACTACAAAGGACGCTCTACAAAGTATACAGGTTATTGAATAAACCATCAAAACCGACCTTCATTTCACAGTAATGCCAGTCTGAAGGATGCTTTTCCCCAATTCCCTTTTTAATTTACAAATAACACTTTTCAAAATGACAAAGGCTTATGTCAGTGAACACAGGTGGAGCTGCACCTTCTCACAGATTTGCTAATGATTCATTACCAGCTGGCTCTCAACAAGCAGCTTTGAGCAAACAAGCACTTCAATAAACAGTTTTGGATTGCCTCTTTAAACAATAAAACTTCAAGTTTGGTTGGGCAAAAATGAACCTGCAGCAATAAAACAACAAGAACAACAAAATAGGTCTATATAGGTGTAGTCTGGTGGGCGTGCATTACATATTCATGGTCTTATGTAGTACTGTCCCGGAGAGTCGTGACCAAAGACAGTATATTCAAAGGAAAATATGACAGAAGGTGACAAACTACAGCTCCATCCATCATATGCAAGCTGTGGCCAGTGGCGCAGGCCTCCTGTGGTCTTCTGGAAATTGGAAGAGACAGCATGTCTTAGCTCCAAACAAGAAAGTATGAACCAAGAAAAAATGAGCAAAGAAGAGACTAGATCAGTGTGGAAAAGGTGGACAGTATCTGTGCTGACTGCCGTGAATGTCACATTAACTTAAAAAGTTGTTACTGTAACAATTAAACTTTTTTGGAAATATAATACAGTAGATATCAGGGGTCAATGCAAACTGACTGGGAAACCCAGCAAGAGGTCGGGAACACACACACAAACACCAATGTAAGTAAATACCTTGCTTTATTTAAACATGATAGGGGAAAACCATAAGCAAACAGCTATTGGTGAGCTTGCTTATTACCTTTAAGAGGTCTTTTTTGTCTCTCATGTTAGTTCTCACTCTCATGTGGCTCTGCAGCCAGTGTTCCTCTTCTCACACCAGAGAGACAGTCATTCTTTATGTTGCTGGTGTCTTTCCCACCACATGCAGGTGGGAAAAACAGCAACTCCATCTCTCCATCACCATCTGTCAATGCGCTGAGGTCATTGCAACTTTTCATCAAATGTTAAAAAATAAAGTCCAGGTGAAGAGAACACTAATATTGCCAAAATTCTATCTGCTTTAAGAAAGACAAGTGAGTACCTGGCATGATTCAAAGATTAAACGCTTTATTGTCATATGTGCAAATTTCAGTATACAATGAAATCTTACTTGAATGCTTACAGGTAATTAACAATAGACAGTGCAATATTACAATAAATACTAAGTACATTCAGACATTAAACACTTCAACATCCCAATGCAATAAATACAAATGACTATATAAAGTGCAACATTCAACATGAGGTAGTATTATTTGACAGCAATGAGTAGAGTATGGGGATCGCAACAAAGACAATGCTTCAGCAATTTACAGAAGCAGTACTAAACAACAAAGTGACAGAGCAAAGTGATGAGCATGGGACAAATAAAATATATGCGAGTATAGCACTGTAGAATTTAGTCAAAGGTCAAAATCAAAGTCAACGTGAACTTTATTGTCATCTCAGCTATATACATGTATACAGTGAGATGAGACAGCATGGCTCCAGATATTACAGGGTATGAAGGACACAGAGTAGACATATATAAATAAACTATAAATATAAACTCTTAACTAGAAGTAAAATGTACAATTTGTTCAAGGTTGTGCAATATGGTACAAGGTCATTTTTAACATTAAAAAAATTGTGCAAATGTTGCATCAGCAGTCAGGTGAAAGGAACAATACTGGAATGTAATTAATGTAATGTGCTTTATATGTGCAAAAGATCAGCAGCCGTTAGCAGTAATATTGCAAATTCTTTGCAAGAAAAATGTGTGTGTTGAGCAATACTGTACATCAGTGTGTACTGAACAGTCTTGTTGCATTGGAGTAAGAACTGTCTCTGAATCTTGTAATACATGATTCCTGAGCCACTTACCTGGGGGCAGAAAGGAGAAAAGTGTCAGTGACTGAAGTCCTTAATGATGCACTTTGTCTCTCTGAGTATTGTGTAAATGTCCTGGACTGCAGGGAGCAGTGTACAAATGAACTTCTGAGTCATTTTGACCACCATTTGCAGAGCTTTCTTGTCCTTGTCCAGCTACCATTCCAGAATGCAACACACCGTGTGAAGATGAACTCCACAGCACACCTGTAGAAAGTGATGACTGCAGTGGACATCCGGCCTTTCCTCAGACGCCTGAAGACGTGAAGGCGTTGGTAGGCAATTTAAGGGTAGCTGCCGTGTGTGCTGTCCACTTGAGGTTAGAACTGAAGACAGTCTCTACAGCATCTCCTCTGATGTAGACGGGGGTATGAACTGGATCCTGCTGCCTAAAATCAATGACCAGCTCCTTAGTTTTGTCGACATAAAGAGCCTGTTGGCCTAACCTCCCCTCTGTAGGCCGTCTCATCATTGTAGTGTCAATGGTGGTGTCATCAGCAAACTGTATGATGGTGTAGCAGCTGTATTAGGCCACACAGTCATGTGTAAACAGGGTGTACGGTCCAAACTGCCTGAGATGGAGTATTTAATGTCTCCCAGCCCAACCTGTCAAATCACTTTATTGCATTTTATTAGTTTGTTTGTTTGTTTGTCTGTCTCTGTCTGTCTGTTTGTTTGTAATGTTCACTAAAATCCCATTTTTTATTTAACTTTAAAGGCAATCTGACGTCAAGAGTTGGTGTGTGTGGTCGTCTGGTACCTAGGCAACCCAGGTGTGAGCCTCGTTACCTCATTAGCAGGATTGCTAAATACCTGACGACATGTTCACCTGTCTTGTGTTTAGATGTAAGTATGCCTTGCGAGAGGATTATTGTCCGTGTCGTGTGACTGGTTGTCTGGGTCTATCTCCTGAGTATATAGGCCAGCTCATCCGGAGGAAAGGCGTGTGGTCACCAAGCTTCTCCACCAAGCTCTACACGCTGCTACTCGGGTTTGTCTTCTTTGTTACCTTGTTTGAAAACAGTACCTTATAGAGAAGGAGAAACGGACTTGTGTCAAGAGTGCTTCTGCATTGGGCTCCACTATCGTGCTCCAGGTGGCAGCTGGAGAGTGGATTCGTACAGGAGAACCAACACGGGCTGAAACGCCGGTAGGCGTACACGAGTATCAATGACTATCTCCCTCCTTTCTGTGAATGCAGGTGTGAACTGGTGACCCCAAGCCACTCCACTGTGTGTGGAGCAACCGTACTGGCCACCATTACGAGTGTGCCTAAGAGTATTTAGCAGCTCGGCGAAGGAGCCAAGCATCTCCCCCCTCTCGTGAGCCTGAATCCCTTCTGGAGAGAACGTCCTCTGAGATTGGAGTCAGCGTTTGTCCTTTTGTGATGCTTGTTTTGTTTTGGAGCTCTGTGAAGCTCAGCTCTAGTACTTGTGTTCATTAAAAAACCCTGTTGTATCTTAAGCTGTCTCCCGCAGTTGTGTCCAACTCGCACGCCTGACATGACAGTTATAAAATGAACTGTCAAACCATTGGTAAATCTTGTGGAAAACTAGCTTTTTTGTTGTTTTTTACTAAGTATAAAGTGACTCAAGAAAGCATTTATCTTTATCTCTGAGGCCCGAATCAAGCCATTAAGTCTTGGCCTACTTCAAGTGTACAGTGGTGATTATTAAAACCTGTAATACAACAGAATAATATTCTCCTGTATTGTCCTTGTTTTTACAAGCTCATTTTGATAGTTAGCTTTAAATTATGTAGCTAATGATACTGCTAATGATAAATTTACTAAAGATAGATTTACTAGCTAGGCTAGGATAAGACAAATTATAAGATGTTTTAGGATATTTATGTGAGAGTCATACTAGCTGTAACATTTTTGGTGTGGTGACAGCTCATAAATCAATGTGCATTATTCATAAACATTACAAACATTCTGTGGCATCATTTGGTTAAAAAAATCTACTCTATTCAAACAGTACTTTAGGATATTACCATAGATTGAGACCACAGCATGGAACACCGCATGAACCACATTATTCCTTCATTAAACACACACTTAACCCACTCTGAACTGGGCTCCTAATGTGATTAAATCCTCATTATCACATTTGCAGGAATTGGTGAACAATAGCACACAAGGCCACTGTGCTAGTTTCTGGGATTAAAATGGGCTAGAGTATTGTAATGTAAGCAGAACAAGCTGGTTTCCCCAGACTTGTAAAGCACGTTGATGGAGGCATCCTGCTGCGGGGGAGCAGTGCTAAGGCCTTCTATAATCCACTTAAGATGGCTCGACATTTCGCTCGGCACAGTGCACTTACATCTTCTTAGACTACTCGCTGTCTCTCACTCTCATGTTTTACAGCCATTCCAGTATTCATTTTGTTACAGCTAAAATTCATTAGTAACACTTCTTTTTTCTCCCGTGATGACGTTTTTCATCTTTAATTAACCAGAGAATGTGCCATGAGACCATCTGTTGTCCATTGTAAAATAATAATTTGTTATTGGCTGCAGGCAGATTTGTATATAAAATAATTATGTCAGTAGATTACAGAAGTAATTTATTTTTGTAAAAACATTTAATATACCATATCTAAGTGTGTATATCTAAAATGGCGGCATCCTAAGTTGCAGCAGCCTCTCTGGGTCCAACACTTTGGTGCACGATTGCAGTTTTTGGTTGACTTCCAGACCAAACCTTTGCTCATATGTGTATCAGAACAGCTGGTACACATGTCTATGACTGCCAGACCTCGCTTAAATTAAGATATAAACAAGAAAATTACCTCAAGGATGAACTGTTTTAAAAGTACCGTAACCTTGGCTTGCTATGGGGACCAGGCACACAGACCACAGTGTCGCCTGAAGCATGGCAAGTCGGCGGGGGTCCATGCTAGGCCAAAAGGTAAAGCTTGTCTGCCAGCTATCCTGTCCAACCTACTCACCAATGTTTGTTCCTTGGACAACAAACTGCATTAAATCCAACTCCAGTAAATTACCCAGTGTGAGTTCAGAAACTGCCAGACACAGCTACCCAGATTAGTGAGATGCTAATGTTTCAACAGAAGTACCACTCTGACTGGCAAATTGCAAACTGGGGGCTTGTGTGTTTACATCAATGCTGAATGGTATGTGAAAACTGTTCTGGTCTCTAGTTACTGCTTACCACTGCTGGGGTTTATGAGTATTAGATTTAGACCATTTTATTTATCATGCAAGTTCACCACTGTGCTCATAATCATGGTGTACATCCCACAATGTGCTGGCAGAACTCTACAGAGCCATCAGTGAGCTCCAAAACTTACATCCAGGCAAATGCAGTTAATGCAGTTCTCCCTAAATTCCATCAGTATGTGGACTTTACTGTGTTTACTCAAACATCACTGGTGCGTACCGTGCTGAGCCCTGTCCTCACCTCGGTTACTCAGACCACATCTCAGTAATGCTCAGAAAATCCACAACCACTTATAGGACACTGGACATGTATGGTGCATGTGGCAGGACATCCAGGCCAGCTACAGGGCATCTCCACCTGCTTGTGATGCCGAGGCCTCCATTCCAGATTTGCTGAATTACTTCTGTACATGGTTTGAAGCATGACATGGTAGTGAGGGAGACCGGCCTGCCCCCAGTGAACAAATGCTCTCTCTGACCACAGCTGATGTGATGAAAACTAATACACTCATATACAAAAAGGACCAAAACAACACTTATGTGATAATGATGTTCATAGACGTCAGTTCAGCATTTAAGACCAACATTCCTTAGCATCTGTCTGAGAACTGACTGCTCTGTTGTTCTGCTGACCGATGACTGTGCATTAATGCAGAGTTCAAACCACATCGTCAAGTTTGCCAGTGACACAACTGTGGTGCGTTTGATCAGTGGGAATGATGAGGCAGCATACAGGGAGGAGATGCGACAGTGTACAGACTGGTGCAGATCCAACAACCTGTCTCTGAATGTGGACAAAACAGAAGAGATGGTTGTTGACTTCAGGAGGACACGACATGATCACTCTCCACTGAACATCAATGGCTCCTCAGTGCAGATCATCCAGAGCATGAAGTTCCTTGGTTTTCACATTGCAGAGAACCTTACGTGGACCCTCAACGCTAGCTCTATCGCCATGAAGGCCCAGCTGTGTCTCTACTTCCTGTGACGAGTGATGAGAGTGCAACTCCCCTCCAATCCTCGCCACATTCCACAGAGGGACTACAGAGAGTGTTCTCTGTAGCTGGATCACAGCTTGGTACAGGAACTGTTCTATTTAGCATCACAAGACCCCCTACAGAGGATAGTGAGGACAGCTGAAAAGAACATTACAACACATGCTGCATCCGCAAAGCCATCAATGGATGACCCCCATCACCCCTGACACACCTTTTTCTCCTTCCTACTGTCTACCAAAGGGTTTTATTGCATATAGGCCTCTACTGTCAGAATGGGAAACAATTTCTTCCCTCGGGCCAACAGACTACTCAATCAGAACGGAAACATAAACTGTACTCACACACACACACACACACACATAAACATGCACACACACATGCACACACACACGCACACACACCCCTGATCTGATCTTCTTCCTTCACCTAACACAGTTCATATACGCACTGAACTGTTCTGCCATAAACAAAACCCCGGGAGGGGGGCCCTGGAGAGTGACTGAGAGGTGGGCAGATAAAGCGAAAGTGCAGCAAAAGGGAAGCATGTAGGAGAGTGTGTACTGGATTTAGACTGTTTAAGATGAATTTATTTGTTGAATTCAGGTTTTTACCAATACACTCTGAGTTCTAAGGGTTAATTCAAATCTTGTGTTTTTCTTGTACTCGCCGTCTTGCTCTCTTTGCACACTGTGTATTTTGTCCTGTTTGCACTTATGTAGTCTTGTGGCGTTCTGTTTTTGATCGTGTGTTGCATCATGTGCCCCCCCCCACCCCCCAACCGGACTACAGTCGAGATGTAGAGCACTGCACGCAGCCCCCCCGACCACCCCACCCCCCCACCCCCCGACTACAGATGACTCGTAGAGCCCTGCGTCCCCCACATTACAAATGCTTCCGGCGCCCATGGCCGTGTATATGATTGAAATGACAATAAACCTACTTGACTTGACTTAACTTGACTTGAAGTTCTTTCACTTGTGCTCTACGTGATGGTTTCCCAGGCACGGATTAAATGTAATCTTGGACTAAAATACAGTTCTAACTAGTGAAAATACAGAAGAAAAGAACTTCAGTACTGACTTTGTGAAATGAAACATAACAAAAACAAAACTTCCATTGGTCCTGGCTGCATTTTAAGCACCTTACATAAAGAAGTTTTCAACAGAATCAGATCAGAATCAGAATCAGAATAGCGTTTATTGGCCAAGTATGTGAGCGAGCACATACAAAGAATTTGATCCCAGTATTATTTGTACATATAATATGTATAATAACAGAAAAGTATAGGTAAGATATTTTATATCCAACATGTATCACCACTACTAGATGATACACATACTAACATTCTTTCAGCTTTATAGACAAATATACCTTCTTCTGTTTTGTACCTGCACATACAGCTATTTTAATTTTCAAATTCATTTTTTCTACATTGACTCCCTCATGATTAACATGTATTTTTTGCCTTTAGAATGATGAAATATTGCTTAAACATAGTCCTGGTTTCAGCAGACCTGGTTAATTCCATCCACCCTTTATTATGTGAGCCAGGAGCTTTGATACACAAGAAATGAATTAGTATGATGAGTTGGGTTTTCACCTCCTAGCAGAGGTAACATTGAATATTTCAGCTTGCATTTAGATTAGGTTTTCTGTTTTTGAACATGCTGTAAACCTCATGGACTTTTTTTGCCTGCAGCGCAAGACATGAATAGCGAATGTGTCTTAGCAACAGCAGTAATCTCCCAAGAGTTCATCAAAATTCTCAGCAATCTATTCAGGCCTGAGTCTATTTTTATGCTGTAAACCACATCGAAATAAACACGGAGGGTAAACCTGAAAATGTGGCCTCTGATGCATGATCTTGGCCAGAATATGAAAAGTTAAAAAGATTCTGTCGGAGTGAGATTGTAAAGTTAGCTCATCTTACAGCGTGTCCCTGATGTCAAATCCATTTCATCACTGTTTTAAAGTTGAACAGGGTCTGACCAGCAAAAGAATAAATCCTCTTCATCTGCTGCAGAGAACCTGTGATTCACTGTGTTGTGCTTGGAGAGAGCTATACCCAGCCTGGAAACTGCACATTGATCGAGAAGTGTTCCATAGGTCTTATACCTCAGACTCGCGTCTTCTCATGTGCATTTCAAAATATGCACATAATATGCAGTCCACAGACGAGAGAGAGAGAGAGAGAGAGATGTAGATTAGGAGATTAAGTGAAGGAAGAGAAAACAAAGCCATATACCATTATTTAAAGCAGGTGTGTTCATTGTCCTCTGACTACATGCAGTGATATGACACCTCTGTATTCTGTATGTTATTGATGTAAATCATCCTGAACATAAACACCTTCCCTCCTGTGTCACAACTCTTCTCAGCGGAGTTTACTTTGCAGGACTGTAAACTTTCTCCACCAAGACCACTTCCTCACTGAAATTAGCTGCGGAATATTTACTCTCTATCATTCTCAGTCTAGGAGAAAAATCTAGGTCATAATGCTAACCAATTACTTTCACACCATGCAATTATTAATATTCACCAAAACATGAAATATTGATCAGCTGATGTTAACTTTTAGTCTGAGTGAGAATTAAAACAAATATTAATCACATGAAAGGACATTACTAAAAGTTATGAAGCTCAGGGTTCAATCATGCAATAACTTGTGAAAACACAGTGAGAAAACTTGCAGTGTTTGTGTTCACTAATTTACATTTATAATGCAGGGGTTGTGCTATGTTCTATGTTAATTGCAAGCATACAAAATATATTCATGCATTTTTTTAAATTTATTTTTTCATAGAGGATGACTAAATGTTGACCTTCCATGCTCATATTACCCTTGCCAGATATGGGGGACTTCCATCTTCATCTTGCATTTAAAACCCACCTATCTCTGTTCAAGGGTGTTAATGGACCTATTCATCAGCCATCTGTGTGTGTGTGTGTGTGTGTGTGTGTGAGAGAGAGAGAGAGAGAAAGAGAGAGAGACCAAATGTGAAGAAATGTCATTGGGTATGTGAGTGTATGTATTGCATATTCATGAGAAAAGTATAGGGATTCCTATTGAGAAGGCAAATTCTAGCTGCCATATGGAGTTGGGTGGACTTTTAATAAGCAATCTGAGCATGTATTGAGTTTATTTATTTGTTTTGTTTTTTTTTTTGGTGGGGGGGGGGTCTCAATATATGCCATCTTGTCACTTATTTAATTCTAATATGTATTTTGCCTCCATGTTCATAAAATAATGTCGCTGCCCCAAATATAAACATGTATCTCCAAAATGATAACCCTGCAGCAAATAGCAAAATCTTTGACATTTTAATGTAAGTTAATCTAAATCTGTTTTATTCCAAGCAATTCTGGAGCATTTCTATTGATCCATTCCTCATGAAATGCTCACACAATGTAAATGCTCGCACTATGGTGTTTAAATTGTGTTGAGTTTTTTTGCACACCAAGATGATGTACACCATCAGCATAATAATGTCTTTTAATTAACTTAAGTTTATTCATGTTTGTAATGCACACATTTAAATCAAGCAATGTCAGTACGTCGCTTTTTATGATGAATGCGCCTAAATATCATTAGTCAGTCTGATCACTCATGTTTTTTTTTACTGGTTTTCTAGCCAGTACCTGTAATTAACACTGATATTTTCTTGATCAGGTTAGAGGCCAGGCAGCTCTGTGTGGTGTCTCTGTGCTGGTCCGAGACATGCAGGTGCGAACAGGTGTCAGACGCAGTCAAGCAGAAATCTATCTGTCTGCTTGCGAGCCTTACGGCTCAGGAGAAAATGAGCAGCATCTGCTGAACATATTTGTCTGTTGTAAAATTGGATTGCTTGGTCTTCCCACAGTCCTGCTCTTGTCCTGGGGAAAAAGGTGAGTAGCAAAAAAGCACAAAGAAGCACATTTTTTAAAAGAAAAACACACAAAAGGCTTTCAGCTTAAATGCATAGTTCTAGCGAAAAAAAAATGGATCAAGCATGTTTAAAGCACAGCTTTTGCCGCCATATCTGTGCTGTGCTTTGACAAAATGAAGTATGATATTGCAATAACAGTTTGAGAGGACAGATAGATGAATAGACAAAATGTAATAGATAGATCAAGGGAAAGAAACATGTGCAAGCCTGCTGAAGACAGAGTGAGAGCCCGTGAAAACTTGAAGCTAATTTAGATGTCTGTCAGAAGAGCTGCGGGAGTACGTTTGCGAGCTTGCTTTTCTCTCTCTAGGCTGCAGTGTATTGATCGCAGGAGCTTTTTTGAATAATCCTCTGTGATTTCATCTGCTCTGGCTCAGATTCCCAGGCAATCTGTTTCCGCTACGCCTCGCACGCCTTGCTAGTCCTCCAGGATGGCTGGCTCTCCACAAACAGCATGACCAAAGAAAAACAACGTCCCCATTGTAAATTTGTCTTTGTCTTTGTTGTTGTTTTGTCTAACGCTCTCCTGCAATGTCTCTGCTTGCAGTTATGGATTTGGATGAAACAGAGGAGGGACGGAATGCTGGCCCCTGAAGAGCCTCCATTAAGCTTCGCTCTTACAGTTGTGTCAATAGCAATTACCTCTCAAGGCTTTCCCTAAGCCACTGCAGCGCAGGCCTCTAACAGAAATTCACCCTTTTTTTACTCTCCTTGCGAAAATTGCAGCTATTGCCATGAATTGTCACAGATTCAAGTGGTAACACTTGATCTCTGTCCCTTCGACACTGACTTACTATAGACTGAACTTTAACCTCATTAAACAGTGGTAGAAGTGGTGATTTATTTTAGCTGCAAGCCTCTCATACAGTATCAAACACATTTAATTACACCCCTTTGCATTGTTGTCAGCAGCTTCAGTCAAAAATGTGAAGGTAAGAAAAGAATAGGTGGGACTGGAGAGGAAACTAAAAGTGCAGCTGTCAGCAGCTTCAGGCATGTTGTAAATGTATAATTACAGAAACACACTTTGACTCCCGGCACCTGCTATGGGGACCACATTACTCCAACCGATCAATATTCCCAGCCACGTATATGCGTAGCGCAGCAATCCATCCATCAGCTAGCTTCTGAGTCTACATCAAGGAGCCATCAATAATTAACCCGCAGACCCAAATAATGGAAGCATTTAAAATGCTAATGCAAAAATCACTCACTTGAGTTTTGAATTTGTTCAGTTTTGGTGACTGACAGCACATAACATGATTAGAAACTGTGAATGTATGTATGATCTGCTACAGTTCTTTAAATACCATATTTAAATTGTTCTTTAAAGAACTAAACTTTTTTTTGCTACTATACAGAAACCATTTTGCTAAGAACATATACAAATAAAATGCAATATATCTATTATTTAATTATCCAGCTCTGCACCAGATTTATCAGGTATGATGAGGTAGGAAATGTAATAAACTGCAGGATTGGAACTCAGACCCCCTGCTCTCAGCTCTTTTAATTATTATTAACTAACTCTGGTCTTGGAGATCTGTAACCCTGCAGAGATAAGCCCCAGCTCTAAAACAACTGATTCACTTTATTTAAAGCCTTCACTGCTGGCCGAATATTAGAGACAAATACGTCAAAATGAAACTCTCAAGGGCAGTGCCAGTTCTAGTCTTCAATGGACCTTAATTAAGGCTTGATTGCCAAGCACCTAAACCCCATATTTACCCAAGTAATGCTAAATTTTCACACCAGTAGTCTAAAGGATCCTGCATACACTATGGATGAAATGCAAATGGCTCTACATTTTGTTTAAAGTCTATGAAGCCAGAATAGTGCCACATATATTTGTATGTGTACTTTTCAATTTACACCCATAAAAAGAAGTTTGCTCGCACTGAAAACACTTTGTATTTGCAAAATACTGAACAGAAATATGCGTCAAGTGATCTGTATTTGTATGCATTTTTTTTTACAAAGATAG
>JBBPCZ010000136.1:8215666-8235358 GCA_037974445.1 Brycinus macrolepidotus
TACACACCTTAACAAACCCTGTCAAAGAGAAAAACGAGTCAGAGGTTAATACACAAGTAAGGAGAAACAGTTAAGAGGGTAAGTGCCTGAGGGATTTTTTTAAACATATAAGAAAAGATGTATAAGAAAATTGACCAGCACAAACTCTGCACATGTACATATAGATCCCCTGAATGTCCACAACAGTGTAGTTTCAGACTGCGTTATACTGTCCATACAATCCATCACCCTTTTTAATTAGGATCATGACTAATGTGCTAAACAATCTTTATAGCACAAGGAGGAGGAAGGGACAGTGCTGCAGAAGATAAAGATCACTGCACATGTGTGTGTGCACAAAGGCACCTAAACAATGGAGCTAGTGGAGCACCTTTACCCCACTTTCACTGGGGCTGGGCCAAAAGCACAAAAAAAAATTAAAAAATAAAAATAAAAATAAAAACCACTTAACCAGGCTCACAATGGTGCGGGAGCCTAGCAGTCATAGGGCGAAAGGCAGAGAAACACCCTAGATAACAGGTCGCCAGTCCTCTCACATATGTAAATTTCTAATGGTGAGTTTAAATGGTGTTATTTGGTCAGTAAATATATATATTTTTTAATAAATATTGTCTTCGAGGCTTGTGCCTATGTTTAGCAGCTACATCTGCTTAAGGAAGTCTCCCAGTAACACAACACCTTTATTGCATTACTGCAAAGTTATGCCTGGTTTTAAAAGATGGAGGGAAATACAAGCAAATGAAGCCAACATAGATAAGAAAACTGAGTGGAACATGTAATAGGCTGCACTTTTAATATTTCCGCCCATTTTCTGCATGATTCTCCCACAACATACAGAGTCCTCTTTCAAATGAATCTGCACAATTTGCATTGTGCTGTACCACATGATATGAAGTAATCCAGTGCTAGGCTATGTTAACTATCAGACATTAATACATAATAATTATTTATTTATTATGTTGTCTAATTACCTTATACAGCTGAGCAAGTGCAATGTAGATTTGGACTAAAGTTAGTTGACTAGCTAGTAGTGACTGTTGTCCTCAAAAGTCATAAAATGTAAGTCATAATAAATAACAACTGCTAGCTGAACATAGCTAACTGCTACATTTTGACACAAAATCAGATGGCCATGCATGTGCATACATGAGTGTGTATTAATGCATTCATGGATGAGCAAATGTTAAGTGTGCAAAAAACTGGGGTTGAAGAAGATTTTAATATTGTGATTCTCGCACATTTTTTATGTGTGTTACATTTTAAAAGACTCTACCACCAGCAAATGAATTCTAATAGCATGAAAGCCTTTGAAGGCCTGGCATCTCCTCAGCATGGTTTCTTTGTTGGAGTGGAGAGAGAGGCATTAGTATTATGTGGGATAAACAAGATAAAAAGGGGGAGGGGAAGCGAGTGTTAGTTCGGCCCAGCACTCACAGGCCCCAGCATTATTTGTCTCCTGATAAGCTGCACAATTCACATGGGCGATTCTTTTGCTCTTTTCACTTCCCTTCTCTTTCTCTCTGTCTCTCCTCTTTCCCCTCACTGTCCTCCTCTCTAAAGCAGTGCTTTTGAGATGTCAAGAGACTTTACAATCAAAAACGAAGGGTGAGAGAGAGAGAAAAACAGGGGGAGTGTGGAGAGGAACTCGCTGGAAATCACTGGGAGTCTATTAAAGAGTGTGATGGAAATGTCCTTGTGAAGAGGGTTCACTGTAGAAAGATCTGGAGCACACTGTGGTGTCCCTAACAACTCAGACTCGTATGATTGGTTTTAGGGAGCACTTTTGGAGATATTAAAGGCTCATGTGGTAATGCAGTTCTGAGTCTTCTCAGAAGAGTCAGCAGGGTCTCTGGATTTGAGAGGTCTGTGTTAAATCAAATATCCCACATCTGATGATGGAGGGGATGACAGTGTAAAGTAACAATATCCATTGTAGTACTGAAGTTGAAATAACCATATCTGGGTTTTTCAAAAGCTGTTAGAAGAACATTGTAAGCTTCTTCAAAGTCACAGATATGTCTCCTAAAGCCATAACAGTAATTCCTTTCTTTGCTGCAGTCATCATGGGCTAGAATAGAGCATTTTTGAAACTGGACCCTTTTTAATAATGTTATAATGGTGATAATTACGCTAGTGGATTTTGTCTTTGCTCAGGATTTTAAACATGCACAGCATGAAAAAACTCTTGCTTTAAAGTCCGTTGAAGATGGAAGCTTTCTCCAAGGATTAAAAAGAAAAATAACACTACGAGGAGGACAAGCAGCAACAGGCAGTAATAGGTCATATCATCATCGCCCTAACTAAATCTCAAAACTCCAAAACTGTGACTGAAAAGAAGCAAAAAAGTGTTATTAAATGTTCTTTATAGGAGAAGCAAAATGTTCTTAATCTTAATGTCCATTAATGTATCAGGATTTTATTCCAGGAAGTTATAGACCATTTGGATTGGCCGTGAAATGTAACGTGAAGGGCAGGAGGTGTTATAAAATGGTGAGAGGTTTTGTAATAGTTCTTAAGGAGTTCTTTTTCATTTTAAATGTCCGAAATGAATCACCATGCTGCAACTGTTTCTGAGTGATACGTTTAGGTGCATGTGAAGGGTTTTACAACACTGATACATGGAAAGCTCTTGTGTGTCTCTCTGCCTGCAGTCTTTTTGTCATGGAGTGACTTACAGAAGTGACTTGAATTACAGAAGTCCAAGTATGCACTGGAGGCACCCATCAGACACAGCAAGAAAAGAGATACTTGAACCACAATGTTTCAAAACTATCATAAGGATTATCATTTGTTACAAAGGAAGAGCTGAGAGTGATATGGGCGGGCAAGCAATGCCTGGTGAGCTCAGCAGATTCCAGGTTTTCAGTGATTCTCTTGGTAGAGAGACAGCCAAAAAATTCTGTGTGAATAGGTGCTGAAGCTTTCAGAATATGATGTGTGTATCACATCCATCCTACAGCCAGAACCAAGAGAATGTCTGCATCTCCACATTCAGCAAACCAGCTAGGCCAATTTAATCCTTCCCTCCTGCTTTTCTATCACAAAGATCATCAGTGACCTGAATACACTTACTGGCCGCTTTATTAGACACATCTACCTTGTAGATACACATTAAGGGCATTTTTCCACTGCACGTATCAGAACCTTTGGTACCAGAAAATTTGCTTTTTTCCACGCTGGCTGCAGCTACACCAGACCTTTGCAGATAAGACTGAACACCCCTCTCCTATCAGTGGTCAGTTTCTGCCCACAGGACCATTTTTCACTTAATATTTTTGGTTGATTGCTTGTTTTTAATGAAGCAAACTGATGTGTGTAAAAATCCCAGAAACTCTGTTGTGCCTGACACGCTTGTGCCAATATAATACCCAGTGTAAAAGTGCTATGGTTGCAATTTTCCACCACCAAATTAATATCTAGTCAGCAATGATGTCAAATTATGTTTCTTTTTTCCACTAATGGACAGGGTACATGGTATCAAGGCATGGCTAACAGTATGTAATTATGCACTTTTATAGTGGGCCTATAGAATGGATGTTTCTGATAAAACGGCCAGTGGGAAAAGATACAAGGCAATGCCATGTGTATGCTTTTTTGTTAAATGTGAAAAGAGCTTTAATGTTCCTCTTGGTTAGCAGAGATTTTCTCTAATGGACACCATGTTTACCCGGTCTCTTTCTAATGGTAGAATCATGAAAGTTGACCTTATCTGACGTGAGCAAGGCTTGCAGTTCCTTAGATCCTTATCTGAGTTCATTTATGACTTCCTGGATGAGTCAGCTTCTCCACTTCTGGAAAGATTTACCATTGTTCCAATTTTTTTTGAGATAATAGCTCTCACTGTGGTTTGCTGGAGTCTTAGAGTTTGTAACCCTTTCCAGACTGATTTATTTTGATGCCTTTCTTTCTCATCTCTGTTGAAATCTCTTTTGATCATAGAAACAAAAGTGATGTTTATGTTAGACTGGGCTGACCCCTTGGATTATTGTCTAGTCTAATTGATCTAATTATAATCTTAATTGGGTTAACCGGTTGATAACTGGTTAACTAGAGTAACTCGGAGGGCAAGTACTTTTCACACAGGACAGGTTGTGTTGGATAACTTTTTTCTTCAACAACTGAAATGATCATTTAAAAACTATTTACTCAGACTGTCTTTGTCATATATTAAATTCTGTTGTCCTGAAGGTCTGAAAGAATTAAATGTGACACATGTGCAAAAATAGATCGAAGAAATAGGGAGTAGGGCAAATCCTGGCACAGCACCTAACAAGCTGGCAGTGCAGCATAAATGTAGTTCAGGAATTTGTATTTGCAAGAAAAAGAGGATGTCACTCGAACACAACACTGGAATCATGTTCTATGCACCTGGAGAAGGATAAGCAATTCAAAAGCAGAATAATGATTATAATTTGCAGGTTCTGCCATAGCTAATTATCAAGATAAAATCAGTGAGCTTTCCCAATACTGACTAAGCCTACTGTCTATCTGTCACACACCCTGTATACTTGTCAAGTGCACTGAATGAAGCAGACATCATTTACAATACCTCAAAAACAGCCTGCTGCTACATCACTGTAGACATTTCTTGACGCTATTGTGGTGTTATGCAAGCTTCAACTAACTTGTCACGTTGTCTACAGAGCTAAAGAGAAGTTATCATTCATGTGCAATGTAATGCCACTTCTTATCCTGACTTTTCATGAGGTCTGTAGAGAACCCTGAACAGCATGCTTTATTGTCTTCATTCTACACTGAAAAAGTAATTTATTAAATTTATTCCATATAATTTGAAATATTATCTATACATGAATAAATATTGTCTTACTTTTTTTTCAATAACTGGTTGGGACAAAACCTTAACCCTCAATGTAAGAAGGACATCCTTTCATTATGAAATGTTGATGCAAGTTTAACTCCAGCCAGTACTTAAATTCTATATTTATAAAAGGGAAAAAAGATAAACAGCAAAAGTAGATTGCACATTATATATCTGAATCAGGTAACTCTAACGAGTACTTTATTCAGGGTGTTCTTTGTCAATTGGGGAAAATAGTCATTTAACTGGTGCACTTTTAGGTAAGTTGTATGTGGCAAATAATTCCTGACCTTAAAGCCTGAGTGATACTGAATCCCATATTGTGTGCATCCGACATTTCTCTTGCCTTTAGCATCACACTGGCGTGAGGTCCATTTGGCTGAAAGATTCAGAAGGCTACACTGGCAGAGATTTTTGCAATAGTAGAAATATAAAACCTGGAAATGTCCACTCTTTGCCATGTACTTAGGCTTCTCCGCAAGAATTATCGCTGCCGTTCACATTTCTGATGTGGCTGATATTTAGGCTCATGAACAGGCAAGGGGCTCACTTTCTTCTGCTTGGAGAGCAGAGCTGTGGCAGAGGCAATAGCGCAGATTAAGTTGAGGTAATGACAGCTTTACTCTGCCTTTTGTGTGCACAGCATATTCAATTTACCAGGACTCCATATGGGGCAAGTTAATATTTCATTGCTCTGTGAATAAAAAGGGGGTAGAGGGGATAAGAGACTGAGGGGGAGCAAGTGAGTGAGCAAGTGAGAGAGAGAGAAAGAGAGAGAGAGAGAGAGAGAGAGAGAAAGAGAGAGAGAGAGAGAGACGTAAGCATTTTCTCTGCACTCTCATTTCAGCATCTGATTCATTTCTGATTCATTTCAGTAAATTACCCAAAGCCAGTGTGACCTGATGATGCTGTTTGTGAACAGTGACAGGGTGAGATAGTTCTACTAGCTTTTCACAAAATTGAAAGTCTGGGCACGAGGCTCTTTTTTTCACTCTGCTTCCAGACATAAGCGTCTCATTTTTTCTTTTACATTGATCCTGTCTTACCTAACCTCTCATCAGCAGCCCATTCAAACACTTTGACTTTGTCCCCTTTATCTAATTACGGTATGGCCGGTGCGTGTCTATGCTGGGCATGATAAAACAGACCAGCATGTGGAACTGGGGCTTTATGTGTGCTACTGTGTTTTCTATATATGTATATTTTTGTTCATCAGACTCACAATAAAAGGCAACTGAAGTGTAATGCATATTCCTATTCATATGTGTGCTTGTTTAAAATGGTAGCTAGTGACACAAACAAAACAACCATCTACAAATGTCTTGCTTTGTTAGATTAGGCTCTTCACTAGAGCATTGAGATATCACACAGAAACCATTAGAGCTCTCACAATACAGTATTATCTCAATATTGCAAGTATTGCAGTAATCTACTATTTTTAAGATTTGTGATATGTGAAATATTGTAATATATTGTGATGCATAACATTTGATTGCAAATTATTTCTCAAAAACTAAATGACTCTAATGAAGTTTGCTCTTTGTTTATTTCATTAAAGCAAGCCATATTTGTGAAATAGACAACTCACCATAATACAATAGTCCCTACATGTACATATTTACCAGCTTTTATTGGTGAAGTTGACAAGCAACATTCCTCTTTTTTACATATTTAACAAATGCTTTTAGGCAAAGCTCTTTACCAAAAGATGATGGTGTGGCCTCTCTGGATACACCACTTTGCAAAAGTGTAGCTTTCAGTTGACTTTCAGAGCAAGCCATCGCTCTCATCTGCATCAAAACAACTGGTACACATGTCCGTCACCACCAGACTCTGCTACAGTTAAGATATCAACAAGAAACTTCCCTTGAGGTTTGACTGCTGGACAAGCTTCTCCACCGCGGCTTACTTCATGGACCAGTCTCTTAAACTGTGGCATGAGTGTGGGTCCATGCTGGGACAAAAGCTAGCGCTAGCCTGCCAGCTATCCTGTCCATCCTGCTTGCCAATGTTTGCTCCCTGGATAATGAACTGGACTATATGTGACTCCAGCAAACAACCAAGTTCAGAGACTGCTGTGTTTTTGTTTTTATGGAGACATGGTTCAGTGACAGCATTCTGAACACTGCTACCCAGATCAGAAACATGTTAACATCCTGCTCGGACAGAAGTGTAGCTTTGACTGGAAAAAACTTGAGGAGGGGTCCTTTGTGTTTACATCAACACTGACTGTTGTGAGTGCTGTGCTGCCCTCTAGTTACTGCTCACTAATGCTGGAGTTTGTGATTGTTAGATGTGAACCATTTTATTTACAGTGGGAATTCACCACTGTGTATATGGTCGCGGTATATCTCTCCCAGCGCTAATGTTCTTTTCAGTCCTGGCCCCCGAGTAGTTTCGTTTACGGCATTTAGCATTTAGCAGTGGTGGAATGAACTCCCTCTTCCGATCAGATCTGCGGAGTCCCTCACTGTCTTCAAGCGTCGTCTGAAGACCCACCTCTTCAAGGAGCAACTTGGTGACTAACTAGGCCTCTTGTTATTGCTTATGCATTTCTTTTTCCCTATATTCATTAAATTAAAAAAATAATTTAAAAAAAAACCTTTGGGCACTTATACTCTTAACTCTGACTTTTTGTCAACAGGAGTTGTTTAGGTGTGTAACCTAGCTGGTATTAACTTGGTTGAACAGCAGATGTTGATTTAAGTATAGCTTTTCAGGTTGAAGAACAGACCTGGACTACTTGAGCACTACTTGTACGTCGCTCTGGATAAGAGTGTCTGCTAAATGCCGTAAATGTAAATGTAAATGTAATGCAAAAAAGATGCTGGCCAAACTTTATGGAGCTGTCAGCGAGCTCTAAAACACTAACCCAGATGGACTGTTTATTGTTGCTGGAGATTTCAACCATATAAACCTCAAGTCACTTCTCCCTAAATTATGTCAGTATGTGGGTCTCGCTACAGAGGGGTGTGGGGTAGGAGTCTGGGAGCAAATTTAAAGACCTGGTCCCCAGGAGCCATCTCTGGACTGCTGGCACATGTTTAGGGAGGCTGCAACCAACAGTGGCTTCCCTAACCAGGAGGAGTATAAGGCGTCGGTGACTGGCTTCATCAGCAAGTGCACCAATAACGTTATTGTCTCAAAGAAGAACATCACCACATTCCCCAACCAAAGGCCATGGATGATTGTGGAGGTGCACACACTGCTGAGAACCCTAGTCAACATTTTTTTTCAAATCATGTGGAAAGGCTGCCCTGAGAACAGCAAAGGCCGATCTGTCCTGGGTCATCACAGCAGTGAAGCATGCACAGGCTCAGAAAATCCACAGCCACTTCCAGGACCCACATAAGGCTGCCAGACCAGATAACATAACTCATCATGACTTCAGAGCATGTGCAGACCAGCTGGCGAATGCTCTCCCAGATATCACCTATATCTCTCTGCACACCATCATTCCAATGTGTTTCAAAGCCATCATTATCATTCCCATGCCAAAATCACCCATCCCATCACACTCACACCTATCATCATGAAGTGCTTTAAGAGGCTTGTCATTTGGCACATTTTCTCAGACTGGGAAGCTGAGACTGCTGGGTCTGAACACCTGCCTCTGCAACTGGATCCTGGACGTCCTGACTGGCTGACTGGGAGACCTCAGTCAGTCAGGATTGGGAGCAACATCTCCAGTACCAGTCAGGGCCACGTGCTCAGCCCACTGCTGTTCACACTGCTGACCTACGACTGTGCAGCTCAAACCACATCATCAAGTTTGCTGATGACAAAACCATGGTGGGTTTGATCAGTGGGAATAATAAGGCAGCGTTCAGAGAGAAGGTGCAATGGCTAACAAACCGGTGCAGAGCCAACAACCTGTCTCTGAATGCGGAGAACCTTACGTGGAGCCTCAACACCAGCTCCATCACCAAGAAGGCCCAGCAATGCCTCTACTTCCTGCGGAGACTGAGGAGAGTGCACCTTCCCCCATCTTCACCACATTCTACAGAGGGACTATAGAGAGTATTCTCTGTAGCAGCATCATGGTATAGTGCAGAAAAGTTTTCATTTCAGATTGTAAGACCCTTCAGATGATAGTGAGGACAGCTGAGAAGATCACTGGGGTCTCTGTCCCCTCTGTCATGGACATTTACATCACACACTGCATCCACAAAGCTACCAACATTGTAGATGACCCCACACACTCCACATACACAGTCTCCTCACTCCTCCTGTCTTGCAAAAGGTTCCATAGCATATAAGCCTCCACTGCCAGAAAGGGAAACCATTTTTTCCCACAGGCCATCAGACTCCTCAGTCAGAACTTAATCATAACCCCCCAAACACAAACAAACACACCCCTGAACTGAATCTCTTCTTTCTCTCAACACAATGCACATACAAACGGTTCTGCCTTAAACAAAAAACCCAACTGCCACTGCAAATACCTTTTTTTATTTTATTATTTAATATAATACATTATTTAATTATTATTTATTGCTGGCTATGTCTATATTTGCATTTTAGGACACTTAATGGTTCAGCTGCTAGAATGTGGTCTCTGTCACAATACTGTAATCAGTGAACTACACTAAATGCTGTCTTTTCCTTTTGTGGTTTTCTTCCTCCCTCTCTTATGCTCTTTGTACTCTGTGTATTTTGTCCAGTCTGCACTTATCACAGCTTGCTACCTATGGGGCCACGTACATTGCCAATCCTGAACATGGTCCATTGCTGAAAGAGGTGGCATCAGCATGCACTAGGAAGAAGGCAAACCGACAAAGGCAGTGTTCTGCTGGGAAACCTTGGGCCTTGGCATTTATGTATTCAAAGACGTTACATTGACATGTACCACCTAAACATTGTTGCACACTGACGACACCTCTTCCTGACAATGGAGTTCCCTAACGGCAGTGACCTCTTTCAGCAGGATAATGCATTCTGCTACACTGCAAAAACTGTTAAAGAGTTGGTAAAGGTAAAAGGGGTTGAATTTAAATTCCCCAGATTTTAACCCAATCCACAAAGGCCTCAAAACAAGGCTTAAAGGATCTACTGCTAACATCTTGGAGCCACATACCACAGCACACCTTCAGAGGTCTTGACAAGTTTTGGCACGATGAGGGGACCTGGACAATTTTAGGCAGGTGGTTTAATGGGTGAAACGTATGGACTGAGGAGTAAATGTTATGTTTAAAATTTTCAACAATGTTTATTTACTACATCAACCAATTTTATTTAAAACAATTTTGGTTCTCCATAATGTAGACTTCTTAACACTTGGAAAGATATATACAATTAGACAACATAATACTGACATATTACTGATATTACCATGATATTACCAAGTTCAAAACTTAATGTTTCCTTGTCTCAGCTTGTCAGCAAAGTGTTAATAAGCTCAATAAGTTAAGATATCCAATGTGGATTTCTTAGTGCCTTTTATGATGAAAATGCCATGCCCTTAGACATTTATAGTCACTCTTCCTGCACTGCAGGCAATAATGGTGGAGCAGTTTTCATGTATTGATTCTTGATAACCGTGGATAACAGGCTGTTGCTACTAACGATAGTGCTGTGTCCGACTTTGAGTTTGAAAGTCATGCATTTTGCAGTAGCTTGTGCCTATCAAAGCACTCAGCAGTGTACAGCCTCCAAACATCTCAAGACCTGCAGATAAAAAATGCCTTTCAGAAGCCCTCTCTCAAAGCAAGGCAGAATGTGAACTTGTTTGGATGCTTCTGATAACCCACTGTTGTCCAGCAGTGCAACTGCTCGGCTTTGCATGCCGTCCTCGGTGCGCCAACAGCTCATATTCTCTTGACTGTTTCAAACCTTCAGTGAGCACACAGAGACAGAGAAAAAGGGGTCTAAGTGAACAATCTGGAACACCCAACTGAACATGTGTACACTTTTAAGCAAAAATTTTCAGACTTTGTTAGGACACCAGAGAAAAACGGGGCTAGCTGAAAACATCAGGGCCAACACAGTCCTGACTTTATAAAGAACTGTTTTTTTGTTTGTTTGTTTTTTTTTAAGATTATGATGAGGTTTAAGCTAAGGTCTAAGCTAAATATTCAAAATCAAAATGTAAAACATTCCTGTTACAAATAATAAGAATATAATCAAACTTTATTCTTCAAAAGATATTTGGTTACTTGCTTTGCTTTTTCTATTTGTGCATTAGGCAGGTACACTAGTAAGGAGTTGCAGCTATAATAGCCTCCTCTCTTCCACAAGATTTTGGAGTTTGTCAATGGGAATTTGTGCCTATTCATTCAAAAGAGCATTGGTGGGCTCAGTTGCTGATGTTGAACAAGAAGGCCTGGCTCAAAATCTATATTGTTCAGTGGGGTTAAGGCAGGCCTCCTGAGTTCCTCCACAGCAAACTCATCAAACCACGTATTTATGGACTTAGCACTGGGGCACAGTCATGCTGGAACAGAAAAAAAGACCTTTCCCAAACTGTTGCAACAAAGTTGGAGGCATATTATGTAATTGTGTAACATGGCTGTAGTGTTGACATTACCCTTTACTGGATCTAAGGGACTGAGCCTAAACCTTGAAAAACATCCCCAGCTCATGATTCCTCCACTACCAAACTTTACTGTTGCATTCTGTTGCAACTGTTGCAACATTATGCATTATGCATTCTGTTTGGTAGTGTTCTTCAAATTCAGATTCATTCATCAGACTACAGGATAAAGATGCATAATTCTCCACTCCAGAGAACATATTTCCACTGCTCCAAAGTCCCGTGGTGGCTTGCTTTATACCACTCCAGCTGACGGTTGACTTGGCCCGAAGTGATCTTATGCTGGTGTGCAGGTGCTCGGCCGTGGAAACCCATTTCATAAAGCTCCACACACACAGTTCTTGTGCTGATATTTCTTCATGAGGTGGTTTGAAACTCTGTAGTGAGTGATACAACAAAGGACACCTACTACAGTCTTCAGCAATTGTTGGCATCAAGTGGATGGTCTGCTGCTTCATGGCTGATCTGTTGTTGCTCCTAGATGCTTCCATTTCACAATACTAGCACTTACAGGTGGCTAGGGCAGATTTAACAGGGCTGAAGCAAACTGACTTGTGACAAAGGTGGCATCATGTGACTTTTCCTCATTTAAACGTCACTGAAGTCTTCAGCATGACCCATTCTACTGCCAGTTTCTGTCTGTGGAGGCTACATGACTATGTGTTTGATTTTATATTCCTGTTAGCAATGGGTGTGGTTTAAACACCTGAACTTAATCATTGGGAAGGGTGTCCACATACTTGTGGCCATACAGTGTGTGTCTCTTTGAATCTAGAATCTCTGCTTTGCTTCTGCAGTCTTTTCTTTTTTTTCTTTTAAATATTTTTCAGGTAGGTGAGTCTTAGAAAAGGGTGTGTCACTGTTTCGGAGTGATAGGCCCTGCCCCTCCAGGAACTAAAGTAGTTCTCCAATGCAACGAAACCCATCATATCAAGTGTAATTTTGCACAATCATGTCAGATTTTTCAAGCAGTATATCAACTGTTTTATTCAAATTACTAATACATTGATTCCTGTGTATTTTACAAACTAAGGTATATATATTAGATAGTATATAAAGTATACATATTATATAGAGTTTTGCAGCTACTAGGGCTGATTAGGCTTTCAGTGGTTAATAAAGGGCTTACAAGGCATAACGGTAAAGAGGGGAATGCCAGTCATTGCTGCCAGCTACAGCTTGCTGCCAATGAGTGTTTTTAGCAGAAAATGCCAGTTGCAGGGGCACAATATTAATGGATTAACTGTAGATGAAAGACAGATGGACAGAGTTCATTATATTTGATCACAACAAAAGGGAATGAAATAGGCTTGTCATGACTGATCTGAACGCTGTCGAGCTTTTATACATGCAGGATCATAATTTTCTTCAGTGCTGGCCCCTTGATTTCAACATCACAGTACACAGAATGCTGCGCCACATCAACTGTCTTCACATTAACGCGGCTATTTAGACTAGTCAGCTCTTTAGAGAACAGTGGAAGCCTGGCTGGCAGTAGGAGCAGCAAAACCAAAAGGTGTTACAGCATTCATACCGTGTAATCAAGTCTGTTCTCAGAACACCGCTGCCTCAAGTCATTTTTATTTCCCATAAGCAGCTATCTAGCTATTTATTCATGTATTAGATTGCTAGTTTAGTAAGCCTTTGAGCAAACACTGCTGGCCTAGTCAGGTCTAGTCACAACTGCAAAATATCTAATCTAATGTCTACTCTATTAGCAAAATGCCTAACCTGTTATCAGAGTTTACCTAATACACTTCAGGTTGCAAAATATGTCATTTTATAAACAATATTCAAACATATTACATCAATAATTGCAATGTAATGTGGGAAACATGGCTTAAAACATCAGACATGCCAGTTCTGTAAGACGCCATGCCAAGTTTCAGTTGTTTGAATGGTTCATATAGTGGCTGTGGTGTAGTGGCTGTGGATTTGTTCCTCCACCAACAGACACTCAAGGTCAACCAACGCCTTCTTCTCAGACCCACCCATGGGTAAAAATGTGTCAAAACTCAGAAGGAAATAGAGCAGACTTGCAAAATCTATGAGCAAAGACTGGTGACATGCTAGTTAATATAAAAATAATGAATATCCTTTGACTGAGTGTAAGTTATTTGTATATTTGTACTATTTTTTATTGTAATTTGTATTATTTGCAACATGTTTTTCTACTTCATATTTTGTTTGTGAATTTTGCTATTTTATATAAAACTTTTGGCATCAAAGCAACTTCTTACTTAGTGGGACATACATGCGTGTTTCACCTCATGTCCTTATGGGGAATAAAAACAAGTGTGTGTGCGTGTGTGTGCGTGTGTGTGTGTGTGTGTGTGTGTGTGTGTGTGTGCGTGCGAGTGTGTGTGTGTGAGTGTGTGTGTGTGTGTGTTTGTATATGTGTGTGCGTGTGCATGTTTGGCTGGAAAGGGTGAAGCTTTGGGACACCATGCAGATGGCACATGGTGACCGTAGAGAGAGGATGAAAGAGCAAGATTAGGGATGGCTTCAGAGAACCTGCTGGGAGCTGGTGGTAGGTCAGCATCTCTCTCTCTCTCTCTCTCTCTCTCTCTCTTTCTCTCTCTCTCTCAATACATACTGCAAATGATCGCACAAACATTCAGTGGGATGAGAGAGAGAAGAGAGAGAAAGAGAGAGAGTGAGAGAGAGAGAGAGAGAGAGAGAAAGACTCCAGTGTCTCAAGCTCATTTTTTGGCTTTTTACAGCTCATTTGGGTCTGAGCTTGCAGCATGCCAGCAAACACTCTCAACTGCCTTTGACCCACTTTCAGCTCAAGACCAGGCCAGCCCAAGCAAACACACCAGAAACACCAGCAGCAGAACAAACACATTGGACCTCGGCACTGTTTGACATGACACACTCAGTTAGGCCAAAAGATGCCAAGATGTGTGTATTATCTGTCTCACACACACACTTTCTGTTTTGCAAACGGTAGTATCAGAAATGGTAACTTCATAGGAAAAGTGAAAAACATTTAAAGAAAAAACGTTTATTTAAAGATACATTATTTCTGATTGATCCATCCTGATTGTTTCAGCCGCAGAAATGTATCAGCAGTGCTGCGCAAATAAAAAGCATAAAATCATAATCTGCATTTTCCTGTACAACACTATATAACATTAGGATTAGAGTCAACTAGCCATCACAGTTTGGCCCTTGCACACTTATTTTCTACTTCCAGTAACTGACTATACATGCATACATACATACATACATATATACATCTATTGTTTTATACACTATTGACCACACATGACTCTACATTCCAAACAAAATATGTTTGGAGAAATTTGAAAAATAATACATATAAATAATTTATTATACCTTGGAAATGTTAAACTGCACAACACTCTTACATTATTTTATAGTTGCAACAAATAAAATAGTAATGTTAAGTGCATTGTGTTTGCATGTGTGAGCTCTGTTTCATCCCATCAGCAAACTGAATCAGGAGTGAAGCTGCTGGAATACAGCACATAGAACAGCTGCTGTACAAACACTACTGCACTTACAACACATTTCTTATTTTTTACCCAGCTCACACTGCAATAGTTCATAAAAGAATAGCAGCCTGTGCATTTTACACACACACACTGCCGCAAATCGTACAAACAGTGAACAGAAAAAAGGGAAAAGTGGTCTCATTTTTTTTCATGGCTGTATATATATATATATATATATTTATTTATTACATTTTTTGTACACTTTCGCTTTGACAGCAACTATATGTTTGTATGTACATACAGGCCAGAACATTGCAGTTCTATTTTCCACATAAGTAATTGGAAAGCTATAAAGCAGTGGCCCTGTTTGAACTCCCAAACGTTTCGGCTTGTTATCCCTGTCTTACATATTGTGCATCTGAACATTTCACACAAAATAAGCGGTGCGGTGAGCAGCCAAGCATGACCAAAACCAAATCTTTCATCCTAATTCTCTCTCTCTCTCTCTCTCTCTCTCTCTCTCTCTCTCTTTCTCTCTCTCTCTCTCCCCCATTCTCTCTTCCTTTCTCTCACCATCCCCATTTATGTCATGTTGTTCCATCAGCACTGCCATGGTGTTATTTTCCCAAACAGAAACAATATTGTCTTTGTATCTCACTGCTCTCCCTTGACTGCACCACTCCCCTCCTCTTTCCCTAAAGCCTCGGCTCGGCAGCCTCTTCATAAGCAGACTGAGAGGGAATTTGCGCTGATAGCAGAGATGAAATGATTTTCTGTCTTTCTCTTCTGCTCCTCTCTTCCCTCTCCTGATGGGCTCCCCTGCCGCTCTGCAGCCACGCGGGACTGACGTGGTTCGAATGTTAAGAGAACCCTCTTTAAGCACCCTCTGATTAGCCAGTCTGAGCCCTACAGGCAAAAGGCTAAGGCACACCTTGCCATTTGACTGCAGGGAATTTTCCCCTGGACGCTGCAGCCGTAGTGAGCAGACGAATCTGTGCACAGGAGAAGAGTCGGACACCTGTTGCACACGTGAGCCGTTTAAGCAAGACATTGCTTGTTTATGTGTGAGGAGTTGTGTAAAAACACAATCACACATCAGAATCATTTTACCACAGGTATTGGATAGAATGGTATTTTAGGTGATTGCTATGGTGCTGCTAACCAGTTCATTTTCTGTACCACGTGATTTGATATGGTATGGTCTGATATGCTTTGGGTTTGTCCTAAGTGATTGCTAGGGAGCCGCTATGTGGTTGTAAGGGTATTCCAATAGATTGCTAGGGTGCTATGGCATGTCTGATTCCTAGAGAGTTGCTAGATGGTTGTTTGGTTTTTGCAAGTGTGTTGCTAAAGTATTCCAGGTGGTTAGCTGGGTGTTTCTAGATGTTTGAAATAGTCACCTATGTGGTTGCTTGGGCTTGATAGGTGGTTGCAATGGTGTTTCAGGTCTTTTCTAGGGTGTAGTTCTGTGGTTGCTATAGTAATACAGGTAGTTGTTTGGCTGTTGCCAGATGGTTGCTATGGTACCTCATGTGTTTGATAGTGTATTGCTAATGTATGTGAATCATTGTGATATAGGCGAGGTGCACACATTTGCTCACATAATTCTGCTATGCATGCCTGTACCACAAAATGCTGCTGTATGGTTATGTCCTATCAAAAAGGTGCATAGAAGCAGAGTACAGGCATCTTTTTAATGGCTTATTCTTTCAGGAGTAAAACTGTTGCTGATTTGACATGACATGACAGTCTCAAACTAAAATAATACTGGGGGTTTTGTGCTCTGTTTGTTTGCAAATATCTGGATTACTTCACTAGTTTTCAAATTACCTGATATACTGTGCATGCACTTGGCAGACATTCTTATCCAGAGCTACTAAAAACTGTGTCATGCTACAGATGTAGGTGAATGCAGCCTTAGGAGACCCTTATTGGTGTAGCATGGTGTACCTGCCTGATAATCAAACGCGAGTCTGCTACGTGGAGAGTTGTGGTATTACCTACTATGCTACACCAACTGCTAATTAATGATGAATTACTGATCGCTATGAGCACTAGGATATGACAAAATATTTGAATGGAGACACACAGACATGCACAAATCTCCTTCACAGGCTTCTAACTGATCTTTTTTTTGTTTTCATTTTCATGTTGGATCATGTTGTCATATCAAATATGAGCTAAAACAACATAGTTGGAAATTAAGACAAATTTGTTACTATCCTAACAATTTGCTGAATCCGTGACAGAAAAGAACATTCAATCTAATCAACAGGGTACACACATATACACAATAAATACTGTTTAAAAAAATCACAAAAACTGAGCTGTGTTATAATTGTTTACTAGTTTGAATGAGATTTTTGCCAGTATTCTGAAAAGCTTATCCAGCCTAGCAACAGTTGGTAAAAAGAAGAGATCTGTGGGGGATCATGGATAGGCCAGTTTAATTTGATTTGATTTGATTTGATTCAGTTTGAGAGCAGAAATTAGAATTAGAATGATATGTACTTGCAGCCTCGCTTCCACTCTCATAATAGCCAGTCTTTCAATTACATCCCGTGTGCGAATTTCTGAAGAAAAAAAAAAACCTAGCAGAACACATCCACCCTCAAACATGGCTGTTCTCTCAAATTAGTAAAGACTGCTGTACAAGTATGTCCTGTCTTTTTTTTCCTTTTTCTTTCTTTGTTACACACACACACACACACACACACGCACACACACACACACACACACTCACTCTCTCTCTCTCTCTCTCTCTCTCTCTCACACACACACACACACACACACACACACACTCCTCTGTACTTAGTTCCACTCATTATTCTTTGGCGGGGCTGCATTAAACATTCATCTGTACGGCTGAAGCTCAAAGCAGCGCTCTGACCCCAGCAATAGCTGCTGAATTATGGAGATCACCAATAAAGGTGTTTGCCTTTGATCTCATTCTGAGCGTGTGTCTCTCCCTCCACCCTACCCCCTCCTTCGTGTCTCTGTCTTTCTCCTGCTCTCCTTTCCCAGATAAGCCATCACTCTTCGAAGGATGATAATAAAATAGTAACATAGACAACTAACATATATATATATATATGTGTGTGTGTGCATGTGTGTGTGCGTGTGCATGTGTGTGTTTGTTCTTGTTCTTTGTTTTTTTGATGACAACCGTCCTAGGTAAATTTTATTTATGTAACACTTTTCTAACAAAAGATTACAATAAAATACAATTAAATAGCACCTTGGCTAAGGCAGGTAAATAAAGTATTGTGAAACTCCAACTTTGACGACACAAGACCATGAATAATATTCTCTGTGGCCTGATACATTTCATATTAGCAATATTTCTTTGCTAGAAAAAAATATTTTCTTGGTATTCACTGAAATACGTAAAGATGTATCAGTACTATTATTTATGTTATAATTATCTGTATTATAATATTATAATATATAGAAACATTTCTAAGATAAGATTTGTCTTTTATCACTGACCAACAGACAGAACCTCTATGTTGTCTTCATTTAGTAGTTACAAGACATTGAGTTCTTAATGGGAACAGTACACTCAGTTAGATCAGCTAATCTAAAGTCATTGCATTTTAAAGAGATACAACTAAGAGCCATCTGCATAAAAAAGAAAAACATTTATTGCAGAACTGTAAAGACACAAGAATATAAAATGGAATAAAATAGGGCCACAATTAGACCCCTGGATGAAGAAGATAAAACATAATTTATGGAATGTAATATTCTAAAACCTTTTAAAGAAAACTGGCAGGGAGGACAATGAAGAATCTATAGGTCCCACACAGTCTTCATTAACTCCTCAAAGGAAATATGAGTAATCTGATTCGAGATGCATTCATGCATGCAAAGATAAATGAATTATTAGTTTTATTGTCTGTGATAATGTCAACAAATCACTACAAACAACTCAAATTGGTAATGTAGAAAATCACAAGTGATCCCAGTGGCAAACTGTGATTGAAACAATGTTGCTTTTACGTTCAGCAAAAGCATTAAAATCAACACAGATCTCTGATGGTGACTCTGCAGTGATCATTGTACCCCGATGGCAAGACCGACAGAACTGATTCAAAATGACCTGCCCTCTTGCCATTGTCCACTTTTGTGTCTGCTCTCTTGTTGTCATCTCACTGTGCACCAGTATGTGTCAGAAGGGGATTTGTGTCTTCCCCAACTCTTCATTTGTATTTTTGATATGTTCAAATATAAAGACACCACTGGAAAAAAAGTCTTAATTTCTCAGACATTAATAATGCACTGGAGTTTCATGCCATGCTGTGCTGGATCACTTCTCTCCTGTCTTCTACTCTCTTTTCCCTGCTCTCGTTTTCCCAAAAGAGCTGCACTGCATGTGATTCAATCAGAACAAACACATACACAGTTGGCTAGCAGCATGTAAGAGTAACATCCAGGCACCACCTGCTAGTACAGTTTGGCCCAAGATATCTGTGTACAATATAAAATGCTATAGATAGATTTAATAAGGAGTTAATAAGAATTAATAAGGAATTAATAAGGAGTTTTCCTCGCTATGCTGTACTAACAGCCTTTAAACTGTACTCTTCATTAAATGTTGGAACATTGTTGTAAGGATTTGATTGCTTTCAGTCAGAAGAGCATCAGTGAGGTCAGGTACTGATGTTGGACAATTAGTTGTGGATCACAAACTCCACTCTAGAGGCTGACATTTTTTCGGGAATCCCGTGGGTCACGGGAATCAAAATCACTATTAATAACGTGATTGGGACGGGACTGGAAAAAATGTAAGCGAGAGTGGGAGGGACCGGGAATCGTAATAACACTATGAGAACTTTATACAGAAATATACCTTTTAAATAAATAAACTAATTTTGAAC
>JBBPCZ010000136.1:8240079-8260341 GCA_037974445.1 Brycinus macrolepidotus
TAAAATGTGTAGAACGAAGCTTATCTGGCACCACAGCATGACTGTTATACATGAGAGAAGAATCACTACAGAACTGAGTACACAGCAAATCTTGACTATTCCATTACCAAGTCCACATTAACGTTAGAAAACAATGTTTATTCTTTGCATTTTGGCCTCCTGACCACACAAACAGCTTTTTAAGATCTCTGAGAACTGAGCTTATGTGTGTATATATACACACACACACATAAGCTCAGTGGCCTGGTGGTTAGGGATCTGCCCCTGCAATCGGATGGTTGTGGGTTTGAATTTCAGGACTGCCAGTGGTACCGCTGAGGTACCCTTGAGCAAGGTACTGTCCCCACACACTGCTCCCCCAGGTGTTGTGTTCCTGGCTGCCCGCTGCTTCACTTGGTGAATGGGTTAAATGCAGGGAAGAATTTCACATTGTTCACACTGTGTGCTGTGCTGTGTTCACACATGACAAATGGGCACTTTACACACTTACACACATATATACAAATGGTTTTAAGTAAGTAATTGCGTGACGTTTTAGGCATGCAGTTTGCACAGTGTTAATGTTCTATCAGCCTTATAGCTCCAGAGCAAAATTGCACAAACAAACATCCCCCAAACATGTCTTGGCTGATCGACAAAAAATAAGGACATATTGGGACAAATTATGTAAATGTCATTTTGCGCCAACCCAAAAGTAGAGGTCAGTGATTACACAGGGTGATAAGCAAGCAAAAAGTACTTGCTGAAGGGCACAAGTGCTGTTAACTTGTTCACAGTTGCTCTGGTGCTGACCACCGCTGGCCTCAGGCAGCCCTGGGATTCATGCCTCTGTGTTAAGAGCTGCTGGCCTGGAGCCTGACATTCTAACCGCTGTGCTGCTGCCCCAGTTAGCACAGTTCAGCAGAATCGATGCGATAAACCTGATTCTACTAGCAGCCTGATTTGTGCTCTACAATCCACGCCAAGCACATGACACTTGCAGCACTTCCTGATGGGCACCATTTGGCCATTAAACTCTCCAAACCCAGCAGCTTTGATAAGATGCGGGATAATTCCGCTCTTCTGGACATAATAAGAGCGGCTGCAGCATTTCCAGGGCCTTCAGGGACACTCACTCTGCCCTTTAGCTGCTGCCTATTACACTAATAACACAGCTTTCCTCAATTATATTTATATCCCTCTCCCTAACGAGCTAACCTTTCCAGATACCCACTAATAATATTACCTTTTCCTCTCATGGGCCTAAAGAGCAGCTACAGGGCGTCAGCAGGCTAAGCTGCGGTGGGCTCCGGAACTCTTTAATACGAGTTATGATGACACAACACACACGTTTGTTTTTGGACCTTGTCAGAAACGATACACTTTCAAGAGAAGGAAAAATGTTCCTTACATTCCAAACAACTTATAATGGAAGTAATTATGAACTTTGTACTGCTCCATTCATAATGATATTGTACAAACAATGCAAAAGCCAGCTGCTGATTTCAAGTTCTGTTCAATAAATCACCAAATTATTGAATAAATGAATGAATAAATAAAGGAAACTCAAATAGAGATGCAACATTTTGTTCTAACAGTAGCAATTTGTACGTATTTATATATTATGTGTTTACTAAATCTAACCCTAAAGTTAACGTTGAATATCTAAAATTTTACACTAAATTTTAAACCCTAATACACTACTCTCCACAAATGTGTACAAAATGTGTTTTTCTATGATGGAATCTGTTTTATCCCTTCCTTCAACCTCCTTTAACAATTTAATGCTATATAAATGATTTCAATTATCTTAATCCATGAATATGATTAACTGTGGAAGCAACACTCAAAAATTGCCCATTTGGTAAGTAATAGCTGTAGCAGTTTGGCTAGAGCTGGGTTTGCTGGTTTAGTATGTCTGAATATCTGCGTCAAAATCTGTCACATATTTATAGACAAAAGTTATTTACACTATTACACTGACAGTAGGCCTATCATTTCTGAAGCACATTCCCAGCAACAACTGATATGTGGAAAAAATATACACAAATGGAAGACTAGTAAACATGAAAGTTTTAATAAAAAATAATAAAAAATGTAATAAAAAACTGACAAATTCAGCCAAAATCTTGTAGAAAATGAACCGACCCTTTTACAATACATTTCTTTTTTTTGAAATCAACATAGTCACAACCACTTTTGATTGATCTGTGGGAAGTCCATGATGAGTCAAAACTCCATGGCAAATGCTTAAGGATCATTTTGACCCCTTTAATGAAGACTTGGGAGAGTGATAGATAATTATTACTATTATTTTTTACGAGCTTTCACCAAGAAATGCCGAAATGATATTGGTGAGGCTCACAAGATTTTTAGGAATACATGAGATGCTCTATAAACAGAAACTCACACCATAGTGGATCGATTTGACCCCCTGTGTGCATTCTAGTGTTGTAAAATAAAAAGCACTTTAAAAAGTCAAGACCATGTTATCAGTGCTGATGCTGGTTTACCATAGTTTTTCTCTGACTTTACTTCAAACTTTGGACAAATGAAAAAAAGTGCAAAACACACACACCACACTTAGGGCAGCTTGCGCAAACAGGCGCGCTCACGCACACATACACAGTGGAGATGGTCTATTCAGATCAATAAGATAAAATCCTCTCTACAAGGCCCTCCGAGCGAAACCGGCACCTAGGAATAATGCTCGAACAGGAAGGCCAGATTAGGGGGGAAATGGAAGAGCGGGACATGTTCTTGAAAGGGGTGCAGAGTGCAACCTGCTATTTATGAACGAGCACAGAGGAATTATTCATTCGCTGAGCGCTGTGCCAGAGAGTGTATAGCTCAGCTCAGCCTAGTTTAAGGCTCTCTGTTTTGTGGGCCTACCTTGCTGTTCCACATTTTTTATGACTGGTGTAAAGAAAAACGCCGGAGCGTGGCTGCGAGAGCACTTTCATTTTTAATGTGTATGGTTCTATTTTCCCCTCTCTAGCACGCAGAGATGTGGTGAATTAGCACAAGTGAGTCACAGCAATGAGCATGACCTGAATAATCTCCGGCTTAGACGTGAGTACCTGGATCGCGCTCGCTCGCCACAGAACGAGGCTGATAGCGCAGGTTTTGCGCAAGCTCAGCTTCTATAATACGCGAAGCACAATAAGGAACCTTTTATCAACATGCTTGAATGAATTCGCTGCTGGCTTTCAAGGAAACAGATTAGCCAGCCAGCCAAGCTGAAAAGATACACCACAGATGAGCCCTCCTTCAAGTATCTGCGTTTGTGTGTGTGTGTATGTGTGTGTGTGTGTGCTGATACCTGGAACACTTCATGCAGTAATGCTGTGCTTGTCATTAGTAGCTTTCTGCTCACAGACACCCAAGGTGAATGTTTCTGTCACAAGAGTTTCTAAAGGACCTTTTTTTTATTTCTTTACGTTACGGCTTCGATCAACAGCTGTCCCACTTTTCGCGTGGCAAAAATCCAGCAATGGATTTTTTCCAGCCGTAGACTCAGACATAAAGCCCTGCTGAAGATAATGACCAGCCCCAGTTCCCCGTCCTTCATCTCTCTTTGTCCATCTCGTAAGATGGAAAGTGTACAAACAGCTCGAGTGAAGGGCAATCATGCTGCTTGGAGACAAAGACATACTACCACTTCTCCTAAACTTCCGCCTGACCATTCCTCACAACTCACGCCCATAAATCACCGGCAGGAAAGAGCTGTGACAGACAGCTGGATATCTCTCTTTCATGCTCGCTCTCTCTCTCTCTCTCTTTCTCTCTCTCTCTCTCTCCCTTTCTCTCTCTCTCTCTCTCTCTCTCTCTCTCTCTCTCTTTCTGTCTTTCTCTTTCTCTCTCTCTTTCTGTCTCTCTCTCTCTGTCTCACTCTTTCTTTCTCTCTCTCTCTCTCTCTCTCTCTCTCTCTCCTTCGGTCTCTCTGTCTCTCTCTTTCTCTCTCTCTCCCTCTCTCTTTCTGTCTCTCTCTCTCCTTCGGTCTCTCTGTCTCTCTTTTTCTGTCTCTCTCTCTCCTTCGGTCTCTCTGTCTCTCTTTTTCTGTCTCTCTGTCTCTCTCCTTCGGTCTCTCTGTCTCTCTCTTTTTCTCTCTCCCTTTCTCTCTCTCTCTCTCTCTCTCTTCCCCTTTCTCCCTCTCTCTCTCTGTCTTTCTGTCTCTCTCTTTCTCCCTCTCTCTCTCTCTCTCTCTCTCTCTCTCTCTCTCTGGATTCAGTAATTCAGTAAGCTTAATTCATTAAAACAAGAAGAATATTTACAGATTCATGTGGAAACAGGATACTTAGAAACTAACGAAAGAAAAAATGCTGATCTACTATGGCCTTGCAATAATTCACTCTCTTTCTCTCTATCTCTCCATTCCTCTCTCTTTGTCTCTGACTCTCCCACTCTGTTTCTCTCTCTTTATGTCTCTTTCCCTCCCACACACATTCTTTATCTCTTTCATTCTCCTTCTTTCTCTCTTTTCTCTCTCTCCCTCTCTTGTCTTCTTTCTCTTTCTGTCTTTCTCTGCCCCTCATCTCTCTTTCTGTCTCGCTCCCTGTCTTATCTTCTCCCTTTTTCTATCTTTCCCTACCTCTCTTTCTCTCTCTTTCTCTCTCTCTCTCTCTGATTAGGAAAATTAAACTACATTAAAGTATTAAATAAGTGGATCCTACAGGTCAAATATATTGTCCTTTCAAATCACTTTTCTCCTAAAAGAGTTGTTGGAAGGTTGTAATTTCAGGCTGTGTAAAGCAAAATTTTTTGAAGTCTATTTAATGTAACATTTATTTTTTCACAAAAGTGCGGCTCTGCTCTCTTTCTCTTGCTTTGTCAAAAGGTGCAAGGTCTCTCTCTCTCTCTCCTCTCTCTCTCTCTCTCTCTCTGTTCTGTCTTACACTCTCGACCAAAAAATCTTTCCTTTCACTTGAGGGTCTTAATCTTGTAGAGCCACAAAGTGCATACTTTTCATTTGATTACTGGAGCAAGTACGTACTGGAGCCAGCGTGTAGTGCTACATACCACTTCCAACCCCACACCACTGAACAAAATACGAGAATAATAGAACGCTGTGCCCCATGCCATAATACCATAATGTACAAATGCTCAACAGGTCTATGTAATCATTTCACTGATTCCTGTCATTTAAAGGCCCATCAGCCGAAATAAACAGGAAATAGAGGCTTATGTGTATTTCTGATAATAGCCTCTTTGTGGATTGGCATTAATGGAGGAAAAGCTGCAAGCTGAGCTTAGACATTTAAAAAGCTCCATTTTCAATTAAACCCACCTGTTGCTAGGGCAGATTTTAAGTGCTTTGTGTGAGGATTCTGTCTCCCTGGGCCTTCTCTGTAGCATAGCACTAATCTGATGGATGAAGTGGGTTTAAAAGAAACCCACTCTCTCTCTCTCTCTCTCTCTCTCTCTCTCTCTCTGTCTGTCTCACTCTCTAATTCTCTCTCTCTCTCTCTCTCCCACTCTTTCTCTCCCTCTCTACTATTTTATGGACTAAACTCCCCAAACCTCTCCAAATGATAAAGTAAACATCATTATCTGTGCTTCTTCCTCCCTTCTCAGCTCTCAGCCCTTCTGTTCACCCCAGGCTCCTGTGGGGCTTGAAAAAGTTTTTTTTTCCCTTTCTTTTTCCCCCCCTTTTTTTAAGTTCCAAAGAAAAAGGCAGCTGCCAAAGACTCATGAATATACATCCCAAGTCTTTGGGCAGATTGGATTAAGAAGAGATTTACTCTGGTTTACATCTTCCTCACAAATGTATCCATACCAACTGTGTCTACTAAATTAAAGACGGTGACACTGTGGTGACACTTTGTAGTCTCTTAACATTGTGTAATCTCAGCAGAACAGCACGAATGTCAAGGCCTTTGGATTCAGGGAGAGATGTCATAATTAATTGTTGCTTTTTTTATTCGTTGCTTGTGACCTAATTTTAAATGTAAAGTTAAATTGTAACCAATCACCTTTTTCACTCTCCTGAAAACTTTAATATTTACACATTTAAAAAAGCCTGGGAAGCCATGCTTTGGGTTTAATATCTCTAGAAATTTGGCAGAGATAAAATATCAATCAATTGTTGTCTCAGAAGTCAACACAGAAGGTGATTTATGTTCATATGGGGTCTTCAGCCTCAAACAGAATGCAACATAGTCAAACATGAGAGATAATAGGAGAGTACAGACGCTAGCTTAATAGACACAGATGATAAAAGCCACAGTTTGTGCTTAAACTACAATGCAGCCATACAGTGCATGATTTGACAAAGAAACACCCATAGGTGTTGTTTTGGATATTTTTAAAAATATAAAAATAGCCCTGGCATGATGCTAGAATTAAAATATTTACATTACATTGTGAATACAGAGAAAGCATTTTGTGACTGAAATCTTTTTGTTTCATTGTTTAATCAAGAAAACACGATGCATTATTATAATAAAACTGTGTTGTAGGTAATTTTGTAGCATAAAATAAATCCAATTATAAGCAATATATTAGAAATTTGTATGTGTAATCCTTCAGAATGTAGGTAGGAACAAAGATGTCAAATATCAAATGCTCTTAAAATGTTCTTTGAATGTAGACAAAAGCTGATTTGGGTGGAAATATCCGTTGAAAGAATAAAGTGCTAAGTGCCAGGATGCTTAAAATTGTGCTATGTAGTTTTAAAGTCAAATTTTGGTTTTTTTAGATTACATTTTTTGGATTTTTTTCAGTCTGTGATTGAACTATTTGACCACAATTTTTCAGGACAGTTTTAGCTCTCTTTACCAGTGGTAAAGGAACATGATAGTACTACTACTACTACTACTACTGCTACCACCAATAATAATAATAATAATAATAATAATAATAATAATAATATGCAGTATGTTAATAAAAACAGTATGAAATGATATGTGTAATTCCAACCCTCAGATTAACCCCCCAGGTGAGCACTCCACAGTTGTGATTACACGGCTCAGATGTGAGTCAATGCCTGGAACAGAGCCGGAATATAGATTTGCTGAGGATCATACAGGAGTGATGGTGAAGGTTACAGCCATTGCTGATGATCTTTGGGGGTGTTGCTCTGAGTAACCGCAGGGCGCACAGCAGGACCACTCACACAACCACTCTCACCTCTTTAAAGCGCTCTGTGGTGGATCAGAGGTCAGCAGTGGGCGACTCACCACAATTGTCATCTTCAGACATGTTGTGCCTTCTTTTTTTAAACGTCTGAACGTTTGACTGCCCGGCTCGGTGTATCCACAGGCTCTGTCTAATCTTGTCTTTAAAAAAAATAATGAACCATTTAAACCTTTTGCACCTCTTTCAGCTGAGGGGCACACCGCAAGATCTAATGTGGAGTGACAGCAAGAGAAGTGAGAAGTGATCTGCTAAAAGGGAAAGAGAGAGAAGAGAGAGAAAGAGGAAGAGACAGAGAGAGATAGAGGGAGGAGGGACAGAGAGACAGGCATGTAGATAAAGTAGAGAGAGAAGGAGAGGAAGAGAGAGAGAAAGTGAAGAGAGAGAAAGAGAGAAGGAGAGAACAGTGCGCGCGCACGAGAGAGAGAGAGAGAGAGAGAGAGAGACAGAGGGAGAGGGAGAGAGAGAGAGAAGGAGTCATTGCGAGGCCATAGTTGATCAGCCTTGAAACTGACAGATGTTAAAGAGGTGACATTGCTGTGTGTGTGTGTGTGTGTGTGTGTGTGTGTGTGTATGTGTGTGTGTGTGTATATACACAGTCAAGTTGTTATACATCAAGTCTACTGATACACTTCAAGCAGTGAAGGGATTGCAGTGTTTTGTAAAGTAACATTTTTGCTGGGCTTATATGAAGGACACAGTTGAATGCTCATGTATTCTCATGTGATAAGAAGGACACTGTGTATGCCTGCGTATGCTTCAGCATCTGTGTGCTGTTATATATGCTCGCAGGCATCTGCGCTTTCATGTGTGGGTGGCAGTTTCTTGGCGGTAAGAGATCTTTTCTACAGCTCAGGAGGTCATGCATTTGATCTGAGCTCCTGTCTGCCAGTGCAGCGTCTTCGGGCAAAGTGCTTGGCCTCAAATAGCTCCAGGGAAACAGTCTCTCTAGTTAGTGGATGTGATGTAATGGTAAAAATGTCAACTAAATATAAATATGCTTCTCCAAGAAACAAAGGTTCCTCTATGGCAGGACTCCAAAAAATGCTTTTTGTTGCCTGTTATTTTAAGTATAGGTGTGAAAACTTTATTATATCCATAAAAATGGTAACAATTTGCATTTGGGGTTTCCACCCTAATGAAAGCAGTTGTTTGGAATTGTAGCTGAAAAGATCTCTCAACTTATTTATTATCTCTAACTGCTCGCCCCCACTCCCCTACAGACCCTACTGAGATCTCTGGCAACTTAACAGCTCCAGATTGTCCCTACCCAGCACCATGAACACATAGGAAGAGGGAACAACAGAGAAAACAGAGCGGCACAGACAACCTTCAGATAATGGCCTGTACCTTAGGCCTGGAAATTGTGTAGCCGAGTTGGGAGGCAGAGACACAAACACTGAGAGAGGTTGAAAGAGAGAGAGGGAGAGTGTGAGACAAAGAGATTAAGAATGAAAGAGAGAGGGAGAGAAAGAGAGAGGGAGAGAGTGTCCATAGTGAGGTGAATGACTCCTACCCCTCGTTTTGCTCTTGTCAAAGTCTCAGCTTAAAGCCTTATAAGCTCAACTCCAGCAGGAGTAGCAGCAGTAGCAGCAGCGCAATAATGAAGCAGTGCTGTCATTTGCCCTTCTCACCCTGAGCCCTCTGAAGCACAGAGAGGAGACCAGCATCCCTCAGGGCTCAGGCCGCCACACACTGACTATCATCAAGTCCAATAAAGTCCCCTGATCAAAGAACGGGGGAAATCAAGGCAAATTCACCATGTTCTCTTTGGGCTTTTAGACAGAAGACCTTTGAGGATCAAAGACCGTGTAGCACTGTGGGTTTACTGAGAAGTAAATATTTGGAAACAAGATTTCTTTTTTTTTTTCTTTTATTTTTGCTTCTTCCCTTCAGTCTTTTTTTGCTATTTCCCACTCCAGCTCTTTCCGTCTCTCTCTCTCTCTCTTTCTCTCTCTTACACACACACACACAAACACTGCCCATCCTTTTGATTTTGGTTTGAGGGAGGAAGTGTTCACGATTTTTTTTTTTTTTTTTTTTGTTTTGTCTGATGGTCCATGGTCCATCAATTGATATTGTCATCAATATCCTGCAATCTATTATATTTACCTGATATTGCATTTTGTATGTGTGTAGTGTTCTGCCATGATGATTTTCCAGGTGTTTTCAGATGTATTGTGTGTTTTTATGAGTGCACATTACTAATGTAAGCTCTAAATACTGTTTGTTAAGGCTAATTTAACTAATTAGGATAACATTCTGACTGTTCACACTGCAGTGCAGACTGCAGATTTCTTTTTCTTAAACCTGGTTTTTAGACTTGAATGTTACATTTTCAAGTAAACAAGCGACCAAATCTGATTTGTATGGTCAGACTGCAGTCACATTTGCTTTCACACATGCATGAAAACACTGACTGGGGAGTAGTTAACAGCTATAAAAAGCAGGACCAATCGTGCCTTATCTCAAATACAGCACACAAAGTTAAAATATGTATATGTGTGTGTTAAAAGATTCAGCTCTCCATGTTTAAACTGTAATATATGATTCCAGCACTAACTTTCTCGTGGCACATTCTGACATCTTCACTCTTCACCCTCAAATGATGAAATAAAGTCACATGAAAACCGTTCTGACTGATCAAACTGAGCCACACGTCCAGTAAACCAGTTTAAATCAGATCTGAAACCGCCTACAAATGTGACTGAGATCAGCTGCAAAAAGTTGCATGAGATGTGGCTGTTTTGCCATTCAGAATGCAGAAAATCTGTCCTGCTCAGATCAGATATGCTGAAAAACCGGATTTGAGCTGTCTGTCTGAACTAGGCCTATGGCTTCAGCCTCGAGGCTCTCAGGGACACGGAGCGTAGAGTGGTGTGCTAAACTGCCAAGGCAAATTCAGTTACGTTTTGCGCTCCATAACTGGTTTTTTAATGTTTGCTCATTAAAAAATGTCATTTAAAAATGCATACTTCCAACAGACATTTGTCAGGGGTACCAAAATGTTTATAGCCCGAGCCTGTGGAGCTCTGCTGTGAAGTGTGGTATATTCTAAGTCTGCACCTTTAGCCAGGTTGCCGGTTCAGCTGCCGTATGTGTGTGTGTCATGAGGGCTGATTGCAGAGGGGGGCTGGAGGTGGTAATTTTTGCTGTCTCACCTCAGCGCCTTTCCCCATTTCACTCTGATTAGCTCCAATAAAGCAGCGCGCTCATCTCCACCCCTAATGAAGAAAAAGGGTGAATAGAGGAGAGAAAGAGCAGTAGAGTGAAGGGGAGAGAGTAAGTGAGGGAAGGAGGGAGGGAGCGCTGTGACTGCCCCTAACCAAAACTAAAGGCTTAAAGCAGCTGCTGTCATTTGCATTCATCCTGTAGTGTGCAGCACAATTCAAATTCAGAAGAGCACTTGATAGCTGTGGGGATCTAACACTAGGTATCCGTGCTACTGCTATCCTTGTTACGGTGTCTTTGCCTTTGGGAGGCAGAAGCTCATTTTCTTCATTTTTTTTAACACTCATTTAAACGCGTTTTTCTTTCGACGGCATGCTAAAGATGATGATGCACGGGAAAAATACTCTAAATCAGCGCTGACCACATAATGAGGGTGTTTTGGGTGTTTGTTGAGGGTGCTTGAATTTTAAGTAGCATATACATGAACATTTTTAGAAGATTTTCGGATAGTGTATATTATCAGACAGATGTGTCTTGATATTCTATAATGTGACAAGAGACACATCAAATACACCACACAGCTAATACACACCTTACAATGCTCTGTTTCACACTGGGCAAACTTTTTGCAATCGAGCTGAGTGAAGACCAGTCAGATTGTTAATATGTGGACGGTAAACTGATTATGTCGTTGTGACAGTCACATGGTGAAATTTAATGCTCAAATGCACATCAAACTGGAAGTGACTGAAAATAATGTATTTCTAAAAAATCCAACTCCAAAAACAATATTAAAAAGCTTTGGGGTATAGAACTGGCCTAAAGACCCCCTAAAAGGCCAGAGAGGGAGGCCATTTGGCTCACTGTGATGAAAATATTATAGTTTAGTACAGTAATTTTGAGTAAGCACATGATATATTTTAAAAATACAAAATACAAAATTACAGATATAAAATAAAGTGACGTGCAAAGCGTAGATTGAATGAAGGGGTGGACTGTCAATATAAGCCAGTATAAGTGGATGACCATGATGATACAGGTGAGATGTGTGTGGGATTTAGATCAACACACCACTGCTACAGGCTGTTTAGTCTCCTGATGGCCTGGAGAAAGGAGCTGTCTCTGAAAAAGCTGGTTCTGGACTCAAAGCTTATGTACTTCCTGCTGCTCGACAGTGTAGAAAATAGACAGTGGTTTGGGTGGGTGGAGACCTTTATAATCCTCTTCCTCAGGCAGACAGTGAGAAGTGTATTGCTCCAGGAGGGTACTCAGCTGAACCCCGGTGATATGCTGAACCATCTGCACCCTCTGCAGAGCCTTCCACTCAAGAGTAGTGCAGCTCCCATAACCTGTAGTAATACAAACCATCAAGATGTTCTCTACAATGCAGGTGTAAAATGTCCTGAGGATGCAGGTATTCGTGCCAAACTTCCTCAGTCAGCTGTCTTCTTCAGTATCTATGTAGTGTATTCTGAACATGTAAGTTCTTCTGTGATGTGAACACCAAGGAACTCAAAGCTACTGACTCTCACTATAGTGGAACTAGAAGCTACTGACCCTCGCCAGAGTGGAACTCAAAGCTATTGACTCTCTCTAGAGTGGAACTCAAAGCTACTGACCCTCTCTAGAGTGGAACTCGAAGCTACTGACCCTCTCTAGAGTGGAACTCAAAGCTACTGACTCTCACTAGAGTGGAACTCGAAGCTACTGACTCTCATTAGAGTGGAACTTGAAGCTATTGACTCTCTCTAGAGTGGAACTTGAAGCTACTGACCCTCACTAGAGTGGAACTCGAAGCTTCTGACCCTCTCTAGAGTGGAACTCAAAGCTACTGACCCTCTCTAGAGTGGAACTCAAAGCTACTGACCCTCTCTAGAGTGCTCCTGTTGATGAAGGGAGTGTGCACTCTCCTGCTTCCTGAAATCCAATATCAGCTCTTTAGTCTGTTGACGAGTCAGGAAGCAAACCTCCTCTTTATCCTTCATAATTTTGAAATTTAATGCAAAAGTTCATGCAAACTGAGGAAATGTGTGATGATATAGGCATGTAGCCTACACTGTGTTAAATGTTGACTATATGGCAACATTACGTATATACTACTTATCTCTATTAACATAACATAGTCCTAAATATCATTTGTGTTATTAGTAATTCACTTAATTGTAAGTTAATTATTTATAGTATTAATGCCCAGCATTTGTGTATATAGCATAGTGTATTTCATATTGAGCTTTTTCTGCACAGTTTTTATTGTATTTATTTAGACTTTATATTTTATATTGTACTTGTCTTTGTGTCTCTGTGTGTCTGTGCAGTTATAACATCAGCAGTTTCCTCTGGGATCAATAAAGTTTTCCAATTCTACTTCTGATTCTGATTAGCTCCCATTACTTATTCCATTACTTACCATAGCTCCAGCGCAAAACTAAAGAAGCTACCTTCAGACATCCAACATGTCTTGGCTGATGGCATTTTGGGGTAAGGTTAAAAATGTCTAAAGATTACTGGTCAGCTTTTTGCTTTAAACTTTGTCAGTGCTAGATTTTAAGTGGAAAACTGCCCATGATAATGAAACAAAATGTGGCTTTTCTTCTGGGCTTTCAACAGCCCTTCACATGGCATGGCCTGTTATGTCATCCGGTCTTTTCTGTGCTGTCTAACCTCAGTGTTCACCTGTAAAGCACTTGTCAGGCATGTTCCCAGGCTCCTGTCTTAAACATGAACCCAGCTTTGACATGCAAAAGGTTTTAGTGCTGTAATATTGCAGAAAGCTTTTGTAAGTTCTTCCTTTACTTGAGTTTGAAGGTATTAAGAGTCTTGGCCTCTAGCAGCCATCTGCCTTCTGCACTTCAGTGATGCTATCCGACTTTTTCCTGAGCTTCAAGACTATGGCAGCTTGTGAGCGTCCTTGTCAGGAAAGTAAATCACCTTCAGGAAAAGTAGGACCCTCTGCTGTGACAGAGACATTTGGCCCTGTGTGCATTTGTGTATGTGATGGGTGGAGAAAAATGCATATTTTAGGACTCAGATCATGAAATGACAGTGATTTTAAACCTTTCTTATGATAGGAAAATATTACTTTATTATCATAACTTTGAATTTTTAACACACTGGCTATTCTCTCAGCATAAGTCACTCACTAAGATTTATAAAACACAGCTCTGTGAATTAACATCAATTATAATACCATTAAAGATAAAAAAGGAATGGTTTGGGGAAAAATTAAATTAACACTATTTCTCACTTACCCTGCCAAATCGATCAGCCAAGACATGTTTGGTGTCCAAATTTTGTATTTTTATTTTTGCATTGGAGCTACAAGACTAACATTGTTAAAAACACTAAAAGTCAATAGTCATCCAAATATCCCAAATCGTTTCTGTAAAAATACATCACCAAAACTTCTCTCAACCTGCTCAAACCCGCATCCAGATCTTTATTAAGATCACACAGACTTCTGATTAAGAGGAGGAAACCTGGAGAGTGCCAAGTCTCAAGGGGGGAATGGATCTTTCTTGAGTCAACAAAAGAAACAGCAAAACATTAACAGAGCTATTTATATTAAAAGCTAATTTAAGGAATACCTGAGGGACATGTAATGTCATAATGAGTGATGAAAGAGTCAGAAGTATTCAGATTAACCAAAGGAAACCAATGATTAATGTTAGCACCTACCATGAGCAAAACAGAAGTGATCTGAAAAACAGAAGGAGTGAAACTTTAGTAAATAATGGCTATGAAGGAGGTTCCAGGAGGTAAGGAACTCACTATAGTGTACCGTGTGCAAATAAATTGTTCAAGAGCATATAAATTATATAAATTGTGCATAAATTCATTGTATAGTTTATATGCATTTTTGCAGACGCACTCACATTTAGATCAAATAAAGGCAAAATAAAAACAAGAAAGTTTTTTTTCTTGATTATATAGTAGCGTACTATTTATACTGAGTAAGTTTTAAATAATGTGCACACACACACACTCACACACACACACACACACACACACACACATATCCCTCTATGCGCACACACACACATACGCTCGCTCATTCAGTCACTCAGCTGGCTGTCTGGTGGTCATCAGGCAGGCTGTCGTCATGTCAGCTTTCACAAAAGGACTGTGACATGTTCATTAAGCAGCAGGGATCCCATTACAGCACTCACCAGCCTCTCTGTCATATCCCTCACACATAATTAGTCAGAAGAACGACCAGCAGAAAGCTAATTGCCCTCCTACTCTCTCTTTCTCTCTCTACATCTCTCTCTCTCGCCCTTTCTCACTCTCTCTCTCTCTCTCTTCCTCATCCTCTGTGTTCTCTCTCTCTCTCTTGCTCTCAATCTTTTGCTCTTGTTCCCTCATTCTCTCTGTTTTTTTTTGTTTTGTTTTCTTCCATCTCTATTGCTGTCCACTGTCCTTGTGTTCAGTGTTTAGAGTATTGTGCTATGTGTGTGTATAAGTGTGTGTGTGTGTGTGTGTGTGTGTGTGTGTGTGTGTGTGTCTGTGTGTGTGTGTGTATGTGTGTGTATGTGTGTGTGTGTGTGTATGTTTGTGTGATGGACACTCCGTCTTTGATAGAACTGCCCCGCTGCCACAGATGCCACATGTGGCTTTCACTCCTGGCTCAAAAGCAGGACTTCAGCGGGGTTTGTTTTATCAGAGATTCTTGTACAGGATGAAGTACAATATCCATGTAAATTCCCCAAAATTACCATTCGCGCTGTGGATTGAAACATGGCATCATATAACATCCCTGTGTTCATGACAACAGGGAGTTCAGAATTCAGAACCGCCTACTTTCCACCAAGAGTTCATTCAGTCACCACTGTTGGTTGGAACAAATGGATGCTCACAGTAAGGCAGCACTGATTTGAATATAAAAAGCTTTTGAAAAGCTTTTACATTGGAATTAAAGACCTGTTTGCTTAATGTACATTTATATTAATAGTTGACTGAGGCTATGGTAATTCACAGCAATTTGCTATTCATTGAGCCCAGAATGACATGGCATGTGGTTTCATCATGCAATCTTGCAATGACTTAACTTTCCAATTATTCAGGTATCTCACTGTGTTTTGTGATATTATACATAAATAGCATCCATCCATCTATCCATCTATTATCTGAGCCATTTTTCCTTAACTAGGGTTGCAAGAGGTGCTGGAGTCTATTCCAGCAGTCAGAAAGGTAAAGAAACACCCTAGTCGCCAGTTCATCAAATCATAAATAGCATGCGATATACAAACAGAAACACAAAAGAGTGACTCAAAAAGCTCCTAACACACTTTTACTTGTTCTACAGGTGCTACTATGTTGAGCTGGAGGCCATTTGTGTGGATATTTCCCACTTGAGGACTTCAGTAACTCCAGCTTGATCATGATCAGCTGTAGCCCGAGTATGCATGTTATTTATAATATTCACTCTTATTTTTTATTTATAGCTTACTCTCAGAAACATTAACAACACAGTGGCCAGCTGTTTCTAATAGAAAGTTTTGTCACTACATTAGTGTGAGGTCAATTCAAGCAGGGCTGCTGTAATTGGAGGAGCTTTGCCTTCTGCCAGTTTCAGAAGGTCGTTCACTGAGGTGGGTAGTAGCATGCTACATTTTCTCTGCCACATGTTCAGTACCTGCATGAACCTCTTTAATAGGGCATCATGCATTTTTATCCATTACATTTGTCTATATTCTTCTCGTCACATTTTTGCATCACTTTAAATCAAGGCACATTCCACATTTCGTGCAGGTGTCTCGAAACTTAAGATGCACGTGGGTTCTCCTGCTTGAGCTTGTTTGTTTTGTCTTCTTTATCTATGTAAAGACAGGAATTAGCATATACATTCGATTTTCTTATGCTGGTGTTTGTATGGGAGTGTTAGTTGGTATATTATATTGGTTTTATTGAATGGTCATATCTTTAGGTGTTTGCTGTAGCTGTTGAATTTCATTTTGGATCTATTGCACTACTTGAATAGTCTTTACACTATGCTTTCTTATTCTTATCCGAGAGATTGATAAGATAACTATTTTATAGCTCTATGGTGGCGCAGTAGGTAGCATTGTGCCTCACACCTCCAGGGTTGGGGGTTCAAATCCGGGTCCTTGCCTTGTGTGTGTGGAGCTTGCACGTTCTCCTCGTGGTGGCGTGAGTTTCCTCCGGGGTCCCCAGTAGGAGTGAGTGAATGATGTGTGCGCCCTGCAGTAGGCTGGTGCCCTGCCCTTCCTTGCACCCATTGACCATGGGATAGGCACTGGGTACCTGTGACCCTAGTGAGGATTAAACAGTTACAGAAATTGAGTAAGTGAGAGTGAGTGAGAATTATTTTATAGTATTTCACTCTAGGGGCTGGTCGCACCAGCAGAGCTATAACGGTTTTTAATCTCATAAGTCAGACATTCCTTTCTAGGTCTACCTTTGAGAAAGTTGCAAGAACTTGTTAAGCTAAAATAAGGCCAGGTGTAAGAAGTCACATTCTAGTTCCTTTCTTGAATTGTAACTGTTTAACTCTTTGCTTGTCAAAGCACTGCTTCACACCACATTTAGACTTTTACTGCTATGAGCTGAGTCTCTCAAACTGTGTAGCAGCACTTAAGCAGTTACATCCACTAACTTTTATACATCAACAGTATGTGATAAGTATACTTAGTAAGACTAAGTGTGCTACAAAACATGCAAAAACACAGACATACCACTTCATTCAGAATGAGCTGCCATATGTCTGCAAATATAGCTTTATTTCATTTATTTATGGTCAGAAGTACATTTTTCTTGTTGTTTTCCATGCGCTTAGTAGCCATGTTATGTGACAAACACAACACAAAAAGCAGGTCGTGCAATGTAGCATGTATATAACAGGAGCTGCAGAGATGTTCTTCCAGAACTAAAGTCCACGTTCCCTGCATAGCTTTTCAGGGATTAAGCAAGACAGAGGAAGTCACAAACTTCAAAATGTACCTCTGGAGGCTCATGGCTGAAAAAAGGTTGAAAAACAGTTTTCTACTGTGTGCTTTTCTCACAAACTCACCTACACTGACCTTTTTAAAAACAAAAAAAAAGTTAAGCTGTTATGTTTCTCTATCAGTGAAGCTCTTAGCAGACTGTATCTTTGATTAAATAACTTGGCAAGTTGCCAGAAGTGCATGTGTAGCACTTACGTCTAGTAACTCAAGTTTCTTAGCAACTGTTCTTGTGACATATTTCCACAGTGACACGCATCGCTAAGATCTGTCGTAGTTGCACCAAGGTGTACCTTTGTGTAAAGTGTGTCACTGCAATGAGAGACTATACATATTAAGGTTTCTTTTGGACTGTAGAAAACTTGTTCTGTACTATAGATCGTGTTGGTGATCTGTTAAATTGCAATACCTCCCCAGATAAAACTAATCCAGGTCTTAATTTGTAGTCTCTAATTACAGTGACACATGTGCTCATTCATATTCCAGATAACCCACATACCTATAGAGAAAGGTCTCTTGAGGATAGATAAGAACGGAAGGATCTTTGGTGGATTTCAGTAGAAGAGCTTAAATAACTAAACCCAAAGAGCTGCTCCTGCCATTGGTGCACAATGCTGTAAGGGTTTAACACCATCACAAAGGAGACACAAGGTTATCACTATTGATGAATGTGTAACACTGAACGTCATATTGCTAAGTCCAAATATAACCATTGAAAAAAATGCCTAATAACCTGATTTGTAAATACATGTGCAGCTCACATTAAAAAGTACAGTGATGCAGAAGGACAAAGCCATCCATCGTGAACCGATCTCATTTTTTTCTAAGCCAGTTTGTGAGAGCAGAGAGACAGTCAGAGAGAGAGAGAGAGAGAGAGAGAGAGAGAGAGAGAGAGAACACTGTGCAGAAATTCTCACCAAATGTGTCATTTTGTCTGTACAACTTTAGTTCATTTATTGCTCTGTTTGTTTCTGCTTTTGTTCAGCCTACCAGACAATATAAACTCTTACAGGATGTTTTAGAGGGGATCTAGAGTTAGTGTTCTGTACAGCTAAAGCTTTCCGAATTAATTAATTTCACAAAGCCAGACAGAAATGGCAGCTAAGCTGGTCACCACTTCTTTTTTTTAATGTTTTTATTTTTGGAGGGATTGTATGTGTGTGTGTGTGTGTGTGTGTGTGTGTGTGTGTGTGTGTGTGTTTGTGTGTGTATGTGTGTTTGTGTGTGTGTGTATGCCTGTGTCTCTAGCCATATCTGTGTGTTTATGTTCCTTGTAATCCTGTAATCCACACAGTATGGGCGCCAGATAGGTTGTCCTTGCGAGTCTGTGAGCTCTCTTGCTTGCTTTAACTCTTTTCCCCGGCGCCGTTCCCACCTATTTATTTTTGTACCTCGAGCCCTCTGCCTGTACAGCAGCAGAGGAGAGCATGTTGGCGCTGGCCGAGTGTGTTTTGTTGGTGCTGGTGGAGGGCAGGGGGAGAGCTGGGCAGTAGCACCCAGCCTCGAGGGCTTCGTCTGGGCCGTTGCTTTCAGGCTGGCGCGCTCGTAGCAGATAAAAGACTTATGGCTCTTCAGAGAGCTGTGTTCATTTAAACGCAAAGGGCTGGAGGCACTGCAGAGAGGCCAGCCTCATAAAGCAGCATTCAGAGTCCACCGAGACCACAGATTCACTTTAATTAGGAGCCTATACCCCTTGTCTTTTCTTTCCTTCCTCCTTTCTTTCTTTCTCTTTCTTGCTTCCTTTCTTTCCTCCTTTCTGTCTTTCGGTTTTCCTTCATTCTTTCCTTCTTTTTCATTTCCGTCCCTTATTTCCCTCCCGTGTCCTCATCACGGTCTTTTTATCTCGATCTCTGTTGTTCTCTCCACCTGCATGCTTTCCCCCATTTCTTCTATTCCTTCTTCTATTTTTACTCTTGTCTTATCCTGAACCCTTAACCGGCTAATTACATTAGTCCAATATCCGTGCTTTCTCTAACACTGACATATAGACACCCCCCTCCCCCCAAAAAAAATGAAAGAAAGAAAGAAAAAACATAGCCTCTTAAAAGCATCCGGTTACTTGAACATCCTCATATGGTGGCTTTGGTAAGTCGATGGGGCAAGAGTGCCATCAAGAGGCAGTGAGGAGAGCGTCTCGTCGGCAGCCCTCCCAGTGTGCTGTAGACGTGGCCGGCGAGGGGTAGGCGAGCAGGTTTGTAGAGCAAGAAATCAGACACACAGAGCCGTAACACACTCAAGCATGTGACCTCCCAGTTCAACTCATGTAATTAGATATTATCATGTAATTACACAGAACTGTCGCAAGCAATATTCAGCAAATAGACAGGCCCAGCATACACACTCGCATAGACACACACACACAAACACACTCACATAGGCGCACACGGAAAAGCCCTCATTTGGTATAAATCATTCCTCTGTTGCTGTGCTCATTAGAGTAATTACACAGTCATTGTTCTCTTGCAAAAAGAATGTAAAATTGCAATTTAGCCCGAGAAATTGTCATTTGTAGCTGTAATTGACCCTAATAAATTCACCTCGCTCTCACTCTCTCTCTCTCTCTTCTTTCTCTCTTTCTCTTTCTCTCACTCTCTCTCTCTCTCACTCTCTCTGTCTCTCTCTCGCTCTCTCTCTGTCTCTCTCTGTCTCTCTCTGTCTGTCTGTCTCTCTCTCTCTCTCTCTCTCTCTCTCTGTCTCTCTCTCTTACCCCACACCTGTCTTTCTTCTTGGATCATATGCTAATTACCATGTGAAATATTAAAGATGACAGTCAGGAGAGGGGAGATGAGAGGGTAATGAGAGGATGAGGCAGAATGAAAGGAGTAAGAGAATGTGGGATTTGGCTGTAGTTATAGACCTGGGTGTTGCGTTAGTGCTCTCCAGGGGGCATCTGAACATGATGGAGCTTCCAAGCAGACAGAGTCTGGGCCATGGGTGAGTTGACATCTTAAAGAACTACTCCAGTATTGTTTTAACCTAATCACTATCTGCTGCATCTACATCATACCAGCAGAGACCA
>JBBPCZ010000136.1:8261860-8277277 GCA_037974445.1 Brycinus macrolepidotus
CAGAGGTGACTTGCATCAGGAGGAAGAGGAGGAGAGGAAGGCCTCTGTGTGTGTGTGTGTGTGTGTGTGTGTGTGTGGTAACTGTGCAAGCTCACTGATGCAAATGAAGGATGAGTCAAACAGTTTCATCCGTAGTGAACTCGACTCTTCTCTTCTGCTCCACTCTTTTGCCTATTAGCTGACTCAGTGCTTCACAGAGCCACTTCAATCAACAACATAACACCATTACCAACTTCCTGCAAGCGCCGCTGAACACCCTCCTGCAAACCGAAGATAGATCAAGAAAGTGGCGCACTTGTTGCTGGCGTAATTGGACAAAAACCAAAAATAGGAGACACACTGCTTTTTTTGATCTTTGTGAGAAAAAAAGCGGGGTGAGTGTGTGACATGAGAGGGGTGCTGTGAAGTGAATTTCGCTTTATTCTGACCAATCCGTCCCCTTCCTTTTTCTTAAATGTGTTAAACCTGGCTTTTGGGAAAGAAAGCCACAAAAACACTCCATTAAAGGATGCCACCACACCCCTCTAATGACCAGTATGTAACACTTTTCTACTTCTATGTCTTTTAATGCAGTGTGTATTGTGGCTTTCTTCCACAGTGTACTTCCATTCAGTTCCTTTAGGGGGTGCAAAATGAATGCAGGTAGTGTTAGAGAAGAAAACATTTAGGTTTCTATTTCTATACATTTACGTAATAGTTCTGAATAAGCCATACTGTTATAAAGAAACCACAAGTGATTTAAAGTAAATACAATTCTATTTTGCAATAACTATTCATTTCATTGTTAATATTGTGCCTTCGGTCCTAAACTCAGGTGCGCAGGAGTGATAATGGGTGGTGTATGATTACAGATAAACTCGCTTCTCTATACTTAGGAGAGAGAGATAGATAGATAGAGATAGATAGAGAGACAGAGAGAGAGAGAGAGAAAGAGAGAGAGCAACTGGTATGTACTTTCTTTTTCTTTTCCTCCTTAGTATGCAAATGCCTACCTGTCACAAAAACAAACCAATCCAATGAAGAGGAAGCAGAGAGAGTACATTCTTCATTGGTGGACCCAAGCATTCACATTCTCCATTGCTGAGTCCTGAGAGCCAAATTCACACCACCTAACAAGTCAGTGCAGCACCGTGTCTAGACCTGGTTCAGCATCTCTGGTAAGTGAGTACTGTCTGTTTACATATATACACTCTTACATATCTTACTACCATCTTACCTTCCAAAAGTGAAATGTTCCCACTGCACCCCCATTGGTGCTGTATGAGCAGAAATCCACATTTGGAAGTTATTCCATCACATATAAAGGAGAGCTCAGGTTTGGTCTACTTTTAGACTTTTATACTAATATGATGAATTCATTCAATTCATCTGAGTGACATAGAATCAAGCATGCTGGTTCACAGCAATAAGGCTGTGAACTAGTCCAGTAAGTAATCAAAGCACTTCCTAGTCATTATGAGTTGATAATGCTGAATATTTGACCCAGCTGCCATAACTGGAATCTCACTGATCGCACTTTGTGAAGTAATGCTTGATAAATTCAGGGCATGTTTTTGTTTAGACTTTTTCAAAGACTGGTGAGGGATTTTTATTTCTTTTAAACAGTAAAAATAAGTGTATTTGAAAATGTGTCTTTTTTTAAAATCCTCAGTGAGAACCAGTGTAATTTGTAGACCAATATTCATTATTCAATATATAATAGTAATAATAATAGTAATAATACACTGCACAGATTATACACTGTAAAAATATATCTAAATAAAGGTAAATATTACATTTTTATATTTAATCTAAAATAAAAATTGATATACATTTTATATTCCATTTCTTATTTAAAGCATTTAAAGTGACATCACTAAGTGAAATTGTTATTAAATTGACAGATAATTTTGAAATGCTTCAGATTGTCTAGAAATAGCTTGAAATATCTTTAGATATTCTTACAGCAGTGACGAGTGTATTGTCTGCATTTGGGAGGCTTTCACAACAAACCCATTTATAATAAAACTCTGACACAAAGCAAAGGTTAGCTTGTGTTTTTAAAAACGCAAAAAACAACCAAAATGAAGATACAAGATGTTGTCCTGACAGTGACATACAGTATTTGTGTGATTATTCCGAAAGTGACAAACAGTTTTTATGTTTATTCTGACAGTGACAGTTTTTGCATGTTTAATTTGCAGAGCTAATGCTAGGTTCGCTGTAGTGCTACATAGACTGTTCCCTTTTCTACGGTTTCAAGCGACATCAGTAAATTTGAGTGTGTTTACTATCAGGTCATGCTCTCAATATCCATTCAGTACACTGCCTGCCCGAAGAGCATAAATATTCCAGAAAAGTCTCTACTTCTGCTAACAAGGTCATCACTTCAGAAACAAATCACAACAATGAAATAAAAACTTGAGAGGTTGCAGGATGTTGGGCAGATTCCAGTGACCTTCCTTTTCCAGCTAAAAATGATAACTGCAGAATCATTCAGTCATTGTTTACTTCAGATACATAGTCATGGATCAGGACTTCGGCATGAGTAACTAGCACTGATATCATCTTTTCATTATTGACAGTCACTATGAGAAACATGTAATTAAACCAATCAAGCTTCATCTTTTAAGTCTTATTTACATTCTTGTGCTCACAACACCTTTCATTACATCATTTACTTTTATTTTAGTAGTGACATAGACTACAGCATTTTACGTATCCATGTGTTTAGTACTACACTGGTTTGTTTGAATACTGAAAGGTGAATCAGAAATTGTGAATATACTGCCATATTCAGGTGGAATTAGAGAAGAGGCTGATCTTTGAAGGCAAATCTGGGTGCTAAAAAATGATGAATAGGCCTATATATATTCTGTTAAAAGCACACTGGTATGGGTTTCTTCCATGCTTTGCTTATCTTATCTATTTGGATCTAACTCTGACTAAGCTTAATGTTAATCTGACTCCATTTTTATAATCCTCTATAAAGTCATTAAAGCCAAGCCTGTTAATGATCAATAAACATGCCCAATGTAGGTCATATTTTAAATAGAATTTTTTTTGTTCGATAAGCCGGAACTCCAAGGCCATTCAAGTAGTTTCCTGTGTATCATCATTGGTGAGTGTTTTATGTGAGAAGTGTCCAGTTGCAGTCCTGGAGGAGCAGAGTCCAGCAAAGTTTGGTGATGCCCTGTTTAAACACATCTACTGAGTCTGGGAGCTAACTGCTGAGGTGATCAGGATAATCACCAAACTGGACTGGACGAAGGCCCTCCAGGACCACAGCAGAACGCCAGTGGTGTAAGTACCTTTCTGGTAGCATTTACCTGTGATTGGACAATTCGTACGAGCCAAATGGACACAGTTACAAGAGAGAATGTGAAAAAGTCAGTCTATTAACTTTCAAGAAGATTTTTTTCCTTGCATGGCTAGTCATTATAAAAATGCTAGCCCATAGTGATCACAGTGGTTTAAACGGGTACATGGATGAGTGAAAGTAAAGAATGGAAGAAGGAAGAAAGGAGTTAAGGATAGATGACAACAATGGATAAATGTCTTCTTTATTCTAAAAATTCCTTGTTTTGGCTGAAAAAAGGAAGTAACCTGGCCGCCTAACAGTAAAAATAATAAAATAACAGAGCAATAGTCTTACTTTTCATTTTATTTTTACTTCATTTTAAAGCATTAACTTTTTTAATGTACAAACGTGATTGTCGGAAATAATATTAATTCAAATCAGAAAAGTAAAAAGCAAAATACAGAGTAATGGGTGACAGAGCCAGACACTAACATAGGTACAATGTTTTTGCAGTTCCACCTGTAACAGTAGCTCATACATTCGGTAATGAGCAGGCTATGACTAAGGCATTGATTGTGCTGTTAACTGAAGCTGTAAGAAGAACAGGTGAGCCTTTATTTATGCAAAGCAAGCACCACCATTCCTGTGCAAATGTGGTTTTGTGTGTGTGGTTGAGCAAGGCACGAAATACACCCACGCACCTGAATCCCTCGCTCAGTCTGGCTCCCTGGACATGGGATAGCATACAGGCTCTCTTATCTCTGAACATCATGAGTAGGACGTGACACAGATCTATGCGGCTTCACAGCTAGATATTTGAATAGAATATTAAGCAGTGAATACACTGGGAAATGGGCATGTATGACTTTGCTTCCCATGCTTCAGATGTGTCAGATGCAGTAATAGATGCTTTGCTTTGTACTGAAAACTTTGCTTTTGACCTGCAGAGGCATATCTGTCCGTGCCTGTAGTTCTGGACCATGGTCCTTCATAGCGGCTGCAGCATGAGCATCCCTGCCAGTGTGAGCGCTGAGAGCCAGCTGCCTGCCTCCTGGAGCCCCCACTACAACTGCCCAGATGGTACTGTCCTTCCTCATCACATTCACACTCATTCATGCTTACATCGCCAGAACTTCACATCAAGTTTTCATAACACAGTAAAGAGGGCAGGAGTTTCTCACTGAAATGCACTGAAAAGTGTTGGGCTTACTCACACATAATGAATAAAATATATTACCATAATAATCCAAAATTGGAAAGTAATGTAATCATTTGGGAATGATGTACACTTATAAATCAAGTAAATTGAGGATGTCATTTTCCCCCAAGATTCCAGTGCTTACAGTGGCTTGCAAAACCCTCTTGAAAGTCATGATAATTTTCTAGATTATAAAACATAAACACAATTTTCCTCAAACAACATTTATGTTGAGAACTCTTGCTCCAGGTTATTAGTCTACCAACATTAAAACGATAAAAAAATATATATATATATGCTGTTTGCGTAAGTATTCAAACCCCTGTGCTTTGGAAGCTTCAGGTTTACACAAATGACAAATTAATCACAAATGGCACATAGGTGACCATAGTTAAACGTGTTTAAATACTACTTGTGAGTCCTTAAGTAAGGCTGTCTCTCTGAATATAAAAAGCACCCTTTGTGTCTTTGTTGGAAAAACACTGCAAAAACATAAGACAAAGGTGCATTGTGCTGATGTGAGAAGTGCACAAGGCAAGAAACGGCTTCAAAAAAGAGAGTTTCACATTTCATGTCTCGTTAAACACTGTTGGATTCATCGTCAGAAAGTGGAAGGTTCATCACAGCACCCAGGCCATCTCTCAAAACTAAGCATCAGAGCACAACATTGACTGGTGAGAGAGGGTACTAAAAATCCAACTGTTATTCTCAAAAGTCTGCAGTGCTTTGGCTGAAATTGGACTGAAGGTGTTTGGGTGTACACAATTTCAAGAGCTCTCCATAACGCAGGCTTCTAAGAAAGGGGAACAAGATAAAGGCCATTCCTTAGGAAGGTCCACATAAAAGCATGCAAAAGACCCAGTTAAGAATGAAACCAAAATATAACTATTTGGTCAGACTTCAAACTAACACTGGCAATGCCTCAAGAAACACCATACCTATGGTGAATTATGGTGGTGGCAGCATCATGGAATATTTTCATTTGCAGGGACTTGTTCTCATACAGCTGGGGTGATGATTCATCTTTCAACATGACAATGACCCCAAGCATAAGACCAAAGTGACACTGTAATGGCTCAAAAACAGAAAGCATGTTTTGGAATGGCCAAGTCAAACCTCTGATCTTAACTCTATTGAGAATTTGTGGCACTATTTGAAAACTGCTGTCCCACCAACCTTGAGGGCCTCTATAAATTCTGCCTAGAAGAATAGGGACAAATGACTGAAAAATGTGCATAACTGGTATTTTACTTACCCCAAAAGAATTACAGCTATTTTTTCAGCTGAAGTTTTCTCTACAAAATATTATTGTGTAAGGATTGAGTACTTATTGTACCCTATATTTGACTTTTCTTTTTTAGTTAAATATCTGCAGAAAAAAATGTTTCATTTTTAATTTGGGAGGAGTTCACATTAAAAATACTGACTTTCAAGGGGGTTGAATACTTTTGCAAGCCACTGTAAACCATCTTTAATGCTTTGAGGCCTTTCATGGACAAAAATTATGCTAAGATATAATCTAAACAGCATTGTCAATGGAATTTCATCAAAGCTCCCATTATTTTAGGTTCTTAATCTGGATCTGGCAAAATCTAAGACTTGTTTCCCAGACAAAGATTATGGCTAGTCCTTAGCTATAATAGATTCTCTATTGAAAGGAAAATGTAGTCCAGTTAATCCAGTTAGTCCGTATATGGGAAGCTGACTCTCAGTGTTTAAGATATAATTTTATCTCAAGCACTTGGAGTTGTGAAAATACAGGCCAGTCTGCGCAATCTTTTTTTCACAAAATCTAAGAATAGCAGATGAACACATCAACAAACTTTACATTCATTATTCTGTTTCACTGATCTTGTATTTCTATAGACTTCAGTTTAAGCGTCATGACAAAACTGAACTGACTTCAACATAGTCCTTTGCTCAGGGTTAATTATTTACACTAAACGCCTCTGCTTCGGGTAATGTGTCATTATTTGCACTGTTAGAAAGACCAATATTAGAAAATGTAAATGCTATGGGCACACAGATCAGGATGCCTTGTTGCACTAAACATTGGTCTTTCAAAGTTTAAGATAAATGTTTAAAGCACCAATCAATCAAACCATCAAAACCCAATTCTATTACCTTTTACTTTCAAGTTTCCATGGTGGCGTCGGGATACACGGGACGACTATTTCCTCAGGACCATCACCCACAGTACTGGTCAAAATTTCAGGTGTGGGAGTGGCTTCAGCAGACGCTGGACATGCACCAGATTGATGCTACATCCATCCCCTTCAGTAACTTTGACCTTGATGGGAGGCAGTTATGCAGCATGACCTACCAGGACTTCACCTGCTTGGCTGGGTCCTTCGGGCCTATCCTCTACCAGAGCCTGACTGATCTCAAGTGGGCTGGTAAGACTGGTTCAGTGTATATTTCATTTATACTATACTAATAATAGAGTTTTTCTTTACCCAACACTTAGTAGCACATTATGTTACATTTAGAGATACTCCCATTGATAATAAGGTAGCAGGGGTAAACTTTCATAGAACTTTCATAAATGTATTTCATCATGTAAAAATGGACATAGATCTACACTTAATGGTTCTTTTCCCTAAATGCTAAATGAGACCAATTAGAGAGAGGTATGGAAGCAACACTCCTGTGTTTTCAGCTAAAATTTAAATGAAGGATCAACAACAGCCATTCTACACTGACCTCAGGTCTGTAGGCATGGTACTTATACACATCGCATTTCACATTAACAGTGCCAAAACAACTCTAAACTATCAAACCCGCTGAGTCATAAACAAACACTGAGTCATTCTATGATTTCTTTTATAAACACATGAGTCATACTGTCATACTTGCCTGGAAAGTCATTTGAATGTAATCCAAAATGTAAGCGTAAAGAGACTATTTGCAAGCTTTAAGTAAAGTAATTATTTATACCTTGGAATTAACATAGTCATGTATGTTTATGAATATAGATTGTTATTGAGTATGGATTGTTATTGTTAGACATATGATTATAGGAATGTATAAGTTACATTTTTAAGATTTAAGTAAAGTTGACATATTAAAAAAACGTTTTCTTAAGCAGTGGCATTTCCAACATGTTGCAATTTTACAACCAGGAGTACTAGTTTTCTTTGAAACATTGGAAATACTGCTTGAATTCACTTTATTGTTGTCTAAAATATGTCTAACTTTACTTAGACCTTAAAAACAAAGGTTTTTATAATTACATGTCATTTAATTGAGTAATAATATCACAAGTATATCAATAATAATCTATACTCATAATGGCAAGTATATAAATTCTGTCACTAACAGAACTCATAGCATGGCTTAGTGCGTGTTCATGACTAAACAAGTTGGATGTCATAATGCAAGCTGAGTTCATAACAAATTATGAACAGTACTTCTAATGTAGTATGTTACCAATTGATAAAGCATAATAAACATGGCTATAGAGTGTCATGCATTTATTAATAATTTTAGCCACATTATTATAGCTTTAAGAATGTATTATCACGTGTTACAAATGTGCTCATAGATTTTTATAGACATACTATTTATAGTAAGTGTTTCCCAACTTTCTTCTCCTTTTTTATATTCTGAACTTTTGTGAGCCCTACACTTAAAGAGCTTGTTTAGTTTAAGTGTGAGAACAGGACATACATGTTTTACTAGTTTGAGTGTTTGAGTGGGTGGGGGTAAGATCAAGGAAATCAACCGAAGGTAATGAAATATACAGTTCTGCTCATCACAGAACAACACTTGCATGATCTAAATGTTCTTTAAAAAAGTTCTTTAATACTTTTTAAACCCGTACAGGTCAGTATGGCTCTTCAGCAGATATGTTCACACCAGCGGATATTAAAACGGAATTAGATGGTAAGTAAGCTTTGACTAAAAAGAGTATTAAACCCATTCATCAGTTACTGTACTGATTACTGCTGATATAATGGCTATATAAATTTGCGTTCTTTATTTAGCAGATCTTCCATGTTCAATCATGCCTTTCAAAGAAGAGCCTAGCTTCTACCCCTCTTCAGGTACGCCAACAATTTCAGCGGCTTCAATTACAGATATTTTCATTACTTCCCAATGTGGCTGTCATGCACTAATTACCCGAACAATGATCCTGTAACAGATCTTTTTGACATTAAAACCCCATTTCAACCATCCAATGTGATGACCTCTCCAGCTCCCTCTAGTCCAGGTAAGAAACATCATCTTCTCAAAAACAGTCTGATCACACCCTCGTAATGGTAAATCCAAACCAGTTATACACTCCACAGGTGTCAAACATACCAGAGTGTAGACAAGCGAAAGCTGAGGAACTGTTGCCATCTTACTTTTATGTCTGCAGTTATTATTTAAGGCAGAGCTAATGAGAAAGAGGAAGGCCGAGCGGTGCTGACACTGGACCAAATTACACTCATTTATAAACCCATCTGCAGCCTAAAGCAGTTAAATCTCACATTTGATGTATGGACTGTCATTTAATTAAATGGGCAGCGTCTATTATGATCACCATGTTAAAGCAATTTGAGTCATTAGTTTTCTTAGGTCTTGCGTTACACGCTGCAACATAATTTCCATGACTCAGTGTGTTTCATACGAAAAAAATTCGTCAACAGAATTGTTGTCTGTACTTCCTTTGACGTGATTTGTCATGAAATGTTGATTTAACATGTTTTAACTGGAGTTTCCAAGATGCAATCATGGAAATTCAAAGTGTCATTTTCTTCAGTGCACCTTTTTTTTCATGGGACATTTATCATGATTTGATTTCATTCCACCATAAGATTTTACAGGCAAAATGGACATAATGTAGACATATGCCGTATCAGTTTTTTCCTACTGTAACCGTCACCAATTTTGTGACTCCTCAGATCTCAAAAGGTCCCACAGTCGCTCCCACCAAGTAAAAAAACACAGTGAGTTTTTCATCTAATCTCTCTTACATCTATAAGAGCTTATTTCCTGGATGCATTCCTGTAAAGTATCTCATTATCTCAGGTTTGTATCACAAAACAATCTTCATGCTATCTTAGCGTGATGTTAGCACACTCTACGATCTGTTCTGGATCAGATTAAAGCTGCATCTTCTCCTTGTTCCTGTCTGGTGATGCTTCTTTCTTTTTTTTTTCTTTTCTTTTTCTAAATTCCCTCAGACCCTCGTGGGACACATCTGTGGGAGTTTATACGGGATATTTTGCTGAACCCAGAAAGGAACCCAGGCCTGATTAAATGGGAGGACAGGTCCGAGGGGGTGTTCCGCTTTCTAAAATCTGAGGCAGTAGCACAGCTGTGGGGCAAGAAGAAGAACAACAGCAGCATGACCTATGAGAAGCTCAGTCGAGCAATGAGGTTCCCTTTGTTTGTTGGTTCTTTTTTAACCATTCACTGAAACACTGACCAAATATCTAGTATTCTTATTAGCAGTGTTAAACAATTTTTTTATTTATTTAATTTTTTTTTGTAAATGCAGGTATTACTACAAACGAGAGATTCTGGAGCGTGTGGATGGACGCAGATTGGTCTACAAGTTTGGAAGGAATGCCCGTGGGTGGCGAGAAACAGAGAAGTGAAGGAGTTTAGGATTGAGCCCCATGTTGCATTACACCAAAACCTGTGAAGACTATTATTTATAACATTATGGCCAAAACGATGTTTGACTACAGGAAGGAGTTAGCTGTCTTCATTATCTTTTTTATGTTTTTATTGTTCATAATTGTTTTTGCTCTTCATTTTTTCTATAGCTGCTCCAAGAAAAAAAAAAAGACTGGTTACTATGCACTGACCTCACTGACATTTGTGTGACATTGTTTACCTGAAAAAAGAGCCAAAAAAGTTTTTCGATTTTGATTTACCCAAACCACATTCACAGATCTTTGTACAGATGGACATTGTTCTTGATTATCGGTTTCTTGGGTTTTTATTTTTTTCATTCCATTCACTTTTTCTTAAATTCAAGATATCAGCAAGGATAAACAAACCCATGATAAGAAATATTTAATCTGATCATCATGGACATATTCAGCAGTCATGCAATGTTCAAACAGATGTTTCTGACACCACACCTGCTTATCTTACATGGGGTATTGGAATGATTCCACCATTTAATGCCAGATCAATCTGAAAATCTCTGCAGCAAATTAAACACCCTCCTGCTTTTAATAACATCTATGTCTGAAATGTTTCACAATTTCACAACATGTTCTATTTCAAACTCTTTTAGCTATACTGATGTGACCTGGATGGCTTTAAATGACCCGTTTCCTCAATCCAGACCTGCAACAGACATTGTGTTGCAAATACTAGGCAATGGCAGAGATACAGTTGCTTTCTGACAAGAGGCACTCATCTGGCCTCCACACCGTAACATAAATATCACTCTGACAGTGGCACTTATTGTTGGTCAGCATATCTTAATGAAGCACAAAGGCCATTCATGTGAGAAAAAAAGTTTCTTGTATATAATCGATACAATATGCATTTGTAACATTGTAACAATATCTATACTATGCTGAGACATCCTTGGGGGTAAAAATTGTATTTATGTTACATTTGAATGTGTAATCTGTTGTGAAATGTATGATAAAATAAAATGTTTTTAAGGACACTCATGACTCATCTACTTGTGATTTTACATATTAGAGGTAATTACAGTTTGTAAACACAGCATTTAAAGAAGGTGACAATCAGCTAAACTACGCTATAAAGATAAGAATTGCTCAGAAGTGTTCATGTCATAAACTGATGTTTTGCACCTTTTTTTTCGCATGATGAAATCTAGCCATTCTGTTCACTTCAAGTATAAAAAACGCAGAACAAATGGCTGGATGCTCTAACAAGACAATGCAAGATGATGTACTGCTTGTCAGGTAAGGCACTTAAAGGTTCAAGGAAATTCAGGTGATGATATAGCCAGTAAAATCACCAGATTTAAATCTTATTGTGCATGTCTTGGACCACAGACTACATCCATTGAAATACTATGGATGGTCTGTTGACAGATTTAGATCATTATGAAACAATCTTTTATCTAGTAAGTGGATGAGATGGTCATCAAGGCTGGAGGTGGACCTCGAACATACTTATAAACACATCTGTACTTGTGAAAATAAGGTGTCAAAAATGAAGGTACAAAAAAAAACATTTTTGGAATGATACTATAGAGTAACCACTTTTGGCCCTCTAAAGAACTGTTTAAAGATACGTTACATAATATGAATAATATTTATAATAATATTTATCAATTAAAGGTTTTCTTAGATCCGTACATGCAAGCCAAGAACCATTTAGGACTGTAAATGTCGATTGATTATGTTTTTAGTTATTTTTTGTTTTGCATCAGTGATCATTACAAAAACAACTTTGAGCAGTTGCTTTTGAGAGCCAAAGTGATTACTCAAATCAAATAACAGCACTAAAATAGTACTACTACTAATAATAGTACTATGCCTTACCCTAGATCTTACGTGGAGGCACAACCAAACACTTTACTTTCTCTTCATTATCAATGTCTTATGTGGCAGCCTATTAGATATTCACAACTTTAGAACTGACCGATCTCTGAAAATTCCGAATACCAGCCCTGTAGTTGCTCAGTGATGCATGTCACAGCCAGTGTTCAAGCACTTCTGCATGACAGACAGCCACTCACTGGTAGATGCTATCCGAGATAAGCCTCTCATTATGTTATCCCCATCCCCACCCCCATACCCCCTGGCCTTTTGTTCCTGTCCAGTTTTTCACAGTCAAATCCATCCACAACCTTTCTCACCTTTATCACTTGCTGGATCACTACTGCCTTATCATCCTTCCATAGCCCATAACCCTCATCACGGTACACCGAGATTTAAAGAGAAAATCTCATAATATCTAGAATGGGGAAGAAGCCAAGTACAATGACTTTGTTACGGTTCACACAATAAGTATGATTTTCAAGTACCTGTATCTTTCAAGCCCTCTGATCCTTCTCACTACATTTCAAAAGAAAAATCTCTACTTTCTACTCATTGTATTTTCAAACAGATTTTCCACTCCATAATCTATATACTTCATAAGGTAATCTAAATTATGTGACAACATAGATTCAAATTCCTCCTTCATATATTGATTTGCAAACTTTCATTGACTAGTAACACACATGCAAACGCAGTGTCATACACCAAAATGTAGGGGATGGGGGGAGTGAGTAAAGCAGAGTAAAATAGTGAGAGAGGTGATTCACTTCTTTATGCAGTCCTGAAGGTCTTGAAATGAAGAAATATAAATGATTATTCTAATGGTCTAATGATTATTTCAATGGTTTAGTGGTTAGGGAGTTGCTTCTGCGATCAGAAGGTTGTGGGTTTGAATCCCAGGACTGCTGAGGTACCCTTGAGCAAGGTACCGTCGCCACACGCTGCTCCCAGGGTGCCCCCCATTGGTGGCAACCCACATTCACTTGGTGAATGGGTTAAATGCAGAGAAAGAATTTCACACTGTTCACATTGTGTGCTGTGGTGTGTTCATTTAAACAACATTTAAGAGTTATTACTTTCACACTTTGAGTAAGGAATTAAAATCTATAACTTTAATCACTTTTGGAACAATATTTGCACTTTTATTTGAGTGATATTTGTGTATTCTGCAACCTCTGCCAGTGTCCAATGCTCATAACATTTGGCTATGAAAAGAATGCTATCCACACTTGCTGACCTCTAGTCTAAGGTGGGGCAACAGAGTGCACTAGTTTGAAAAATGTGTTGAACAAAAGTTTGTTTTCTGACCAGCTTTGTACGTATGTATATAATTTGTGTGTGTGTGTGTGTGTGTGTGCGTGTGTGTGTGTGTGTGTGTGTATGTGTGTGTACAAAAATAATCAATCATTTTGTTAGGTTATTACTTTATGTAGAGAACTAACATTAGCAGTTAGGCAAATAGCATGAGCATGAGACAAGCTCCCTTTTTCACAGGAGCATCCATCTGATTTTCCTAACTGGCCATGGCCCCATCACATGCAAAAGAGAGGCTTGAGGTGTGATAGCGTTGGAAAGGTTAAAGCTATGATGAGGTTATGCATCTCCTCAGCAGAGATTTCTTAATGCATCTCTTCAGCAGAGATTTCTTAACACTGACATATTTGATCATTTTGTTGAGTGTGTGGATAGGGAAACACTTCACTGCAGTGTTTTTTAGGAATTCTGATACCATGGACAAAAGAGTTTGGGGTTTAGAGTTTAGCAAATGTCATCAAACCGGTTGAAATTAAGCACCTCTGCGATAGAAACACAAAAATATTTAAAACCACAAGCCACTCCTGCTACATTTGAGCCCTGCACATGCATTACTGTGGTCTGAAATGACTGGGTCAGGTATGTTCACTTAACCAAAAAAAGTGTAGAATGGCCCACAAAGTGCAGAAGATAATATTATTATTATTGAGACTGTCAAAGTTAATTTGTTAATAATGCATTAATAATGCATTATTAATACATTAAATGGATTAATTATTAATGCCACTCATTTTCCTAGTTTGACCTTTTGAATCATCTGCAGGCAAGTCCAGCTGCTCACACACTGTATGTTTAGAACTGTAGCCCTCATATTTAAACACAGCTTTAAATGTTTTTTAAAGCAACAACTTTGTCAGATTATATTGGACAGTCCTGGTCGAAAAACTATGGATAAATGAACAACCAGCAAGCTAACAAAAGCAACATCAAAATGGAAAGTTATGGTTCTCCTCAAGAACTTCTTCTGCAACAAGAATCCACAAGCTTCGTGAATTAGAGCAAGAATAAGAGGCTACAGCTACAGAGGAGTTGACTGTGTATATGCCCTTATATACAATGACTGTATAAAATATGTCTATGATAAATGCACTCTTACCACTAGATGTGATATGAGTGGTTCTCTGTTTAGAGTCACATGATGAAAATAATGTTATTCAATTATTAAAAGTAGTAAATACATCCTATTTCTTTTTTTTTTCCACTCAGAAAAAAATTTAGGGAAAATTTTAAACAAATATAACAAATGTGTCTGACTACACAAAATAGGTTTGAAAGTCCTGATCTGATAAACTAAATACACTTTAAAATCTATATTGAATAGATGCTCTCTGCTTAGAAGCTATCAGATTTCAAATCTGTCTGCTAAATGCAGATTTGATTGTGACCTTTTTTCTTTCATAAGTGTGTATTGCTCGCCACAGCCAGGGAAACAGTGTGCTGTGATGAGCAATAAACTCTGTGCATATATGACAGAAAAAAAAGAAAATCACGACAGACATGTTTACCATATATCAACTGAAAGGTCTAAACTAGTCATCATCAATCCTGCTCCTGAAGATCTATCTTCCTGCAGAATTCAGCTCCAGGCGAGATCTTACACTAATCTAACTCATTAAGCGAATTGATGGTCTGTGTGTAAGAAGTATTTAGTCAGTGTTGAAAGGGAACTCTTTAGGAAGGGGAGAAGGGCTGGTGACCACTGGTCTAAATGGTATACTCAGCTAGGAAATCCACATCTTTAGATTTTGATTAGTTTGAAGGAGGTTAACTGGGATCACAGTTGGATATAAAGCTGATCAAACACAATACACCAGTACATCTTTTTAATTCCAAACTACACATGGCTTCAGATTTTCTCAAAAAAAAGAACTATTTAATGACATTAATGCATACACAGCACATGTAAAGCACAGGTGATGCTTCATGTTGCTGTGTATCAGGTTGTCTTAAAGTATTACTGAAATTGCCTTTATTGGATGTTATATCTTTAAAAAGACAAACAACCCAAAAGTAATGGAAAGTAATCTGATTACATTAAAGTAAAGTGTCAATTTGTCATGTGTGAACACGCCACGGCATACAGTGTGAACAGCACAAAATTCTTCCTCTGCATTTAACCCATTCACCAAGTGAAGCAGCGGGCAGCCAGGAACACA
>JBBPCZ010000136.1:8284255-8304270 GCA_037974445.1 Brycinus macrolepidotus
ATGAACATGCTTTATTTCTGTCTGATTGTTGCGTTTCAAAATCATACTGCAGAGGAAGCCTCTGCTTTTCTCAGACACGTCCTGGAAATTGTAGCTTTTGTGGATGCTACGTCGCTACTTGATTAAAAAAATAATGTAACTACTGGAAAGTTATTTGATTCAGAAATCAGCAACGCTACAGGCAAGCTACTGGAATATGTAGTTAAACTAATAGCTTTGCTACATGTAGCGGCGCTACCGCCCATCACTGGTAATGATCTTGCTTTACTAGACAGCTAAAAGTAATATCCCAGGCTTGTAAGTTACATCACACATTTGACTAAATGTTCCTTGACTTTTTTCTACCATATCTACTTCATCCATTTAGGATGTACATTGGTATTATGAGACTTTGTGTAATACATCTTACCTTAAAATAAATGGCTAGTGGCCTTATTTCGTTTGCCCAGTAGGGGGCAGCAGTACATCACTGTTATATTGCTTTTTGGAGCCCACAGGAGTTTTTGTCTGAGTTGTGCTTGCTGGTGCTTGGTCTGTCACTCACTAATTTGTCACTAAATCTGTAACATAACTTTATATCCAGTAAATGACTACCATTTATGATGCTTGACTACTTTCCTAAAAGTGGAAAAAAACTGATCTTTATTCATAATAGCCTTGTAATATGGAATGCATATATTCCATGCTTTTTCTGAAATGTTTTTTGCTTTCCATCTTTGTTAGTTTTTAAAATACAAAGACAAACAACAGTGTGTGTCTAGGCCTATATTTCTTCAGTCAATTTGGCATAGCCAGAGTTGTTTCTGAGATGATGGTCCTCGGGTCATGTGTGAGTCAGACATGCACGGCCATATGTGTGTGTGCATGCATACCGCATGAGAGAGAGCGAGTTGGATGAGGGCATATGATGCATATAGTGCTAAGAGGCTTTGACCATATGCATTCATGTTTTGTCATCTGAATAATGTGAGAAGAATAAGAAATATTCTAAACAGAAGTTTTTTGCCTGACACCCTCAGGGCGTTGGCACTATGCGTTAGGGGCAGCGTGTGTAACTGCTGTACTGTGGCATTTCAGAATGTTTTCAGAGTCACACTAAGTGAACAATGCAAGATTTTTCATCATCTTCTGGTCTTAGACTGACTTGATTCTGGGTTGATTGTCCAATAAACCTCAAAAGTAGGTCTACAGGTTTTAGTTACGTGACAGAACATGTCCTGCACAGTTGTATCACTTTCTAAAGTACAAGCTGTAAGAAACAAGTTTTAGCCCTTTGAAAAGTTAACTCTGCCCAAAACACTGTTTCTAATTATTCTCCATTGAATAGAACACACAATGTTTGGAGTGTTTGAGATGCCGTCTTTATGGCTGTGCACTGGTGCATGGACGTCTAGCACTAATTGCATGTAAACAACTAGACTTTCTAAGTGTTCTTTCTCTCTTACATCCTTTAACTCTTGTGTGTATGTGTTTGTGTGGATCTGTATGTGTATATGCATGTGTATATGTATGTGTATGTGTATGTATACATGTGTATATATATACACACATACATATACACACACACACACTATATGTATGTTAATACATATGTATGCATATGTGTGTGTGTGTGTGCGTGCGCGACATATATATATGTATTTATATATGTGTATATATATATGTGTATGCGATGAGTATGTGTGCATATGTGTGTATATATGCTTGTGTATGTGTGTGTATTTTGTATATTTTACACATGCACACATACATAATTTATTATCAGTTATCTTTTATTTAGTAATTTAGGCAGGTCAGTATCTTCACTGCTTGAGGCAGACTGGGTTTTGTGGACTAATGACACACACAAACACACATGCAAAACACACACATTTTACCTCAAGTGGTTTGGTGCCCTTTGGAGTGTGTGATGGCATCTGTGTGTTGAAGCGAGAAGCCTGTGGCGTTGAGCTGGTGCTGCTCTCCCGCTGGCCTGCAGCGTGACACTGATGTCCTCTGATTCCTTTATTGTCTGTGTGCATCTGCTGTGCACTTCACAGTCTCCTCTTGTGGTGGGCAGTAATGTTTTTCTTCAGCTGAAGCCATATTGTTATGCAGCAATCTAATTTAATAGCAATATAATTTTTACTTCCATCAGATAATGTATTTGCGTGTTTTATTTGGGAGAATTTTTCTTATCTTGTTCAGCCAAATTATCATGTGCAGCCGAATGTAGACTATTAACCTAATTTAGAAATTAATGTCCTCTCTTCTAATGGTGAAATTCTGGGTCTGTCCTGCAGGGGCTGCCCCTATCAGAGTGCACATGCCAGCGCTCTCCCCTACCATGGAGGAAGGCAACATTGTGAAATGGCTGAAGAAGGAGGGTGAGTGTGAGCCACTGGCTTTAACCACCACCACCATGAATCAACATTTATCCTCCAACCCTAAGGTCCATTCAGCTCAAGTATGTGCAAGTTCACATTTGCAACAGGCAGAAAAGCCCCAGTGTTGCCACATTTAGAAAATACTAAGCGGAACTGTAAATAATTTTTATTCCTCATTCCATTATTCCATTTTTAGTCCAGTTAAACATGACTAATTATGTAAATTACTCTCTTTAACAGAGTCCACAATATGTTTATAAAATGTACCACATATTATGATGTAATATTTTGTGATGATTAATATCACTATATTTCCAGCCCCTGAATATCTGTTTAATTTCCCTAAATTGTCACAAATGTCCCAAATTGAAACATAATGGCAGGATGTACAGTGTTCCACAAGAGATGCAGCACTCAGTAACAAAAACAACGCGGTGCACAGCAGTGTCTTTTAACATATTCTGTTTTATTACATTTGCAAGAGATCGGTTCTAACAGAACTTCTTTTATTGAAGGAGCCTGTTCAGTCAATTACAAGACTTAAAAACCCAAAATTCACAGATCTTATCAATGATCCCCTAAATTACAATGCCGTCAAGAGTTAAACTAATGTGGCTCTTATTTTTTTTATATCAAATTCTTTGCCTTTACTTCCCCTCTCTTGCCTTATTAAGACTCGATATTCCATCTCTACAGTATGGGTTTTTTTGACCCATGTAGGCGATGAGTGAGATCATCTCCAATTTTAGGGCAAATTACTCCCCTACAGTTCACAGAGTAGCCAGAAAACCTTTTGCAGACCATTAGGCTTACAAGCAAGAGACAAGGGACCTTTCAATTCGTCACAGATCTGCAGCCCTGCTCTAGCTAGGTCACTAAGCTCTGTGTCATATATCACAGGCTTCCCTGGGGATGTTTACAGCAAGGCTTAATGTGCTAGCATCTGTTTTTTTCTTCCTTTTTCTCTTAGCTTCAGTAAACATGAACATATACACAGAGCAGCCAGTAAGAGAGTGAGAGCGTTAGTGCAGATACGCAAGTGAGCTTCAGTAAACAGTCAATATGAGTTAAATGCCCAGCTGAAGGTGAAAATGGATTTTTACTCCCTGTGAGAGCAGTAGTGGATACAAATGTCAGACCTTTTCCTACTTCTGCTTTTGATCCCTCACGGCCCCTCCTCCAGTTCCTCTTCCGTTTTCGCCGTTAACAATTTCATCCTTTTATCTGAAGCTTGTCTGTTGTACTGCACTAAGTAATTTTAAACTGTTAAAGCAAGCATTAAATTGCCTCATTCTGTCAACACATGACTAGGTTGTCATTGCCTAACCATAACCTTGAACATTCTTTCAATAAACCAGATTTTAAATTGACATAACGCAGAAATAAGTCACCAGTTTGGTTTTGGTCTAAATTGTGGAAAAGTAAAGAAGGGCAAGGCTAATTAAGCTGTGGGCATGTAATCTGTCATTGTGTGTGAAGGCAATGTCTTTGAGTTTGTCATATGAAGGGAGACAAATGGATTTTGGTTAAAAAACTGACATGGTTTCCGATCCCTAGAGCAGTGATTCTCAAACCGGCAGTTCTGGGACGCCCAACCGTCCAGATTTTTGATCCAACAGTATGTAGAATAAATGAGAATAGATCAAAACAGTGGACTGACAGTTTAATAACCACTGCTTAACTTATGCTTAGTACAGGTATATAGTCTCTATTATTCCTTTCTTATTGACTCACTCAAGTCCCTGTTTCAGATCACAGACCTGCGTTGGTATCCTATATCTGTAATAAGTGGCAAACTAAATGGGATGAATGTACTAATAATAAATTGCATGAAATTAACCCCGCTGCTAATAAGAGACAATGTTTGGGGTTTTTTTCCTTCCAAACTAGACATGATGAAATAGTCTATACAAGATGCCATATTTGTCATTCAAGGCTTACACATGTTTTTTTATTAAAAAGTGTGGAACCCCCGTCATGTCAGTTTCATGGTATGGCCTTGTCAGTGAAACATTTTATACTTTGTTGTTCTGCTCTAAGCAGCACAAGGCAATGGTTTTACTGCCAAAGTAGTCTGAAAGATGTTTTTAATAATGTACCACCACATAAAGTTTTGGAATTTTTTTATCAAATATTGATTTAAAGAATCTTTTTTAGATTATTTATTTATTTGTTAATTGTTTATTTGTTTGTTTGTTTGTTTATTTAAGTCTCTTAGTTTCAAATAATTTATGTTGTTTAATATACCTTTTTTGCCATGACATAACCATTGTTGTTGATATGGCATTAAACTTAAACTACCATTACTTCTATTGCTATTCACTCACTCCTTATTCACTGGTCATGTAAACGGGGTGCATACACACTGGTATGGCACAGTGCCACATGTGAACACACACCCCCACTTCAGCAGTCGTGTGGCATGATATGAACTGAAAGGTCGTTGGTGAACTGATATGAAATTACCCTTTTTTTGAATAATCAGAATGTTAACATAGTGTCATTAGACTAAGATTTTATGAAACATTGATTAACTTAGACATATTCAGATTTGGAGTGCAGAGGTTGGTGATTATCACTTACAGTCAACATCAGTTTTTCCAGTCTAGCAACAACTAATCAAACACCTTCCCACTGAGGGGGCAAAACATCCATGTTTGGATATTTGGCTTTTTGCAGCTTTGGGAGCATTTTAAAAGTAGAATGAATGTTTCAGACACTAGTGCAGACTCAAACCGTGCAAACGTTTCTTGTCTCCTTACCTCCAGGTAAACATATCACATTGGCCAAATTCTTTTGTATGAAGTTCGGCTCTGTTTAACTTTTAGACAGACTGCACCTCCCAAAACTAAGCGTGTCATTACACAGCAACATTTAATGCAGAAATCTTATAATTCACTTTAAAAGTACGTTTTGTTTATGTACTAGCCGCACTAAAATAATCTTAATTTCCACTAGGAATTTAAAGAATTTGCCTGTTATGTTAGCATCAAGCTCGCAGTGGTGAATTATGGCATTTTATGGCAGGTCTCTAGATTAATTGCAGACATTCAAAGCTCATAACAGACGTTTAAGTGCAATTTAGATCGTTATAGATCTTGGCTCCTATTAAAGATTTAAAGTCAAAGCCTGTCTGGGAATATAACTGGAGCCTGTCAGCTTAGCTAAATGACTCAAAAACCTTAAAAGAGAGCACCTTAAATCATAGGGAGAGTCTGCTAAATCAGGTCATTTGCGTAATACATTCACAATGTGCTGTTATATCAGTGTTTTACACTGTCCTGTCCAACAGAGACAGGAATTTTATTGATTAGATCTCTTTTAAGTCAGCCCTTTATGATGTGTAGTTATTATGCAGTGCCTCGTTCAACTAATCGATGCTTAAATCAGAGTTAAATCAGTTGTGCTGGTGAAGGAATTCACCAAATTCTTGCAATGGCTGAGGGCACTTTGAAATCAAGAACCAAACATTTGTACTTCTGAGCAGGAAAAGTCAGTTAGTCAAGCCATAAAGTCGTGATCATGGATCCTTAGTTGATAACTTCACAGTGTGCTATTTATAGGTATTCCTATGTATAGGAATTCACCAAATTCATGCAATGGCTGAGGGCACTTTGAAATCAAGAACCAAACATTTGTACTTCTGAGCAGCTCAAAAGATATCAGCTACTTTTTTGAAAACATGAAATGTGTTTATTTTTACTGCATTAATTATATGTATTTTAGGGTCCTACATATTGCATAGATTAATGGTCCTAAGTTGTTTAGGGGTTCTTAAACAAAAGATGTGTTTCTTATGATTTTCCACCATTTATTTCACATCCATTTTGGTGCATTCCGCGCTGTCCTGTGTTGTATTCTTAATCAAAAATTCATCCCCACTAGAAAGGCTAGGAATCTGATATATTCTTGTCGGCCGTAAAGTCGTGATCATGGATCCTTAGTTGATAACTTCACAGTGTGCTATGTATAGGTATAATAATGCAGACGGGATGAGAAATTTAATTAGACACAATTAAAAAGAGAACAACACAACTGTTTGTGTGCCAAAAGGAGCCAGAGCCAAAGATAATGAAATAGTGCACAGACATCAGCGCTCTGATAAAGGAATGATCCATCTTCTGAAACGGCACTAATTTGAATTTATTGTAAAAACAACACAGGATCAAAATGATTTAAAATTATCCAATTTCATTATTTATTTAGTGGTGCTGAAAGTTCCAAAAAGTGTTTTAATCTGGTTACATGGCCTCTTAACGTCCTCATGAACATGACTAACTGAGCTGTTATTGCTCCCGTTTTCTACCAAATAATATCACTTACAGTTGACCAGGACATTTCTAGCAGGTCAGAAAATTCTGACTTTTGGCAAATTTGACATCCTATCCTATTAAAGTCACTGAGCTCTTCAGTATGACCCATTCTACTGTCAGTGTTTGTCTGTGGAGGTTGCGTGGCTTTGTGCTTGATATTATACACCTATTAGCAATGGCTGTGACTAAAACAACCTGAATTCATTCAGTAGGAGGGGTGTCCGCACACTTTTGACCATTTTGAGTAGTTTCTTGTGTCACTCTAACTCCTGATTAGCACTCTCTCTGCTGTTTGATGTTGTTTGATGTTCTGACCGAATGGTGTTTCTATTTATTACAGTATTAGAGTATTTTTTTTCTCTGCAAGAATCATCACTCAGAGCCATAGTTTCCTTGTCGGTGTCATCATGCACTTTGCCACAGTCTCTTAAATCATATTGTATGTGGCATGCCCTCCTCTTTTCCTTCTTCCTATAGTATGCACACATGTATAAAACATGCATGTATGTGATGGAGGACACCACTGTTTCCTAATTGTGGTAGTTTTTCATCGATAAGTGAATGTAAATGTATTCATGACCCCCTCCCATCTCTGGATTCTGAATGGAGATGGTGGTACATTATTGTGTGCAGCTGTGTTTGATGGCCTGCTATGCAGCACAGATAAACTGGGATCACGGAGATGGGTTTATGGTGGTGTGGAACATAAGAAGCCATGTTGCCTGTAAATCTTGCTCTTAAAGAGGAACCACCAAAATCAAACAAGTAAATAAATAAAGACAAAGTCAAAACCAAAATCAAAATATGTTAGCTGAGGTGTGTGCCATAAAGAATGGCGTGTCATTCAAGGCAAGAAATTATGTTGTTTATTTATTTTATTTTATTTTATTTTGTTTAGATTATTCTTTACGTTTTTGCTCTGATGTTTCTTCATTTTTCATGTTAAAACTATAACTGCAAATGGCACTAACATGCTCACAGGTGCTTTCCTTTCTGCTACCCTTCTTTTGCTGTTTTCCTTGTTTTGCTATGTTTTGGTGTTGTGTTTTTAGAGTGATACCAAACTTGGACGGGATGAAGGACGGAGTCTTAGGACCCTCACAGAAATAATTAAATGGTTGCACACTTTTGACATTTTAACTAATTATGTACTGCATCTCAATCTGTTTGAATGTATCTGTGTTGACCTGCACTGAAAAATAGTGTTTCTAGCTATTTTTATTACAATTACAACTATTTGTAAAATAGTTGTTTTTGATATTTTAATGTAGGTCTGTTTAATCTTTTGTTTTCTTTTTTTGTGTCATTGTGATCATTTTAACATTTCTAATCATTTAAAATATTAGCTGCATCCCTTGTGTCAGGTGTTTATGATGTACTTGTAATGCATTTGCCATGTATACTACTGGATTCCCTTTTTCATCATGGAGACAATTGCTTAGTTGTTGTTAATGGAAAAATAATTAGATGATGGATTTCATACCTCTCTTTAAGTCCTTCACTTTGATCAACTGTACTTCTCTTATTCACCTGTAAAAATGGTCTTTGAATGATTGTTCCACATGCTTGCTCTGTGTTCTTATCTGCTTCAATATCGTTGCAAATACAGGGTGGCTTATTTTTTCTTTGCTTTTGTGGTTCTGGGTGTGTCATACGTTTGTGGTTCTGGGTACGGCTTTTTGAGACAAGGCCTTTCCTGTTATTGTAATAAATTCCATCACAGTATGTCCTGATACACTCTGAACATACTGTAGTACTTAAAGGACAATGACCATCCAGTTGTTTCCTTACAAACAGGGCATAATTATTCCTGATTAATTTGATTCAGTGATACGTAATAAGTGATTTGTAGTGAATAAAAATTATTTGTATCCCTAGTTTTTGATTGTATTAATTAAACCTCTGTTATGTTGTACGTTTCAACATAATAGATGTCAGAAAAAAATACTGATATGGTGTTATGTTTTTGCTGTATAACCCTACCCTACGAGACCAGTGTTATGCTCACATTATTCTTTAGGATGGCGCTCATGACGTCTGGGGATATCTCTATGAAGTAACCTATAAAATACTGCCTACAGCTTTCTTGTAATCCACACACATGGGAACTAGGCAGGACACCATAGCAGCAGAAGTTGATTTTCTGCAGTGAAACTGTTCTGTTCCTGCAAACTGAAAAGTAGACATATAGCTGAGCTATAATGATTTTATTTTCTTTTTTGTAAGGGTGGTCTTACAAACTCACATGTTCTTTGCATATTGAGCATGTGTGTTCTTTTTCCATCAGCCGGTGTCAGGACTAAATTTAGCAAAGAAATTCTTGTAAGTAGCTAAAAGGAAACAGTTTTTTTTGTTGTTGTTGCTGCACTTCATGGAAAGCAATTATTTGAATTATTGTACAAATAAACATATACAGGACAACGTTCAATAGTTTTAGGGGTGTTATCCGTATCCTGGGTAGTAGTGGTTGGTGACATTTTAATGAACTAATTAAATATTATTTCTGAGTTTAAACTTCAATCAGTTATAAAAGTTGTGTGTAGAAACTGACAAATAAAAATGTCCAGTTAGTGTTTTTTTGTATTAAATAAAAGTAGCTAACGTTTTGTTTATTTTCAAAAGAAGCTAACATTGTGTTTATTTTTGCCTTCTTGTTTTTATAAGTAGTTAACATTTTGTTTATTTTTAATGAGAGGCTAAGATGTTTATTATTAAAAGTACACGTGTGTGTATTTGTGCGTGTGAACAGGTGAAGCAGTGGCAGCTGGCGATGCTCTCTGTGAAATTGAGACAGATAAGGCTGTGGTTACCATGGAATCCAATGATGATGGAGTCTTTGCTAAAATACTGGTGAGTGCGTGCGTGCGTGCGTGTGTGTGAGAGAGGGTATGCATGTGCTTGCATGTGTGCCTGTGTCAGTATTCTCCATTCTAATTGGGGCTACTCATTAAGATTGCTCTGGACTGGAGGAGGAAAAACAGGCCCTCTCTAAAAAGGCACTAGCGTCTTTTCATGTTCAGTTCCTGCATACTTAATGCAATAGCAGGTCAGTGTCTCACTCTCTCTGAAAGCTCCTGAAGAAGCTGCATTCCTTGAAAAGAAAAAGATGAAAGGGAATTGCTTCTTTTGTGGTGAATTCCCTCCCTTTTGTCTTTCTCTGGTAGAAAGCCTTCCATCACAAGATAATAGAATTGTCAGTTTTAGCACTTCATTTCCATAATCTTGTGATCTCTTCTAAGAGTCTAGAAGGCTTCCCACGCTTTAAACATTTCTTAATGAGCGTTTTGTTGTCTGCATGATTTCTTCTATTTTTGGCTTAATTGTGGGATGTCGCTAAAAGGGTAATAGGGACTACCTTTTGTGTGTGTGTCCTAGCGCTGAAAGATTAATGTTTTTTATAGCAAAATCTAAATTTGATAGATTTAATAGACTTAAAATCATTAAAAACGGTTTAACAAGATTTACATAGGATATGACCTGAGCTTATCTCGACATACCAAATTCCTGGATGCTAGGTATGATAAAACCACAACTTTTTTTGCCACCTGGTGCACTTCATTCAAGGTTCAAGCCTCAAAAAGTGATTAAGCTGCCATTCTTTGCCAATATGGATCTCTGGAGCTCAATTTATATTATCACAATTCAAGTCACATTATTGCTCAGAGAAATCATGTGTGGCAGATTGGTAAATATGTATTGAAATGCTCTTCCTGAACTGCTGACCTACCCCCTGATTGAAGCTAGAGAATACACTCCCTAAACTCTGTCTCTCTGTCAACTTCATCCCAAAGGAGATGCATCATATGTCCAAAATTACCCAGGCACCGCTTCTATTTGTGAATTCAGCTGTTCTGAGGCTCACCTGTTGCTGACACACACCCGTGTAGTTTGCACATGTAAATATTATGATCTCCATATAAAAGCAATGCCAACAGAAAGGGATGGCCTGGAGAAGTCACATACTAACCATCAGTAAAAAGGGCATAAAGCCCCCACTAATGGCCTGTGGCGCAGTGGAACTGCTTTCTCTGGAATGATGGGGCTCCATCCAATATCTTTGCGATGAGTTAGAGTTGAGTTTGTGATGTAGAATCAATAGGATGTTATCCGCATGTATCCGACTGGTCAGTCCGGTGCGGCCTCAGAAAGCTGCAGTTTTATAACTGTAGAACAAATGCACCAAGAGTAGTCTGTAATAAAGTCACATTATAACATTATAGTAAAGCCATTGACCTGTAGGCCAACAAGGATGTATGTCATGTCTCCTCGCTCTCACACTTTCAGCTTCCTCTGTGAAGGAGTTTCCATGGCAACAGGCCAGGGGAATGGAGATTAGGGAGGGGGGAGCTTAGGAGCAGAAGAAAAATGGCCTGAATTAGATAACCAGCGTGTTCCTGCAGAGCACCTGCCCTACCATCCTGCTCATTCTCACCGAGCTCTCGTGTGTGTGGTGTTTTTCTGCGTGCATGATCGTATTTCTTTATGTTCATGGTTATGAAATAAGCTTATTTTGGTTCACATGAAGTCTCTCACCCTCTACCTGTCCCCCCCATCTCTATGTCTATCTCCAACCCCTCCCAGTCTTTATGAGCTTATTTATGGAGAGGTCAGTCTCAGCATGGCCCCTTAATCGCGGTCAACAGAGCTTGTAGGTTAAAGGTGTCCAGGGAAGCGGCAATATGGACTTCAATACATGTTTTATCCCCCTTCTCCGAATGAAAGCTTATGCCACCTTGACCCCAGTGACTTCAATCTGAAAAGGGCCATCTGCCAAAGATTCAGTTGCACACAGTGATGAGATATTGGCATGGAGAGTGGATACATAATTATGCTTGAAGCAGGAAGGTGGGATAGTAGTGGTAGAAAGGGCTAGGAATGGCATGAAAAGCTTAAATGGCAATTATGATAAACGGTTTTGAGTGTATAATCCTATCATAAAATAATATTAGTGACACTAAGTCTGTAAGCATTTATGTATTATGGTAAATAGTGTGTGAAATCACTTTATAAGTGGTTTTAGGATGGCGGTTTTCTTCATAGTTTGCTCTCTTCTCTTAAACATTTATTTTGCCCAACACCTAATTTCTCAAAAATGGTTCTTTTTCACTCGTGTTTTTTTACAGTGCATAATACTGGACTTTGGCACTGGCAGCATATGAATATGAATTGTGCTGGCGATTAAAGCACTAAGGCATATCTAGTCAACTAAATGTTTCAGTCATTGACGCTTCAATGGAACGCTTGCTGCTGCACCATGTGGCTTCTGTTTCATTAGCTCAGCAAGGTCCGGCTCCCTTCCACCGTGTCTCACTTCGGTGCTTCCTGCCCTGGCTACATGTGCCAGCCACTCCCTCCCTGCTCCCCATGCCATCCACCATCTGCGGCTCCCTTTCAGTGGGACTATACTCTGCTTTACATGCTATTTTTATCTCATTTTGACTAAAGCTTACTCACTGGTTCATTGAGAAACAAACAATTGTAGGTTGTGGGCTTTCTGAACAAGAAAGGCAGTGAGGGTTGTTTTGTTGTGTGCTGTATTGCTGGATATATGAAGAAAAACATCTAGCATATGGTCTGGTTGGTATCATTTATATCAGGACCAGAAATATTTCTTTTGGCTTGTAGTTATTTATATTTGTTGTTTTTTTTTCCCCATAGATACTCTGCCCTACAGTGCACAAGGTCTTTTAGTGAATCTAATAAAGGGTTTTGTTTCCTATTAAAATCAGCCCAGAGGTGCTAGGAGCCCCTCATTCATTATTTGTCGTATGAATTATTCACAGAAACCAGAGGCTTGCAGTGATGCTTCTTGTAAATCTCCAAGAAGTCCTGTTGGACGATATTCTGCCTAGTAACAGGTATGGGGGTGTTTGGTTCAGTTACAGCAGCCCTCACCACTTCAGATTGATCAGATCAATATAGCTGATGTCTTTTCATAGGCTTGGAGTGAGGAAGCCAAGCCCCCATGTCCAATAGGTGTTAGCTCTTTGTGTCTGTTTGATATTTAGAGCTGGAAGGGGGAGGGGTGGGCATTTATGGCTTATGGATGCTTAAACCACCATTTAGTTTAGCCACAAATTTTCATCATGTTATTTCCTGCAAATAGTTTTACTGGCTTTAATTGCTGTGTAATTTAGGGGTGAGTGCCTGTCAGGCAAGCTGTCTAGATTAAACAAAACCAAAATAGATCAAAATTAATATCCTGCCTGCAGATACGTTGTCCATCCAAGTGGTGGCAGTGTTGAACTCTTCAACTCAATCTGAATCCAATTAAGCCAGTCAGGCCAACTGTGAGAAGAGGAAAAAATAACAGAGAATTGAAGAACTCACCAGCGATGAATGAGTGAATGAGTAGTATGTTGCCAAAAGCGGTGGTTAGGGTTACAGCTCATAAAAAGAACTGTTTAATCTCTGTAAAGTGCTCAGACATAAGACTAATTGTTATTTACTGATAGCAGTGTGTGTGTGTGTGTGTGTGTGTTACCGACCTCCCAGAAGTCTCCGATTTTTTTTGTCTTGTACAGCATTTTATTGCCTGCCTGTGTTTGTTTATTTTTCTTCTGCTTGCACAATTCACAGCTTGCTTGTGGCAAGTGACTCCTGTGTAACAGGGCTAAAACAGATACCGAAAACATGTGGTAATGAGAGCCTTTTTGAGGCTTTTCATGAATAGCTTCTAGCCAAGTGCTCTGTCCCAGGTATTAATAATATTAATACAAGAGATTTGGTTCTGTAGGGACTGCATTCTGTGTAGTACTCTACAAACCCTTTCAGATCTCAACATCTTCAGAACCCAGTCTTGCTACAGTCATGCTGCTGTGACAGCATAATGGATTTATTAACCACACATTTTAGTAATGCAACAGACCTAAACTCCAAACCCTTTTGCTCCAGACAGTTGAGATTTTGGTCTGTGGGCTATTTCCTGTCATTTTTTGTCTTTAATTTTTTTAATGTCTGCCTGATATGAATGTGTGAACATGAGTATTGATCGTTTGAAGTTCAGAATTTTGTAGACGATTTCAAACAATCAATACTCGATGAATACAGAGAGAGAGTGCCGTCCGGTCTCAGCAAGACAGTGGGTTCAAATTTTACCATAAACCCAATGTTTGGGTGTCCCTCTCTATGTCCAAAAATTTGGGTCCACCATGTTGATGGACGGTGTCCAAAAAGTTGGACATAAGTCCATTTTTGGGGTAGTCTCCTGCGGAATGAATGGGGTAAGAGAATGAGAGAGTGACTCAGTAGTTTGAGCTGTCCTCTCAGTAGAGATTGTGGGTTCAAAAGTGGCTAAAGGGCAAAAGCTTTGGCACCCCTGTCTTGTTGACCAATGTTTTTACCTTAACCCTCGCCTTTGAAACTATAGCTACTAATTGGGACACCATGGCACCACCTAGCAACACCATAGCACTCACTGCAGTTACCGTAGCAACTGGTTAGCTACACCCTAGCAGCCACCTGTGATGCCATAGTAACCACTTAGCAACACCATAGTAACCGCTACAGTTACTATAGCAAACGGCTAGATGGATTCTATCAACCACCTGTGATGCCATAGCAACCACCTAACAACACCTTAGCAATCACCTGGAACACCCTAGCAACCACCACACTTACCACAGCAACTGTGCAATCACGCTTCTCATTTTCTGGTGGAAATGCTTTCTGATTTTATTATTACTTTTTTTGGAGAACTGACAAGCTGAAGTCTTTCCTGAGTTTCCTATAGATGTCTGATTTTCTATAGATTGCTCCTGTCCCTCACCACTGATCCAGTCTTGCATCAACCATGTGAAATCTTCAAAATTACTTTTGTGTTTAAATCCTTATAGAACACTTACAAAATTCAAGTGGTCCTCTTTCACTTGAAGCGGTCAAATCAATCAACCTGAACACACAGGTATGAATAATATATTTTGCCTCCCCTATTCACCAGCTCCAGCTATCAAATACTCAGCTAGCTCACTCCCTGACAGCATGTTTTACCATGATTCAAAAATAGGCCACAATGCGGAAGAAAAACGTATCATGATTTCCGATTCACATTTAATTTTAGGGTCTGACCAATGTGGCCACAGCGCGGTACTTTCCCATTGCACATATTAGAGTAACCAGATGTGATTTGTGAAACTAAGCATGATAAGAAATCTTGCCATGTTCCAACTGTAATCAGTATTTAGAGATGTACACACACGTCTGTTAGCAAATAATTTAACAGATAAACACTGTGATGGTCATGTGCACAGTAACAGAAACAAACGGGATGAAATTTAATTACGGATATTTAAGCTCTGCCTATGGTCAATTAGGTGCCAAAACTAATTGAATGTGGCGCTTTCTCTCTCTCTCTTTTTTTTTTTTTTTTTTTTTTTTTTTTTGGTCTCCGTATCTCTGTTTCATTAATTTTTTTATGTGCAATGCGTTTAGGTTTATTAGGCCTTGTATATACCCTCATTGTAAATTTGATCAGCTGCACTTACTATATACAGTGGCTTGCAAAAGTATTCAACACCCTTGAAAATAACACATTTTTTGCAGATATTTTACTAAAAAGGAAAACCTCAAGTATAAGGTTTGCACAAGTATTCAGCCCCTATGCATTAATACTTTTGTAGAGAACCCTTTTGCTGCAATAACAGCCTTAATTATTTTGGGGTAAGTATGTACCAGTTTTGCGTATTTCTCGGGAGTGATTTGTGTCTTTTCTTTTCATTTTCTGTTTTATTTTGTTGTTTCTTCTCAAGATTCTTTTTCCCTCTATATACCATATGATGGTAAATAAAAAAGGTTCAATGATCACAGATTTGTGCTAATATTCATAATCTGTAAATCCTACTTTTGCAAAGTAGTTCTAGTTTAGTTCACACATGGAGTTCTCCATTAAAATACTGTTAAAAGAAATCAGATTTGGCCACAGATTTGGCTTATGTGCATCATAAACATGTAATATTGTGGCCACATTACACTATTCTGCTCACCTGAAGCAAACAGCTTGTGAAAACTGGTAACACCCCTTAAAATTTAATGCAATTTTCAGAGAGATGATGAACTGATATTCGCTTTGTCTGTCTTTCACTGTCTGTCTCTCTCTCAGATGGAGGAAGGTAGTAAGAATGTACGTTTAGGGACTCTCATTGCACTGATGGTCGAGGAAGGGGAAGACTGGAAACAAGTGGAAGTCCCTCCTGTCTCCTCCCAGCCTACTTCATCTCCTCACCCACCTGTAGCTGAATCGCCCTCCGCTGGTCATGTGGCCCCTCCCCCAAGAGCTGCACCTGCTGAATCGTATGTGAAAGTTATTTTAATTTAAGACATTTTATACTAAAATTGATAAATCTTTATATGATAATGTGCAGGGGCCAGGTCATTGTACTGAGGTGATACAGGCCCAAAATGATTATTTCCGCGTCTTTGTTGGATTTCATATGAATCTCAGTTATTTATTGCCATTTCAACACTGACTGGAATTTGTGTTGCTGAGCTCACAAAAAATAAAACGTGACACATATAGAATAAATATTACTTTTATCTATAAATGCTCTCTTATGAACTTATGTAAATTACTGTCGACTGCTACTATGTTTAACAGCAACTTGTGCACAGCCCAGAAAAGCATAGTGTTAGAGCTACAGATTTGCATCTTCTAACAATGGGTTTCTCTAGCAAAAATAATGTTTGTTCTTTTGTGCTGCTCTCATAAATTTTAGATAAAATTTAGAAAAAAAGACATATTCTGGACAAAAGCCTGGGATCCTTAGGCTTGTGATCGTTCTTGTTATGCCCTGTAAGTTTTCTGATAAGCTAAGCTGAAAGGCTTTTTATCTGTAGAAGCCATGCAGGGAGAAATGCAAAGCCTGCCCAACTCCTAATGGTACTGGTCCAGTGTATACAGTCATTTTCCATTAGTTACACACATTCATTGTGTTGTGTTACGTCATTACCTAGTCACCGCTGTCCCATGACTCCGTATCCTAGGCTTTAGTGTTGTTGATAGCTGTTAAATACAGAGTGCTGTTTATATCACAAATCTTGAAAACTAGGGAGTGTCACAGAGTGAGCCATGTCACATTAGCTTGCAGCGCAAGTTCAGTTTAAGTTGCCAACATGAAACTAATCATGATCTACTCATTTTACTGCAGTTGCTACTTCGTTTTGCACAGTTTCACTCTGCACAGATGAAGTTTCAAGTAATTTGCCATCCAGGAAAGGCATTCTAATGTCTAAACTGTAACTGTCAATACCACTACTAATACATATTGATACTGTGTTGTACATGTAGTGTTCGTCCTTGTTGCAGGAGTTTGTTGGACACTACTATGCATTTTTTTATAACCAAAAATAGAGGGTATTCATTGTTTTTGTGTTGGCTTAATGTGCTTAATAATTGTTTTGGTGTCTTTTAATTACTGCCTATTCATTTCAAATCATTTTGAATCAACTCTGAAATTGTAAAAACATGGATGAAATTGCAGGATGCCAGAAATATTGATTTCACAGAACAATTTTTGAAGGAGTAAGCACCCTGGAAACAAAGAATGATAAAATCAGTAACATTTTAGGGGTCTTTTTTCATGCAGACACAAATGCAGAAGGAATGTCAGGTCAGTGTGTTAAACACATTCTATAATCTGATCAATTTCTTCACCGTGGAATGAATAGTTTCTTCTATACATCGATTGCATCTATTTTCTCTGCAGGCGCCGGTATCATACCATTAGGAAAATATCACCATTCTGAACTACTGGCACATGTTTGGCTTCTCACGGGAATGAGAGGAGCTGATATGATTGTATATTGCTGCAGCGTGCGATTACTGATGATATATTTGTAGTAACCCTGTTTCTTTTCACAATTGCATCACTCTGCGCCTTCACAGCCAGTGACAAAAAAATCTCGAAAATACATCTGCCACAAAAATAGAACCTAAAGTGTCAGGGTGCTTACTGACTTATAGTTTTAAATAATCCTGTGATTGACTTCTTGTAAATTATTAAACATTGAAGTGTCATCGTTGCATTGAAAGTAGTACTTTTGTAAAAGGGGCATTTCTTCATGATGTTACTTATGAAGACTATTATGACTTTTTTCTGCATTGATAGTGTTGATGTCAACTTATTGTTGCAGCTCTTCTCCTCTGCCACCATTCATACATGCCTTAGCCTAGCCTGGAGTCAATTATGTGAATGTTTTCTCTGTAGGACCTTCTTGTTGTAGAGTAATTTTTGTGTGTATGTGTTTTGTTGTGTTTTGTTTTTAGGCTCCGACTAAGTCCTGCTGCAAGGCATATTCTAGACACACATGGTTTGGACCCTCACCTAGCCACAGCCACTGGCCCACGAGGTCTCATCACTAAAGAGTAAGTCTGGCAAAATACACAGTTTCTCACAGACAGAGAAAGGGAAGGGCTTCGTTTTTACATCATTACAGTATCACAGTAGCTGCTCTGAAATGTGAAGCAGTAAGATTAAGGATGGCAAAGAGGAAATTAAATGGACATCTTGTATAACTGTTTTAACGCACATTTTTTACTGTTTGTTTCTGATTAATTAAAACATGATACAGATTACACATTTTTTTATTTCAATAGATGAGAGCGGCAAAGAACGGCTTCTTTAAAGGTTTTTAATGGTACTGTGCCTTTAAGACTGATATGTGTAAATTACTTTGGTTCCATTTGACTGTCCTGTGTTCCATGTTCAGAAAGCAGTCGAAGCAAAACATTACTTCTAACTTTATCTTTAATGGGCAGGTCTAAACTTCTGTAGCCTGAATGAGGGGATATATGTAAATGCATTGGGTTTTGTGAAATCACAAACAGCAAAATCAGTGGGCTGTTCTTGTAGATTCCTTTGCGTATATAGACCGTATGGACTTGGGAGTGCATGCTACATTTCGAAACCTTGACATTTTTAAAGTGAATAGCCAAAACATTTGCAAACCCTGTTCTATGATTATTGAACATGGGTAGAGTGTTTCTAGGACAAAATGAGAGAAAGGTGGAGAGAGATGAGCTTTGGATAATGCAGTGAGAGCTGTGAGCTTGTTTCTCATGCACTCTGCCTGCCACTGGGGGCCCGCTGCACTACCCAGCATCCCACTGGCCGGTCTCATTAGTAACATGCATTGCCATGACAACCCTGTCTCCCTACTTGTAATCCTCCATAGAAACAGAGACTGTGTCTGTGTGTGTGTGTATCTGTGTGTGTGTGTGTATCTGTGTGTGTGTGTGTATCTGTGTGTGTGTGTATCTGTGTGTGTGTGTATCTGTGTGTGTGTGTGTGTGTGTGTGTGTGTGTGTGTGTGTGTGTGTGTGTGTGTCTTTGTGTGTGTGTCTGTGTACGCACACGCGTTGAGCGGCAAAAGAGGTCAGACAACTTCACACGCGTTATTGTATCTTAAGGTCATTTGAAGCTTACAGAAAGCAAGTCCATAAAAAGCAGAGCAGAAATATAAAACCCCCCACACTCAGGAAGCCAGTAACCCAGCAGAGAAAGCCCAAATTCCCCCACAGACCTCAGTGTGGGCACTCTGAGCTTCAGCATGATCCATCATGTGTTCCCTCAGCCATTCATTCTAAAGCCCAGAGCATAATCAATAGCGTTTGAACTGAATGCCTTTTCTCTCTGCCCAGTGTATGAAAACACAGACACCAATTTATGGTCTGCTTGAGATGGGCGCAGTTCAAGACATACCTTGAAGCTCAGCTCCTATAAGGGAAAGTGTATGAGTTTACATTAGCATATATCTGTCTGTCACACACTGTGTTTGAACCATGTCTTTCCTTGGCAAAAACAGTCTTCCTCTCTATTGTGCTGGTTTATCTGATAAGATTCAGCTCAGGGCAGGCACCCTCCCTGCTGCCAGGCTGTTGCTGTGGGTCTGCAAAGTGGGAATAAAAACAGAGCACATTACATTAGGATGAGATCACCCATCATTACGTAATCTCATGCAAGAGTTAATGAGATAGGGTGATGAGTGAACCATATATGAAGGGGCTAGAAAAACATGGCTTCTTTTTTCCCCCCCTCGTCTATTTTGATGTAATGTGCATATTTTGTTAACATAATTGGGAGTTTTTTGTGAGAACGCTACTATTACTGTTGTTTTGAACTTCATATCTGTTAATATCTGACCTTCACAGACTAGTCTAGTCTCACATAACAGCGGAACATATTCTCCATATATCTGTTCACATATAACAGACAGATGCTTGTTGTGAATTTTTCTTAGAGACCAGGAGACGTTTTGGGATATCTTTGAAGCAGAAGTTTCTCTTTATTCAGATACTCGCTGCCTGGCACTGCAGTCTTCCAAAAGTCGTCTGACTGAGACA
>JBBPCZ010000136.1:8332399-8349258 GCA_037974445.1 Brycinus macrolepidotus
GTATGTTTGTTAGCGCAGTCGCTGGTGCTAACTAAATGCTTGCTAACTGAACTGTGGAGACATCAGCAGGGCTCTCAAGTCTCACGCATCTGACTGTCTTCTCACGGCATACCTCCACTTTCTCACACTGAAAATCTACTTTATCAACACACTTACAACACTTACAAAATCTACAAAATATGTAAAGTGGCAAAAGTGCCCAACTTTTGCATACAACTGTACCTACGTTATAATTCTTGTAGAGAACATACATTTTACTGTTTAATATTTCATACTTTCCTTTTCAAAGACTGTCTTCAGTGACAGTGATGAAAATGGTTTGCTTTTGACTGTAATCAGTGATGAACTGATAGAAAATCTAGCCTTTTACGCCATTTATGAAAAGTGATTCTACCCACCAGGCCGCTGATTCATCTAAATTCTCTAATAGACAAAACCATGAGTCACCCTCTTAATGCTCCTAAGAGACATAAAAGCAGGTTAAAATATAACCAGAGTTAGGAGTAACAATTGACATGTCTTTCTCTATCTATTTTGTGGGTATGTAACATTAAGAAGAATGTTCTAAGAGAGTCCAGGAAACTAAGGAAGAGATTATCTTCTCTAAAGCCTCCAACTGGGTGCGCCATAATTCATTATCTGTAAATCATCTTTTTGATGTTTTGAAGTCAACTGAAAGTGATGAAAGTGGTGTCTTATGTGTGATCACTCCGACAAGGGATGCTGTTTGCTTAGCAATCAAATTTGACCTCCAGCTTTTAGTGGTAATCTTATTTGAATATACATTTACAAATAACTTACATAGACAAAAGAAGATATTCTCTAAAAAGTGATTTGAACTTTAAAATAATGAAAAAAATAAATGATAAAAATAAATATTAAAATTAATCTAAACGTAACAGAATTTTGTACATTTTTGTACATTTTATATGTGTAACTGTGGGAAAGTTTTTCATGTTGACATCCTGTGCAAATAGGTCGCTTAAAAAGTCGTTACGTAGAAAGCAAAAGAAAACATTTGACAAATCTCAGCCAGCTAAAGAACAGATTGTCAGTGTTGTAGGAACCAATGTTATTCCCCAGGAGAGAGAAACTGGGGCAGCCATTGTTCTCAGAGGTGTTCTGGAAATGGGCTGCATGCTGCTTTCCTCTTTTCCAGACAGCAGCTAAAGAATAGATAGCTGCGTAATACATACATACACTTAAGCACTGGTCCTGACAATGGGAGATTACAAGTTTGAACCCCTCCCTCTTCCCTAATCACCCACCATAATGCTCAAACTCCTTCAAACAACTTGGTAGCATCATGTGATGGTGGAGACCTGGGTAGAATTTGAAAAGTGGGTATAAAACAATAATAATTAAAAAATAAAAATAAAAAAATAAAAACTTCTGAGTGGGTCTTTCTCTTATGGACGTCTTATGTGTTCCCTTATCCTGCTCTTAACAGCACACATCCCTGCACAGTTCCCAGATATTCAAAACACACCAAATCCAGATCAACAGTTAAAAAATCATTTATTGTGTTGGATCAAGGGATGGATGAAACTGTGCAGGTCACTTGAAGCAGGATTAAGATATACTGGTATAGAACCTTTAAATTATTTGAAGGCCTTTGACAAAGCTGATTCTTTAAAAGAACCATCCACTGAAAGATTCTCTAGGCAACCTCCTCTCTCTAAATAACTCTTATGAACAGTTTAATTTTTTAAGTGTATTAAAAATATGATAATATATATTCTACTGGAATGTACTGGTTTCGTACATACAGTAGACTATGCAGAGAAGGGAACTGTAACTTATTACAGTAATTAATATGGTTTTTAGTGTACATTTTAACATTAGGCTTAATGCAGTTGAAGCTTTGCCTGTGGTAAATGCTACCACTAGTATCGTATCACTTAGCAAGTGTCTACATGTTTATGGTTGCGTTCATCATTTCTAAAGGGGAAACAAATAGCTGTTCTCATGGCAATGGCAGAAACAGGAAATGAGCAGAGGGGAAGGTGTTAGATATGATGATCTAGGTGATGTAGTTGGGTTACTCATTACCCTTTTCTTTCATGTTTACTCAGTCCCACGCCCAGGCCAAAAAGGCTTGTGTTAAACAACATCAAAGTAACTGACCTATCCACTCTCCACCCACAAATGTGTTCCTCAGTAACTTCTGCCACAAGGCTGAACGAGCTTTACAGAATGTTAGCAAAAATCCCATAGCTGTCAAAATATGTAGATTCAGAGTGTGATGTTAATTTTGAATGAGTGTTAGAGAAAGGTTATACTGTTAGGATGGATCCAGTGTAGGTGTATTTGTCACATAATCAAGCTGACTTTAGCAAGGTGGCAAATTTGTTATTGCCATTTCCATCCTGCATAGTTTTGGTTAGCTACAGCAAGTCCAGGCGGGGGGCATTTAAAGAGGAAACTTAACAGTGAGTTCTCAACAGGGGAGCTAGTGGGAGTTGACCCTGTGGTCAGAAGTTTGTGGGTTCGAATCCCAGGGCTGCCAGTGGGTAACCTTGAGCAAGGTACCATCCCCACAAACTGCTCACCGGGCGTTGTGTTCCTGGCTGCCCGCTGCTTCACTTGGGTGAATGGATTACATACAGAGAAAGATTTTGTGCTGTTCACACTGTGTGCTGTGGTGTGTTCACGTATGACAAATGGTCACTTTACACTTTTAAACAAAGATCACTCAATAGTTTCGATTGGATTTGGAAATTCACAAAAGTCGCTACAAAATAACATATGTGGCCGGAGCATGAACGAGTTAATTTTCTATGAAGCCTGTGCAAGACCTAGTCCGACCTCAACAGACGCTTCTGAGTTCAGCCTGTTCAGCTGAACTCAATTCTTTGTTCCACTTGTTCATTAGCACTGGCCACTGTGCACATTCCTCAGCCTCTCTGGAAACTCAGTTAGCCCTTCCTGACTGCACACTCCATGCTGCACATGGAGTAGTTGCATCACTGTAGCGGGAGCACACTGTCTCCAGTGTTTTGTTCACTGGCCAGATTTCCAGCAGGTCAACCATTATGCTGTATTTATAACTAGAGTATTTCCCTAATTGACTCAAATGCAGAGTCTGTGCAGGATGTAGATGCCATCGAGGGCTATTTAGATTCACACCAGTTTAAGCACAGATATCAATCTACAGAGTCAGCGTGGGATTGCTAAAAGTAAACGAAGGAAGGAGCAAGCACAATAAATTACGCTCCTATTGTCCTGTCTTTTTTCAGAAACTCAGTTTCTTCCACTTCTGGTAGTGCTAGCAGGCGTGTCACAGATGTACGTCACTGGAAAACTGACATGTCTAGCGGTTATCGTACAAAGCCTACACTTTTATGGATGCCACATTATGGCACTGTAATCATTCAATTACTTCCGTGAATTTCCTGCAACAGCTTTCTGTCATGCTCATCCTTCTGTCTTCACATCAAGCTTGTGTTTGTGCGAGAGAAAAAGAGAGAAAGGGGAGGGAGGCCGAGAGAATGCATTTTTTTGTTTGACATTTAGTGTTTAAATGAAGTGTCTCGTAAGAACACAAAGTCTACCAGGAGATGATTTGTGCCGTTTTTATTGGTGTAATTTATCTTTGTGATGAAGATACCCAGCAGAGAGCTGACATTGTACCATTCAGATCAAGTTTTCTTTTTGTTTGTTTAAGATACTCCAATAAAATGAGTAGTTCATTAGTAGTGCTTCAGATTTGACACTGTTTCATTTGGTGATAACTGCTGATAGCTTTCATTGAGTCCAAACCTATTTGAACATTAATGTATTACTCATCAACAGACACGGTCTATGGTGAGACATTAGCCTCATTAGAGGCAGACAGGGGGTGGGAAGGATGCTTGCTTTTATCCCCCAAGTACTGATTATAATTATTTTGCTCATGCCAGTGAGTGGGTAATAACATTTGGTGCAATTAAAGGGTTTTTTTTCCATCACTGTGCAACTGCCCACCTCTTTTTTCTTAGCTATTTCTACATTCCTTCTGAACAGTTTGACAGTGTGGGCTGTTGGTTATGTTAAAACACCTCCGTCCTTCTGTTTCTATAAATTAACTGACACAGCTATGGAAATGCATTGTATTGTCCAGTAGTGATCACAACTTCTGAACAGTTTACTAGTTACAGAACTCAGTTACGCTGTATGTACTTAAGTAAAATTTGGATGGATTTTGCTTTGTTTACTTAAATTAGTATTAATTATTAATGTTAATAATACTATTTCTATACTAAATATGTTTAAATCTCTAAGGAAAAATATATTTTTTTACCTGGTTCTAAATGAATCACTCACAGTAAGCTACAATATATTATTTAATTTGATTTTTGATTGTAATTTTCTTTATCTTAAACCAGTTTTTAATTTGGCACTCTGGGGTCATGCGAGGTCTACTGGTCTAAAAGAGAAATAAAGAGCTAACAGATTCAGGGAAGTATAGTTTAGGTCAAAACATGCTAGATGTAATATTCAATGATTATCCTGACTGAAATATTTGTGATGTTATTTGAAAGCACTGTCTAATAAATAAATGTGTTAATTTTGGACACCTAATTATTTTCTTAAAGCATGTTATTTTATAATGGTATACATTTTACCTGTGTTTACTTATGTGATTTTAGACAATTATGCATTTGCCAGATGCTCGTATCCAGAGTAGCTTACAATTTTTAATCATGTAACAAAGGCGAATTAGGCGTCTTTTCCATGGACTCTTTCTCTTTCATACCCCAATGTGCTTTGAGGAGGGTGGTGATATTACCCACTAAATCAACTGTCTAAACCAAGGAGATCCAAAACTTCCTTGTTTTTTTTAAATACTACTACTGTATTAATGGCCATGCTGCAAGTTTTTTTGACCTGCTACTTTTGTACTTCTACCCCAGTTTTAGTTTGACTCCCTTTACTTCTACTTCAGTCATTATTTCTATGTATGAAGTAGCAATCCTTTCACTTTAGGTTTAAACTACCCTACCCACTTTTACCAGTGATGTTCTATATACCTTATGCATCTATCTGGAACAGGGTATAGTGACGGCAAGCGAATGTATTATGAAGAATGCTATTAGACAATTTAAAGGAAAGTTGGATTCTTTCCTTATGCTCAGAGACGAGAGCAGGAGGGGAGAGGTGGCTGGCTGAAAGAAAAGGTGGTGAATTGAGAGTGGATTCGGGAGGAGGCAGTTACAAAGGAGCAGATGTGCACTCAGTTGATGGTGAGTACCTCAGCATGCTGAAGAGGGAAACGAAGACAAAGAGAGGAGCGTCTGAGGAGGGAGAGCGGCATTGACACAGACAGCAGCGAGAGACCTTGACAGAGTCAATAAAATGCATATGGAGAGGGAGAGAGAGAGAGAAATGGGGGAGGGAGTGGAGTGGTCGAAGAGGCAGAGAGGCACTGACACAAACAGGAGTGAAAGCCTTTAACTGAAGCAACAAAACCGCAGAGAGAGAAAGAGAGAGAGAGAGAGAGAGAGAGAGAGGGAGGGGCAGAAGGGTGTGTTCATGTATGTGCCACCCTCTTCCCCTATTACTGCCGGTGATAGTGACACCATCTCTCTCTCCTTCTCTCTCTCTCTCACACACACTTACACACACACATACACACACACACACACATACCATTCAAAAGTTAGAAGTTAGAGAAAAGTCTCTCAGCTTCAACAGGCGAGCAGCTGCCAGCCACTAACTCCAACTCCACCCCCCCCCCCCTCCCCTCCCACTGGACTGGACTTAGCATACCTCTCTCTACCTCTCTCTCTCTCACTCCACCACTCATTCAATCCAAATCTCAGCACCCTCAGCTGTCAGAGAAGAGCCAGAGGAGTAGAGGAAAGCCCCTCCAGCACATTTCTTCTCCCTCTTTCTGCCACTGTCTCGGCCAGCATGTGGACTGTGCTCTGCCTTGGACTCACCTTTGGATTACTGGCCTCCTCATGGGCGAGCTCCACTCAAGGTGAGTGGAATCTTATGATAGAGACTGAGAAAGAGCAAAGCAAGGAGTGAATATCTCTGCTTTTTGTTTATTATTGGTTGCTTTTTCTATAGAGCAATAGGTCATGGCATAGTGCAGGGTTTGGGATTGTATATGTCTGGATGTGTGTGTGTGTGTGTGTGTGTGTGTGTGTGTGTATGTGTGTGTGCACGCACGCAAGTGGCTGTGAGCGTGGAATATATGGATGCCGGCACGGCAGCACGCGTCTAGTCTGGCAGACAGAACAGACAAAGGAGACGGCTGCCGGCTCACCAACCAGAGAGACAGAGACAGACAGTGAGAGAGACAGAGAGAGAGAGTGAGAGAGATAAGGAAAGACAGAAAGAAACAGAGAGTGGGAAAAGAGAATAAGAGTGTAAGAGAAAAACAGATAGGAAAAGACAGATCGAGGGAGAGAGAGAGAGAGAGAGAGAAAATGTGAAAAAGGAAAAGAACAGCAGAGAGAGATAGGAAAAGAGATGCGGACAGCGAGAGAATGATGAAGAGAAAAGCACAGAGGCAGACAGAGAGTGAGACAGGAATAGACAGAAATGGACAGAGAATGGAGAGAACAAGAGCAATTGGGAAAGAGGAAAAACAGACAGACAGAGAAAGAGTGAGGTAGACAGTGATACAGAGAATGAGAAATGCTGTCTGGGTGAGTGTGTATGCCTTTGGGGTTTTGGGTTAATCATTCTGTCTCATCATTTGTACCACTTATCATTTTATTCCCCCTCCACATTATCCTGTGAAAAGTCCTGCTGTGTCTTGTGCTGCTACAATGGCTCTGAGTACCACTTCCTTTCAGCCCTTAAGCATCACTGAAGGCTTTGGCAGCACGCAAGCAGGACTTAGCCACACAAAGGAAACTGATCAACTGTGCTGTCACTCTACCTCTGCCTTTCAGTCTCTATTTCTGCTCCCAGTCTACAGCTGAGGGTTACTGAAGCATGCCCTTTGTTGCTAAACACACCTGCATGAGTAGCTAATAGAGAATCTAACAGGTCTTGTTTTGAGTTTGTGTGTTTGCATGGGAAGTGGATAATGAGTATGTTAGGAGTACACTCAAAAAATAGGTTGTTTGACTTTAGAATATAGAGGTCACATGAATTGTAAGAGCATTTGATATGGTAGCTTTAGAAAAGAAGGCAAAAGGGTTATTTTCTTCTCATGTAAATGAATGTAAAAAGTCATTATGGAGCATTTTAGTGGTTCATTCATCATGTAAGCTTCACACAATGTAAAGGGTGGCTGCTGTGTTCAAATGATGTAAAAAAAAAATTAATAATAAAAATTAAAATGCATGGTTTTCTTGAAGCAGCAGTGACTAGTCTGATTGGGTTAGACGGACAGAAAATGTGTGGCATATTAAAAAGTAAGATCATACAATAGATTTTTCATTTGGGTCCTGCTTGTGTGTGTCTGTTGGGGAGGAATGGGGAAGTCTGGCTGTCTGCCAGTGGGCCGCCACTTGGCGGCTGTAAATGTCTGCACTGTAAATGCAAACAGGAGCTGGGTTTTTAGGGTGGTGTTTGTGGGTTTACGGCTTTGTACACATCTGTGTGAAAGCAAAAATGAGAAAGGAAGCGATATTGAAGGATGAAGAGAGACAAATAAATAGATAGAGATACATGGAGAAGCTGAGTGACAGACAGATTTTAACCTCTCTGGTGAGATGTGAAAATGAGCTTTGTGTTGAGATTTCCCCCGAGTGAAGCCTGCCCCACTGTTCCCTCTCTATCGCACCCTGAGGCAGCCTGGGTGGCATAGAGCAAAACTGCCCTCAGTGCTACAGCCAGCCAGCATCAATGCACCCATGTAGCCCCAACACACAGACTAATTGGCTGTCTGGCATTGGAAGTCATGTTGTGGTTAGTGCCTGCCATGGTCCAGGCCGGTCCCTATAAAGCCACAGTATATGTACTGCATTTTTCTCATTAAGAGCCAAGCCAGAGGCCACTGGGGCCATATGGGCAGGCTTTCCCTCATGCCTGCAAGCACACACCTGATTCAGTCCATCTGTGGGCCTGAATGTGACCTTGACTTTGTATGTAAAAAGTATGTAATGACATTCTTTTGAAACTGTAAGAAACAACAGCAAAAAAACTGTATAAATACGTTAAAATCTCTAGCAACAACCACAGGAAGTTTCCTCATAACATTTAGTGTTTGTTAATGTAACGGGATTTTATTCCATATTTTAAATCATTCTTATTAAGCCATTCTGTTGGTTCAGCCATGATCCAATATCCAGTCATTTGGTTTAAAAGGCCATGAAAGTGATACCTGGGGTGCCACTAAAGTGTGGGGTTTTCCAATCTATACACTGAAAAGGGATTTTTTCTGGTCAATGTTAACTTTCCATTTTCCTTCTGTGTTAGTCACTGAATCTGCTGACAGTTTAATCAGCAGTGTGGGGTTTGAAGAGGCGTTCTAATGTTGAATTATACATACAAACAAACCTCCCTGTAGTCTCTGTACCAATCACAGATATGTTAGCAATTGGTGCCTAATACATTTCTTGTGTATTACTCATATAGGCAGCTGTGTGCTGTGTGGTGTGTGTGTGTGTGTGTGTATGTGTATGTTCATGTGTGTCTAAAGTTGAGCTGGATCATAGCAAGCCTAACTAAACTCCAGCGGGCAGCTCAGCCATTCCTGTCACCCCAGACAAGGGGGTATGTGTAGAGCAGGGAAAGGCCCTCCCCCACATACAGGTTTGTTATTATATAACATCAGGACATGGGGTCGTACATTTGTACTGCCTTTTTGTATTAAGAATTTTCCAAGCACATCCTTAAAACTAACCCTAAACTTAACCTTCATAACAGTTTTTTTTTAAGGAGTGGAAAAATAAGTAAAAAAAAAAAACTGTTTTTGTTTTTGATCCTGATACTATTTCTTCGTAGTTTTCCTACAAATTCAGATCATTTTCGTCCAGAAAATGTCAAAAACAAAACTGCACACACAGCCCCTATGTGCTCCAGTAGTGTAGCAGACCCTTACTCTACCTGCAGTGTCACGTTTCAAGGTGAGGAAGGCCATGTGGTGTGTGGCTGAGGGCTCACAAAGAGGGCTTTAATGCAACCAGGCAGAGCCCAGCTTCCCCACGTGCTGTTTCCAGCACATATCTCCTTTTAACTTTGGTCCAGTACCAGCTGACACTACTAAAAACCTCTTTCATTGCAATATCTGTCTTGGCACACTGATAGAACATAGTGTAAAATATGAATTATGCTTGTGGGATACTAAACCTGAATGCTTTACTAAACACCCCGCAGAGTATGAATAAAAAAAGGGAGATAAGATCAATACCTTACTGTGGTATTGTAAATATGATAAAATACCATAACCATCTAAATTTATGGACCTTAATGCCTTCAAACTCTTCCTAGAAGTTCCCATTGACTGCTTCAGAGGTCATAAGCAGAACATGATATATGTTCAAGTGTTTAAGCTGCTTTGGTTTTCTGAGTCAAAGAAAGTAAGTAAATAAAGAGCAGATGATGTGCATTGGATGCCTGACATATGCATTGGATGCCATATGTCAGTTTTGTCATATGTGAATGAGAGTTAGAGAGTTTCAAAAAAGAGCCTGTACACCCAGTGCGCAGTATCAGTGCTTACTAGGGGTTACATGACTAGTCATTAGTTTTTGCCCTCTTTCAGTTAGTCTCAGGCTCAGACACAGTTACACAGACCTGCATGCTAAAATCACCACACATTTCAGAATCTTCCCTTTCACAGCTGACAGTTAAAACTAACAGCTAATGCTAAGAAGAAACTAGACCTTAGGTAGAAGGTAGTAGGCTGCCAGCTAGAGGAAAAATGAAAAGGATATGGGGAAAGTCGAAAGCAAAAATAAGTTCTGACCAAAGCAAGATAATGGCCTAGCTAAGGCTAAATACCAGTGAAGCAAGACCACACTGGCACAGCACAGAGAGTGACCGAGTAAGATAAAATGATAACTCACAGTCTGAGATAAGGAAAACAAGCCACAGGTGTTAACACTTGGGGAAAGCATTGTAGAGACACTGAGTATGGTCCGTTTGTGGTTAGTCAAATAGTGCTTTGATGTTTGAACCGGCTGTCCCTGAAGTTTAACTGTATGTTCAGGAGCAAAACTGTTTTCTGAACCTCCTTCTTGTGTATATACTGTTATTTCTTCTGCCCCTTTATTTTAGACAGTGAACTGCTGGCCACAGTGCCAACTAGTGGGTTTATTTGATTCCTAGTTGAATGGCCTATGCAACCCTTAGCACCTACCATTGCTTTTAATTAGACATGCCCCCAACTTAGAAAGTTGAGACTCATGGAACAATTAGAGTTTCCACTAATAATGACGTTCTCGTGGCATTGATGTGCATTCATCTCACACATGCAATATTTCCACGATGACTTGAAGGCAGCATGAGACATGTCTGCACAGTCATGACTGCAGTTCCCCTACAGCTCACAGTGGTGTCAGGTTTGACACCACTTCAGATAATGAGGCTGTCATTGCAGAAAAAAAAGACACAACACTTGACTTGGAGCTGAGACTTGACGTGAATCTGTTCGAAAGCTTTACCCTCAGTTTACCTCTCAGTTTACACTAAACTGAGGCAGAATACTTCCATGTATATTGTGTGCCAACACAAGCAAGATTAACCTCATGAGAAAGAAAACACAAGTTTAGGTCCCCCTGGGACTTCTTTTTGTAGATAAAAGTGCCAGAAAGGATTCTCTGCCATTATAGAACTAGTTTTGGTTCCCTAAAGCAGTGGTTCTCGATCATAGATCTAAAGACTTTCTGCTCTGCTCATTTAAGTCTCTTCCCATCTTCAACACACTGATCCAACTAATAAGATAATTGATTCATTAACCTCCTGAGTTGAAGCAGAGCAAGAGAACAGTGACATGTGCATGGCGAGTTTACTAAGATTTTGTTCACACTGCAGGGCCAATTAGATTTGCTTCTTAAATCTGATTCTTGAACTTGAGTGTACAGATTTTCAAGTTACAGGTGATCCGATTTGTGTGTTCAGACTGCTGTTGGTTCTGCTTGCATTTGCACCTCAGTTCCCATAGTAATGACACACATGTGAGTACGCTGACTGGGGAGGGGTAGGCAAAACTTAGCAAACATTTGCATTTGTGAGCTTAGGTCTTGATGTGTGCCACTCCAGAAGTAGCAGAACAAGTGCTATTTTTCAACCACGGCATAGAAAGTAAATATACATTCCCTAATGGCCTATTAAAATCTTTAACTCCTCGTGTTTAAGTAATACTGTGCAGTCCAGCAGTGGCTTTTTTGTTGAATTTTCTGTCGTCAACGAAGACAACAATGAAAAAAAAAAAGTGGCTTGAATTTGATTGGAAAAGTTTAATTTCATGTGGCTTCCTGCTGTTCAGGCCACAGGAAATCAGATTTCAAGAACAAGATCTAAAAGACCAGTGTTAAGAACGACTGCCCTAATTACCCTTTCAGTTAATGGTTCATTCTTTGAAGAACCATTTTTGTAAGTGAGACATGTGAATGTGAAAAACCTTTTAAGAACCGCCACATAATGGGAAGTTCTATACGAATTAAAGGAGAACTACGTATCTAACGCAAGAGCCATTTAGCAAACCTTTAGAGTGAAGAGTGCAGTTCAGCATGTGTCAAGATACCAACAGTTCAAACATCAACCTTTTCAGGTATTTTTGTAGCTCTTCACCACATCCGTTCTCCACCTACACGTACACCTCTCTCTCTCTCTCTCTTTCTCTCTCTCTCTCTGTCAGACACTAATCTATGTTTCAACTGATCTTAAATGGATGAAAGGACTCATATTTCAGCTGAACCATGTCTCCCAGAATGCCGTTAAACCTATTAATTACGTTTTAAAGCCTTTCAGTGGGGCTCCAGCTCCCTGCTCCCCTCCCATTCTCTCACTTGTTTTAATATACACTCGGCCCTTTGTAGGCTGTAGAGCAACGTTCCAAAACAAGCACTGTACACATGCCTAATGGGCCTGCCATGCCATGCTATAGCCACATCCTAATCCAAGCTAAGGCTTTTAGAAGCAGCTCTCACATGTGTTTAAATCATTTTAAATATGAAGAAGCCACATTCTCCCAAGATCTAACAAAACTCAAGGGTTAATTGCTATCAAATAATGAAGTGGAAAAAAAGCCACATGCTTATTAAAAAGTCTGGAGGCTGCTTTTACTAAAAGCACTCCTTGATGCCAGTGTCCTTCAGAAACAATGGAGAGGTAGAGAATTTGAGAGAGTGTCCTTCAGGTGACTTTGCATGACTGCGTTCCATTTGAGAGGGGTTTCCAGTTTCACTTGCCCTGCCTGCCTTTACACCCATGACCGCCAGTGGGATGGACCAGCTATAACAGCAGTACTGACTGGACACTGTTCACAAGGGCAAAAGGCAACCGAACATATGACCCGAACTGTTCTACTGAACCATCATGCATGATAATGACTTTCTCAAGATGAATCTAGTAGGTAACTAAGTTTATTAAACTAATTATCTTGTTTATCTACTGTAATTCTCTATAATTATGTTACGGAATCATTTAATCTGCCAATTATGAGTAAAAATCCCCAAAGACCAGAGCACACACATTCTCCATCTAACACCAACAAACCAAATTTAGGGACCACTACCGTACATTTCTGTGGGTGTCTAGAGTGTTCTGGAATATTCTCCTCCATCCACATTGTTTTAAAATATTCTTCTCCCTTCATACTGTTCTGGTATATTGTCCTGTGCTTTGGAACGGTTACCTCCATTCTCATGTTCTACAATGTTCTCTCTCCATTCAGACAGTTCTGGAATGCTCTTCCCATTTCCACTATACCGTAATGTTCCCACAATACTGTTTTTCAATTTTCCCTTCGATTCACAGTTATTAAATATGGACCTCCATTCTCACTGTTCAAAAATGTTTTCCTCTTTATTGTGTTCTTAGCTATTGTACTTTATTCAAACTGTTCTACAATGTTCTCACAGTTCTGGAATGTTCTCCTCCACCCACACTGGTTGATTTGGCCTGTCAGTTCATATTCTGGAACGGCTACAAGCCTTAGATTCTTGGCATTTATTGTGCGAAGTTGGGTCAGTGTACCATGGCCTTAATAAGCCATAGCCTCAGATCAGAAGATGTCTAAGATATATATTTCTATACATAACAATCAACTTGGGGGAATTAGATTCACATTATAAAATCCATTTTATTTATAAGGATATCCCATGTAAAGACATTTCCAGTAGAAGCAGACATAAAATTGCATTTGATGCAGTTTAGCTGGGTTAAGCAGGGTCAGTGGTGTTGCTGTTGCTGCTATTACTCACTGTGTATTAACTGGAAGCCCAGAGGCTAAAGCAAAAATACTGACATTGCCTGGAGCAGCTGGAGGTACTGGCAACCTCTCTATAAATGTTCTCTCTCTCTCTCTCTCTCTCTCTCTCTCTCTCTCTTCTTTCTTTCTTTCTTTGTTTCTTTCTTTTCACCTCACTTGTTTACTACTCCAAGGCCTTAACTTCATTAGATGACAATGCCTGCTTTGGAAATCGGTGCTTTTAAACTCGCTGGACTCAGCACTTTGTGTAGACCAGCTTGACTACCCATTTTGCATGTAAATGCAAACACCTTGGATGGGGGTACAGAGTCATTTTCAGCCAGTGCTGTCTTTATTCTCCTCAGTGTCTCTGCAGGCCCGGGGGCTCTGCTTTTGCTTCAGGACCCTGCTGTCTGTTGATCTGTTTGCACCACCGCTGGGTCTGCTTTGACACAGAGCCAGAATGAATGTAATAACACTCTGCCCAACCGCCATTAACGGCCACATGAGCACACTTTCCTCTTTGAGTTCCTCCTCTGTGTACCAAGCACTGAGGGCCAACTGCATAGCCGTACTGCATTTCCTTTCTTGGCCACAGTGGAGAACTCGTTTCCAGTTGTTGGAAGCCTTGGCTGCTGTTGTTGATGTGCGTCATCTAACTGACTTCCTTGTAAGCTGTTATATTTCAAAAGTTGGCACAACCTTGGAAGACCATGCCAGTCTTATGCAGTCAGATGGACTAAAGTATCATCATTTCCACAGTACTCCGCAAAAGCACTATGCAAATGGTAACAAAATTTTTTTTCTTTAAAAAAAAGTATTTATATCTTAGAAGAACACAGATTTGGCTCCCAGTGACTTCTCAGTGACTTCCAGAAATCACATGACTGTTTTACATTCCAACAGCACATCTGATTTAATTGAATAAAGGATTGATTAGGTAAACCAGGTACTGGATGGTAGCTGTAAATCCTGAATTTCCTCAAAGAGATGTTCAGCACACTCTCACATAAAATCACAATGTACTGTTTGTTTATTTGTATTTATTCTCATTAATGTTATTGTTTCTTAATAAATAAATGCTTACTGTCTGGATAAATGTTTTTTCTTGTTTTCTTAGATGCCTATATTTGCACAGTACTGTTTCACAGCCTGCCATGTCACTCTGTACTGTTTAGTAGCAGCTGTGCCTCTGTGTGTTACTTTCTCTTAAACAGTCCTAAAATAGAGCTGAAAAACAGTCCTACTTGAAGACAATTATTATAGGTTTTACTGACAAAAAGACTAAAAAAATCTCTGTGTGCTGAAAGTACTGACTGAACAGAGGCAGTTTCCAACACAGTAAAGTAACTTGCCAAAAATATCACATCAGTTCTGATAATCAAAGCACAATATCTGGATATCTGCAACATATCTGCAAATTCAGCTAGTTCTAAACTTGCTGCTTCTGTGATGTAAAAAAAAACAGGTGATGTATGTTGCTGTCATGTCTGGGACCCAAGGAAGGAGGACATAGAAGCAGGAGTACTGGAAGAACACAAAAGGTTTTAATCCGGATGAAGAGTAAACAGTTTGTAAAGTGAAGACAGCCCTTTCAGTCAAGCATTAACAGTTCTTGAAAACACAAGCACGTAAGGAACGTGAACAGAAGACAGTCCTTTCACTTAAGCTCTGAAGGTTTCTCACTAGTTCCAGACTTGGGACAGAGGGTAACACTCAGTCTAGGATGCGAAGACGTCACTCTGTAGTAAGGGCCGAACTTGATGCGTTTTACTCCTATTCAGGAGTCTTGAAGAGAGTATGAGGGCTGTGGCTTCGCGCCGTGCGACAGCCACAATGAGTCAGACCAGCCCGAGGACTATCCACCTCACTGGTCAGCACTAGAAGAACACAAGGAAGAAAGAGCACAATCAAAGTCCACTGGTCAAGACCTGCAAGGGAAAGAGGTCACCATGAGAGCGAGAGCAAGATCCCGAAGTTGTGAGAGAGACGTATGAGGGAGTATGAGGGAGAACGCACACCAGACTGCTGGATACGGCTGGTATAAATATACAGGGAGAGAAACACACAGACCAATGAGAAAACAGAACTAATCTAACTAAACAGGGTTTTAACTAAACTAAACGACACACAAGGAGAGACAGTTGAACTCAATGAGCGGGGGCCTAGCAACGTAATCAGTGCTGAGCACGGAGGCTCACTCTGTGCAGGTGCATTGCTAAACATAAACAAACCAGCATGCGGACGAGGGGTGCGTGACGGGAAAAATGCAAGAAAAAATTGTATAAGAGCCCTTTAAACACTATAAAATCAATGTATTGAAATTATTTGTTACAGCTCATTATCACATTTATTACAGTTTATCATTATTTGTTATCATTATTTATTAGAATTATTTATTTACAATATTCTTGTCAAATGATTGGCCTCAATAACTTTCGTGTCATAAAGTTGCTGAGGCATGGAGGCAGGATGTAGGTGCAAGTGGACAGATTTTAGTAAAGATAACACTAAAATAAGAACCAGGAAATATAACAAGACCAAAAAAACTACACTGAAACACAGATGCTACTTTTACATGAGACAAGTCCAGAAACACCTGGGACAGGAAGAGTAACAGACTACACACAGTTGAACACACTAATAGGAAGGCAGGGGTAGGGAAGGGACAAGGGACAACAACAACAAAAACACATGGTCACAAACACATGGGGACATAAAAAGACACGAACAGGGACAAGAACCACACGGGGCAGGTGTTACATCATTATGGATCTCATACAACTTGTTCACAAATATACTGCACAGCTCTGTTAATGAGTCTAGACACAGCTAAAGTGTCCTTTTCTCCTCTGGCTTCCTACTAATTGGTTAAAACGTATTGAGTTGAGGACTAGCACGTTGTAATCTTTTTTGTTTACATTTCAGTGTTTGTATACAAAACACTGGAACATTGCAACTGTTTGAAGTGTACATACTAGCAATTATTCAAATATTAGAATTTTATAACAAAATGGTACTGCCACAGTAGATATATCAAAGCAATAATATGTGCAGTTCATATTTTGCAACCTTAAAGGTTGTGCATATTCATAGCCAAAACATTCCATTGATCTATATTTACCTCAAAGAGAGTGATTAAAAATGTGCATACATTCCTCCATCCTTCCTACATGCTAGTCAGTATTAGTTATTCAGTAAAAACTACTATTAGAATACAGTAAGCCTTTTTCACTATTCAGAATACGTAACTTCCACAAAAGAGGAAGAGTCCCAACTAACCATGTTATGCATCTGACCTCGTGTGTGATGTTACCATGTGGGTTTTATGTGATAAATGATAGAATGTTTTTAATTTATCTGAAAATCTGATTATACATTAAAGGGGGCTTGAGCACCTGCCCCTTTCCTCTTGGGTACCCCAAGTGCCCTTTTCTTGAGGCACTTTTTTTTGTTTTGTTTTTTTGCGTGTGGAGTCGTGTCTGTGCCCCTCAACAATAACATTTAACTATTAATTACGATTTTGCTAAATAAAAGGATCTGGCTTGCATCAGTC
>JBBPCZ010000136.1:8349358-8360481 GCA_037974445.1 Brycinus macrolepidotus
CATACAAGTATATATTATTACGAGTGTAAACTGAAAAGTACACATACAAGTACATATGGCACTATTCTGGCTCCATATGAAATCTGCACTCCAAAATCTGTTTTGCCTGATTGAGTACAACTTCTGTTAGAGGAATAATTCCTTTAGGAGCAGATATATACCATATAAATGGTAATGCCAGGTGTGAAATACATTATTCTGATATATTTTTAATGAACATGCTCTTTGGCCAAACTGTGCTATGTTTTGCCTGTCTCGACTGTCACCTGCCTTAACTTGTCTTTTGTTTCGGGAGCCATGCAGTGTGAGGAGGGTTCTGTCTCACTGAGTTTCGCGTCAGGTTCCTTGTTTCTGTTCTGTATTAAATGTGCTGCTGTATTAAAGTCTCGCCTCGTTCCTGGTTTTGATTGTTCTCTGTTGCTGCCTGCTTGTATACTGACCCCTGTCTGTGATGACTAGGAGTGTTGAATTGCTCCAAAAAGTCACTCTGTGTTTGGATTCTGCCTAGACGCTCCATTCATTAAGTTTCTTAGAGCTATAAAGTTTTGTTCATATTTTTGATTTCATAACCTTATTCCTTATAAAGGAGGTATTCAGTTTTTTATTGCAAAAGTCACTCCACTGTAATTATCTTCTGACCACCCAACACTCATTTCCAGTCTATTGCGTACCAGCTTTTTGTCATCCAGAAAAAAGTATCCAACTGTTCCGTACTGGAAGTACTGTATGCTATTATTTTGTGACATATATTCCATGATCTTGCTGTGAGAAACAAACAAAAAAAAAAGATCAGAATTAGTTATGAATCAACATTTATTAGTTATCATAATTGTATGTACACCAATGGTACAACACTTATTGATATGTATAAACATACTTTTATTCCACAGGTATTTATTTTCTTTATTTCTTTGTGTATTTATTTTCTCTCCTTTTTTTTTTTTTTTACACCGAAATGAAAAAAAAAATGACATCACAAAAAAAGGATGAGAGGAATTTAGGAACAGAACAGATGGGTCCAGACGTGAAAGGTGAGATAGGTTACTCAATCTATTAATGATGTTTAAAACTTACAAAAAAAAAATCATTCATGCTGAATAAAATAAGATGAATAATCCTGTAGTACATAAGGGACTGTTTGAATGTCTCACAGCTTTGTTCATTTGCACTTTACAAAACTGTAAAAAGTGGGCCAGTTGTTATATGTGTGTATGCATGAGAAGAAAAGGACAGTATGAATGAATGGGACTGGTGTTTATAGGGGTTAAATGCCTCTGAGGACTGAGGTTTGAAAAGTTAGGCTACATCTCTATAGTTTCTGGAAGGGACCAACAGTCACTGGACCTACAATTGTACAGTTAACAAGCAGCATTTCTGTTGGACATCTGAGTTTAATCTAATCCCACAGGAAAGAAAGAGGAGAACGTGGTGGAGCTTGTGATGGGGACGTGGCCAGTTTGTTCAACATGACCACTCTCTACCTCCCACACACCTGATTTCAGATCCTTGATTCTTTTGTTTTTTTAACAAGAAATTGCTCTTCACCTTCACGTCACTCAAAATCTATCAAATTTTTTAGATATTTCATCATTTTTTTCAAGTTTATACAAACGTTGCATGCCATAATAATATCCACTTCAAGGGCGTACCAGACCTGAAAGCACGGCATTCTCAAAACATTAAAAGTTGCTTTCCCCTCCTTCCATTAAGATTTCATATGCAAAAGTCAGTGTAACATCTGGAACATTCTGCATTGCAATTTGACAGAGTAAATCATATATATATTTATATTTATGTACAATGAAAACGAATGCACACAATTCTTTTTTTCTGTAGGGAACAAACATTCAGAACTTACATTAGGTACAAAAAAAAGGATATATATTGGATATGGAACATTTATGTGAGACAGCTAAGTACAGCTATTTAAGCTTAAAAACAACCAATTTATTACACTCATCTCTATACATGGTCTAATCTACTTCCTTTTATGCATTACATAGAGGATACATTTCTATAAGATTACAAAAAAAATGGTCACACAATTAAACACTACATGTTTCCCCACTGAAAAATAAAAGAAAAAAAATCTGTTACCTACAATATGTACACAAAGTGCAAGGAGGCACTTCCAATTCATGCTTTTAAGAAACTGGTGCAAAGAAAAGAATGAAACATCCATGCTTCTGTAACAGTGAGCTCAAACGGTGCAGCTGATGACAGTCCTTATGTAACGGGGTATTTGCCTCTGGATGCCGAATCTCTTCAGATCAACAAAATCTCCTTTCATGACTAGTCACGTTAGATACCCGCTGAACTTTTCTGAATGTGGAAAAACGTCCAATTAAAACACAAAGCAGGTGATGATTTTCTTGGCACCAAAAACAACTGGGTGAAATATCGATGATCTGTGCGTTTTTGCCATAAACTAGTGTTCTTCACGCAGCGGCTTTTTAATCATAGAATCAGTGGTAAAAATAAAACATAACGAAAACCAAAATGTAAAAAGAGGGATAAAACTATGAACGTTGTGCTACAAATGTGAGTGGTAAGCTTTCTAAACACATTAACGAGCTTTTCAGAATGGTCACACTCACGAGACGTGGTTAACAAGTTAGAGGCAAGACAGAGTGTAGAGGAGGTCGACAAGAAAATTCCTAACATCCATTCTTGCATTTTTAAAAGGAATGTGTGTGTGTAGTTTGGTGTGTTTGTGTGGGTGTCAGTCTTTCATCCATCATTTGGTTCCATAACAATCCTTTGCACTCCGGGTGACAGTGGCTATAATGCTTGGAGGTATGTCCTGCCATCGGTCAGTCTTCAGCAGTCAGAAGAAGGTAAGTACTGCAGCATATTGGGGCTGCCAGAACAGTCATGAGCTTGTGGCTGAGTTTGTGAGGAGAAATATCTTTATGGACAGGGACTGTTAGGACAGACAGGGAGGACAGCTGTTGGCACTAATGCACTAACACTGCTGACACCTGGGATGCCTGTAGTAGTGCTATGGAGCAACTCACTTGTGCACTTCTGTTCTTTTCCAGATGAATTTATCCTTTCTGTTTTGCATCTGTTCTTATATATTGGGACTTCCTTATATTACTTCTTATTCATTATTCCTTGTGATTATATTGTTCCATGTGCTTTTTTGAACAGGAAACAAGCCAAGGTGATTTGAGTCGGAATGTTAGCCTCAACATTGTTCCTTAAATTGTGCTTTTCAAATGGTTAAAATGATTCCTTTTGGGGGATATGCTTGCTTTCTAAAGGTAAAAAAAAAAAAGATAAACAGCACAAGAAAGCCAATATAAAACAGTGCAAGCTTCTATAAATATAAAGGCAATAGGCATTTGGCAATCTGTAAACCCACTGTGAATGTATAAACAGGTAAACAATTACTCTCCAGCATGCTCAGAGGGCTCAATATAAAATGTTTTAACTGGCTGCATTAGGAATGTGTCTTCCCTGACAACGACAAGTGCATTTTCATTTGCCTGAGTATCTAACATTCTACAGTCCACAGATTAGAAACAATTGAGGAAATTTCAAGAACCATCCGTTCTTGTGTGTTATGAATGTAGAATCCTAAGAGCATTCACTGTACTCCTGATTTCAATTTTGGGTACATGAATGTATGTATATATATATATATGTGTGTGTGTGTGTGTGTGTGTGTGTACATATATATATATTCTCAAATACTCTCAAATATTCTCAAATACTTTTTCAAATTTTGAATTTATGAATACCCAAGCAAGCCAAATGCATAACTTAAATGTAAATAACTGAAATTACAACAAAGCAAATGGTTTCTCTAAAAAAAACAAAAAAACAAAACAAAAACATAACCATCTTTAAAATACTGGGATAATAGCTTTCATTTATATGAATTGTGCGCTATTATCAGTAGTGAGTGGTGTTTCGTTAGGCTCTGAAATTGCCTACACAAAGACAGTGTGCTTTTGAACTGGCTATAGTTCAAAAGCACTATAGTATAGTGTTCACTAATCTAGTCAATTGCAGTGAATGTCAATGAAGCTGTAGGCTGCTGCTTGTTTGGTCCATACTCTGATGTGCTTCAGTCTCACCTATGCAGTAAAACAATTATAAACACTGCCCATCAGTTCTGTCATCAGAAAAGGAAAAAGACCTCTAGGCTCTTAAAAGAAAGTGGTCGAAAGAACTGGGAAGGGGAGGCAATCGGTCTCGACATGGCTTGTGCTTTTAGTAGATTTGAGCATGTGCAGTGGCCTCTACCCCTACCTGCGTAGCCTAGTAATGCCGGATCTCCCTGCAGAATACTCTGGGAGTGCAGACACACTCTGTTAACAGGTTGTGGCAGACAGGCCCAGAGAGGTCTCAGAATGAGGTAAAACAGGGAAGTTACAGTGAATGACTATTGCTCTTTAGAAGAGAAGATGAATTGTAAGTGTATTGTCTCTGCACAGACTTAGTACAGTATTTAGTTATAACTGAACCGCTGGGTTATCTGTGTAGCTCTCCCTACCTGCTGGAAAAGCCTTCTCGTACATCACTGCATTCATCAGTCACTCACCCACAAAATACAGTATATATTACCATCAGAAATAATTTAAGTTGCATCGTATATTATTTCTCCTGTTTCCCTCCAAAGCCTTGCTATCTGCTGCGCAAGTGTTAGCTCATAGGCACGTGTTAGTGCACTATCAGACAGTGTGATTCTAACCCTTTTTAGCGTTAGTACTTGTTATTCCAGACAGTCAAACAGGTTGTTAGACAAACTGTAATGGGAATAATAGAAGCCTAAACTACAAAACCCATCATTTGTTCTGTGTGCATGATTTTAGTGTTTTTTTTTGTTTGTTTCTCTCTCTTTTTTTTTCTCCAGATAAGAAAGCTTGGGGGCTTGGGCACGGTGTCTCTGTGTTTGCATTAATCACTTTTCCGTGGTTCCTCTTCAACAAGTGTGTACTCCGCAGTTGAGCCGTTCGTGGCTGCTGAGGTTACCTGAAAGCAATTATCATCAACATCTGAATAATCAACTTTGCTTCTAAAAAAATAAAAAGCTTTAAGATAATAAATCCTGTGGACCACTTTGTTATAAAGTTTAATAACTAAGGGAAGTTGAATAACATTTCTGATCTAACTGTCATGCTTGATTGTGGAGTTCTGTATTTTTTAAAATGCTTAATCTTCCCATCAGTAAATAACACTACCTGGTACTAAACTGCTTTCTAAACCAAACAGTAAACATTTATGTCATAGACATTTTTGGGTCATAAAGAGGCTATTTAAGGGGGGCATTAAAAGATTACAGACAAAATCGAGGTATATAAGCTTTTTGCTTTTTAGATAGAATCTGAAATGCTGTGGCTCATTAACCCATTATTGTCCATTTCTTTGGTATAAATGTTCTTTGAGCAGGCATGAATACAATAAATTAAGTTTTTTAGCATTTAATTTAACAGAATAAAATGTGGGGTGTTTTTCTGGTCACTGATTTGGCTATTGATTTTTGAGTACAGTGACACAGTAACTAACTGGAAGTTCTGAGGGTAATACTTCTCCTCACTCTTATTTCTCTCCTGATCAAATACCAGGGCATAAACTAATTAACTAAATTTACTGCTAGATAGACGTTCAAGACATAACTATACAAGACATCAGAAAAAAATCTCTATGGCACTTTCCCTCATTTTACAAAATTTAGCAGTAGACAAGAATGGGCTAATTTGAACCTGAGAGCCTGCAAAATTTAGGGAACCAATCACACCACAGATTACCGGTGCATGCGACAGATTCTTTTAAAAAAATACAGTGACATTTTCATGCACTCTCCATTAGCACAGTGATATTCAAGCATGCACATGTCAGGCATCGCTCACATTAAACATGACCTCAACATTCATAATTGAGTAGATTTTATCATATATAATTAAGCACAAATTAAAACAACAACAGACAATTCATACAAAAAACAACATAAAAAAGGAGACATCAAAGTACAGTTAAATGTGAGTGGCAGAATTAAGCCTACACAATGTTATTTTGCAAGGCAGCTACAATGGTTGGCATCTTTGGATAAATTCGGTTAGTTTGAGTTAATTTAGTTAATTCAAAGTCATGCAAGCACAAAAGACAGTAGAAGAGCAGCAGCTTTTCTGTCATCCACTGAGTATTTCAGGTTTCAGATGAACTCTTAGGTCACATCTCTTTATAACCACTAATATATAGAATCAGTGGTGTCTTAGCAACAAAATAAAAGACTCCAGTCAATCATGTGGTGCTGGAATAGTGCTCAAAATGAAAAAACAGATATGAGTCTACACCTAATCTAATCCTAATTATCGCTCAAAGCCTTCTTTGGAAACAACAGTGATAATTAAGTGGGCTGCCATATAATTTAAAAATTATATGACTGGCTGCTAATTCTTTTCCACACCTATGCAGTATGCTGCATTTGAAACTAGCTCTTAATCTGTTCTGCTCTAAAGTGTCTTGTTAATTCAGCATTTTGCTGTGATTTTACATTTTGTCTTAAATTCTGATTTTATGTAGATGACACAAATTGCTGCCTGAAAAAAAACAGCCATTGAAATATATACACCATTCTTTTACAAAAAAAGTTGTGTATGTATTTACATTGGCATAGAGAGTATAAACGTGCAGAAGAAAGAAATACAGAGTGAACATGCAGCAGGGATGCGCTATATACAAGTCTCTATGTCCGTAAGCGTGAGTTGTACCTTGCATTCATCTACCAAGACTGAATTGTGAGCAGCAAAGACGCACTGATTGGAGTTGTTTTCATGGTGGTTCTTGAGGTCATCGTAATAGGACTGCGTCTTGGTCATCATCTCAATGTCATCAGATTTTCCATGCTGAGCATCCAGGGCCTCCAGCTCTGCCTTGGACAGGTGATAAACGATGCCAGCACCATATGAGTCGCCCACCACATTGACTGAGGTACGGAAACGATCCCTAAAGACCAAGCAAGAAAACATCAGCAGTCTGCACCAGTGTCTGCTTCAGTTAAAGAAACAGGTTCACGTCCTTCAAGCTTTCATTACAGTTCTGATATGGCAAAACTAGGCCAATTTCCAGCACCAACATTTTTTTTCAGCAGGAATTAAAATTGAGGTTTTCATAAAAAAAATTTCAATAAAAATAAAACAAAATTAAGGCACTATAATTGGCTTAAATAATCTATGCAAAACTGACCGAGATCATGAAACAATGTGAAATATACTCACAAAAGCCAGTCAACAGCTACCAGTAGACTAATATCCTGAGTGGGCAGTCCCACTGCCGTCAGAATGAGCAGCATGGTTACCAGTCCTGCACTGGGGATACTGGCTGCTCCAACACTGGCCAGTGTAGCTGTAAGACTGACAACACAGCATAAAAAATTACTAATCCCAGAAAGACCTCAAACTGATTTATATTTTCATGATATGTTGCATAATGAAATATTACTGCATTTTTTGTCTTATCTGTAAACTAAAATCAAAATGTGAGCGTAGTATATTGTTAGACATTTTTAGGGGCTAGTGACAAATCATGTAAAACACACAGTACAAAAGTAAAATGGAAAATAAACTGATATGCATTGTAGCAACACCAAAATGATCAGAACAGTTTATTATACAACTATTAGCAAATAAGTCCTACCTGACTGTGACAATCTGACCAGGGTCCAGAGCAATACCATTCATCTGAGCAATGAAGATAGCAGCTACAGCTTCATAAAGAGCAGTACCATCCATGTTAATTGTTGCACCAACAGGCAACACGAAGCGGGTTACTCTCTTGTCAATGCCCAGGTTCTCCTCCAGGCAGCGGAAGGTAACAGGCAGAGTTCCAGCACTGTAAATCATTGAAAGTTTCATTAAATTACTGGTATTATTTCTGAGCTATGTTATTTGTATTCAGTAAAACTGAGGCCACAGGCTCACACAGGTTTCTCCAAAGCCTGATGCTACATTTGTTGTCAAAACTCAATAAACCTGAACTATTTATAATCCATTGGCAGAAGATCCTTATCATTTCCTATTGCTGAAGCTAATAACAGTCAGATGACAGCTTTCCAGACAGAACAGAGAGTTTATACTTATTACTGTCGATCACTGTGGCATTGTGTGCATGTGTGTGTATTAAAAATAAGTTACGAGTGATCTGTCACACCTCGATGCTGTTCCCAGGGCAGTAATCCAGGCTTGGAAGATGCCCATGAAGAAGCTGAAAGGATTTTTTCTCACAATGGCAAAATAAATGCAAGGAAGGAATATGGCCCCATGAATGATGAGCCCAATGATGACTGTGATCATGTACATCCCCAGTTGTCTGGCCACCACCTCCAGATCTTTGATGGAGATAATCTTTCCACAGATCAGGCAAGCAATACCAAAGGGAGAATACCTGTAAGTGAATAAATAATATGTGAGGACTTCTAATATTTGTCCCTTGAGACCAATTATCTCCTCTATTCAAGATTTCTATAAGACACCAAACTTTAAATAATAAGTGTTTACTGACAGTAACTGTCAAACCAACAGTAATATGATCACTGACCACATGATCATGATGACGAGCTTCATCACAATCTCATTCAGGATGTTGAAGAAGTCAATCATGAGCCTTGCCTTCTCTCCCATCTTCCCCATGCAGATACCGAAGGCAATAAAGAATCCAATCAGACCTGTGAGAGATTGCAAATGCATTGAGATTCAATATACAGGAAAACCATGAGCAAAACAATTTAAGATTTCATTCTCCCTAAGAGATGTTTTGTCATCCTACCCAAAACATTCATTCCACTCTTAAACTGCAGGGATTTCTTTTCCTTGTATATGGGAGGAGGCTTAGTGGCAGAAGAGAGAAAGTCATCCATGGTACTGTTAGTGTCATCAAAATCCGGCTGAACCTCAACCTTCTTCACAACAGTCTGGATCTGCGAACACAGACAGCAGCCCGATTCATTTAACTTACTGTATCAGCGAAGAGTGATGACTGACCTCAGTACTGATATTAAATAGCTCTGAAAATATTTAATGCTAACCTGCTGGAAACAAGCCTGCACCAAGTTCTCAGGGAAGAGATTCCTGATGAGATCAAAGAAAGCGTCAAGACTTGAGACCTCATCATTCTTGAGTCCTTCTCCAAGGTTTTCCTTTAGTTTGGGGTTGCCAGGATGGATGATCAACACCAGTATTACTCCCAGAATGGCAGCGATTACAGTGGTGGTCATATAATAAACCATTGCTCTGGTACCTAGGCGGCCACTAGACTTGGCATCCAGTCCCGCAAGTCCTAGATTGAAGAAGCATAGCAAATTAGTGCTTAGATGTATAATAAGGTGTGAGGTGTACATTAACATGGATCTTAATGTTAACTACAAAACACAGTGTAAATGTATAAGTACTACGTGACTTCGTGTCTAAATCTTGCATGAACTGACCCATGGATCTTTTGTAGATGCTGGTGAAAAGTTTGCAGAATGCTTGCAAAAATGTAATTGCTGCACAATTCAGTTTACATTATTTAAAATAAAAACAATAAAGTCAAGAAAAATAAATAATAAATAATTTAAAGTAAGCTATTGGTGGTCAAAACAGGTCAATTTAAAGTAAGAAAATCACAAAAAAAAATCACAATGGTGTCACAATTATTGACAATCCCAGTTTTTATGAACAGAAAGTAACTAAAGCATTACTAAACTAAAATATGATTCTGGGTGAGTTACTGGGTGTTCTGACAAACTGTGGTCTATATACATAGTTCTTGGAAGTCAATTTATTTATAAAACACACAATCATAATACATAATCACAGGATCACAGTTGTAGATTTGCAGAAGATAGGTAGCATTTGAATAAACACTCAAGATGGGTTTGGCATACAAAGAAGGACAATTATACAGAAAAGACCGTATCCACACTGTTGGATATGGTGGAGGATCTGTGATGTTTAGGCCCTGGGGACCTTGTTAGGATGCCTGGCACCATGCCCAATAAATCCACATTAAAATAGTTTAAAGACCAAAATCTTTTACCATAGTCATCCCCTGACCTATGTCCAAATGAGAATCTGGGGGGTGAGCCGAAGAGCAAAGTCCAAAAAAGAGGATCTAGAATCATGAATGATCTGGAGAGATCTTTTTTGAGAAGTGGTCTCAGATTCCATGTTTTGTATTCACCAGACTCAATCATTACATGTCTGTCGTTCATTACAGACGCAACGCTGTTAAGTTGGGATGCCAGTAAATGTGACATACGTGGTTTTGATATTTTCATATATATTTTATATTTTATGTGATATATATATATATATATATATATATTTAGATATTTTGACAACAGAGTTTTCTCACTATATTGCCTGATATTTTTGTCAGCGCTCTCTCACCTTCAAGCTTTTCCAACCTCAACATTAGCAACAAAAGTGCATTTGTGAGCACAGCTTCTTTTACAAAATAACATATTACCTGTGATTAAACTGGAGATGATGAGAGGAAGAATGAGCATCTTAAGCATCCGCATCAGAATGTCTCCAGGGAACGCAATAACCATGACAATATTGTCATCGATAGGAGAGGCTACGCGCAGAAGCATACCAGACACTGCTCCTAATATCACACCTGTGAGGGCAGAGAGAAAGAGAGACAGAGATACAGAGAGAGAGACAAAAATGGAAGTTCGTAGGGCAGGTTACAAAGGGCCAAGTGAGAGAAAGAAATGAATGTATTAATTTCTCTCAGACTCATTCATAATTCATTTTCATTAACATGTAATTTGCTTAAAAATTCCACATATTGAAAGTCTGATAGAATATCCAAAAGCACAGGCTAATTCCAAACAAATCCATTTCTGTTTTATTCGTATTTATGACTGTGTTGGAGAGGCACTGAATCATGTGTTTGAAAAAAGAGACGTGTGAAGTGGGAGGAAAGAACAGAATAGAAAAAGGTGTCATCTCATCAGTGTCAGGGACAGACTCTTGGAATGCATGGCTAGATAACCATCTGTATTCCCCAGGAGGGGGAAGCAGGTTTTCTAACAATCGCTTTGATAGCGAACAGGAATAAAGCTTACGCTGTAAAAAAAAAAAAAAGATATTTTAATTTTTTTAATAGGGGTGCCTTAATATTTT
>JBBPCZ010000136.1:8367146-8381969 GCA_037974445.1 Brycinus macrolepidotus
AATGGGGAGAAATAACACAACATGATGCTTTGTCTTCATCTGAGACACATCTGGCCGGATTCAGCCATTTTTTTAAAATGTAAAACTCCATTTTCACGTGCAACGTGCGGTTCGTTGTGTGAAACGCGTTCGTTCTGCGAGTCACGTGCGCGTCCGAGGCGGCATTCGTTATGCGGAACACTCGTTCTGTGAGGCGTTCGTTAAGCGGGGTACCACTGTATTGGTATTTTATCACAAAACCACCTACTATGTTTTCTAAGATATCTCACATTCCCACGCCATTCTGATGAAACCAACTCATGACACAGGTAGCTCCTACCTTCGGTATCTGTGTTATAGGTTTACCGTAATGGACAACAGCAAGGTAATTCATATTCATTACAAAGCCCAGTTAGTTGAATTTTAATGGAATGGACAAAGGCCCTATAGGCCATATGCTATTTAGTGCCTCCAGTCTCAATGCAACGCCCTACAGTTATGATACATCCAACTAGTTCTATGAAGTTAAAGCTTGTACTGTTAAAAACCACAAAAACACACCAAATATAAGCATGGTTTGTTAATGAAATTAAAGGAGCTTTAAGGTAACTGTGTTTCTATGGTTATTTATCAGATTAAACGGTTTTAGCTGAGAAGCTAATGTAGCGTATGTCTGAAACACATCTCCCCTTCTTTAATGCGACCTTATCTGGCCTTGAAAAGGAGTTAAGATTAGTGTCTGCAGCAAAAAGTAATTGAATTGTCTAGCAGAACAAAAAATAAATAAATAAATAAATAAGGCACAGCTCTGGGACAAGAGCCTTCAGGGCTGCCTTGTGAAAAGGTTACAAGTTTTCGCTCAAAGTGCCAATCATCTCGAAGTTTCTGCACCATCTGCTTTCATCAAGGGTTTAAATGTCACATTTCAAGGCCTAAGGCCTCTATTTCTCTCCCTCTTTTAAGCAGTTCTCTTTCGGTCCTTCATTTATCATTATCTCCCCTTTGGCTTAAATGAGGCGACTAAATAATGCAGCATTTTTATTTTGTACTATAGTGATAATGTCAGTGAAGTGTCAACCTTCTAGAAAACCAACTCAGTCTGACAAAAATAAGACTGGCTTTCTTGGTCTACTGCCACTGAACTGAAGGTTTTTCACATCCAATGGACACAGTGACTCTTTGACAGTGTGGTACTGTGTAAAAAGTGTGTGTGTGTGTGTGTGTGTGTGTGTTTGTGTGTGTGTGTGTGTGGGTTGTGTATGTGTGTATTTGTGTGTGTGTGTGTGTGAGAGAGAGAGAGAGAGAGAGGGAGAGGGAGACCCATTTGCTATTCCAACCGCGTATGGTGACCTTCCACCCAAGAGAGAAAAAGAGGTTCAGACAAACAACAAGCCGGATTTGTCACCTGCAGCCTCAGTAACATTGGGCTAATGTTCAGCGAGGGCAGCTCCAGGCTCTGTCCCTAGCCAATAGCTAACACAGAGAACACACTGATTCATATTAATAAATATTCGTAGACTGTTTCTCCCTCCCTCATTACATTCAACCCAGCACAGGGACCCACAAAATCAGAGCATGATCACGAGAAGACAAGTGCCTCAAGCACTGAGCTGCTGAGGTCATGGTTCAAAACCCCAGACAATGCAATACAGTGACAGATGCACTTTGTTTAAGGGACAGAGGAAAACATAATTGGGTCAAAGAATTGGGATGAATGATGATTAACCTCTTACACTTCCAGACTTTTCAAGCTTAATACATCAATTGTTTTACACTGTTGTCCATCCAGTTCCTCAATAATATATGGACACAAAAAGTAGCTTAAGAGGGTAAGAAGATCAATCTAAAGTGAGTGCAGAAATAGTACTGACTGTAGACTATTCTGGATAACAAAGCCTCATATTTTAAATATTGTTTGACAGGGACAACATATAAAGTGCTTAAAGCTACCAGAAAGCACATGAGTTTACTTCTAATAAGTCATAAATGGAGATGAACTTACGTCATCTCTGGCTGGCCGGCTGAATGACACAGACTGGCCTCAGTCTTCAGCCATGAGCATGAGCTGATTCAGCAAGACAGCAAAGAGCCTTCAACTCCTCTCTAATTATGACTCTGTAGCTTCCAGTCTCTGAGACGCAGGGCGGTCCTGCTGCTCCAAGTCCAGGGCACCAGAGATCACTTCATTCGGTCCGCAGTGAAACCGACTTCTTCTCACTATGAAGGCCAACAGCAAAGCCCCAAGCCCTGATCCACAGCAGTCAGAGCAAGGCTGAGATGGTTTGAAGCACTAGAGCAGCAGCAGTGAAGGTAGTGGAGGGAGGAGTCTGTAACCCAGATTAAATGTAAGCACTGAAAATCCCCTGGGGACCCCTTTTCTCTCTGCCTCTCTCTCTTCTTTCCTTAATCCCCCCAGAAAGCATGTTCCCTCGCTCTCAAAATCAGTCAGTCAGTCTCTATACAAGGCGCTGCGCAGCTATTTCAGATCAAACAGCCCACCAGGAAAAAACTTCGACAAAAAGGCAAAGACATATTCGCAGCAATAATCTTTCTGAAAGGCTCCTGACAGATGTTTTATGTCGATTAAATATTGTCACTGAAAGAAGGCGAAGTTGAGCAGATTGTTTCTAAAGTGTTCCCATACCTCTCGGTTCACCTCTACATTTACATCTCTGGCATTGCTGTCTTACTGTTTTATGGTGTAAAACAATGAGAAAAATGTTTGCATGTTAACTCATTATGTTACAACAGAAACATTTGGCACAGAACCTATTATACAACAGTTCACAACAATAGCGAGTGTGTTCAAACTGGGAAAGAACTGAATCTAGAAAGGCTGTGTACACTGTTGAGTAGCTACTAAAGCAAAGAACCTGACAAAAACAAAAGTGGAAGTTACTGAGAGTTTCAGATGCAAAGAAGAAAACATCAGGTCTATTAAAAGTCTGGATGGAGGGTGAACATTAAGGCTAAGTGAGCGACAGCTCCAAGGTAACAGCCATGGGAATCCTGTCACTCTCTACAGAATTTGTCATGAGATCCTCTGTCTCCTTTTAGGATGCCCTGTTCTTTCATTATTTGAAGGGAAACTGGATGTATGGGGAATGTATAGGGAATGTGGTGATTTGTGTGTGTTTCTGTGTGTGTGTGTGTGTGTGTGTGTGTGTGTGTGTGTGTGTTTGTGTGTGTGTGCGCATGTGTCAGTGTGTGAATTTCACAGTAGCCAGCCAAAAGGGGCCAACGAGAGGCATATTAAATCTCTCTCTCTCTCTCACTCTCTCTCTTTCCCTCTTTTGGCTAAGGCCATGTGAAGTTCCCCTGCTACCCCTCTCCTCATCTGAGGGCTCTTTGTCCAACACGCAAACAGTGGCAGTGGCCCCTGCTACCCCATAACCCCCACACCCCTCTCCCCATTGCAGACCAGCCTCAACAGCCAAGCTCGGGCTCCAAATTTGCATGGGAGAGAGAGGGAGGGTGGGCATGAGCCGAATGCCAGCTCCATTCAGGCCGCTGATGTCATGCCTGTGCCCACCGTGGGAGAGCTGTGGAGGGGCTTGGAGGCCGATGGAAGGTCCTTTCTCCTCTCTTTCCAGCTCCCTCTTTTCCGGGATGAATGAATCTTTCAGAAACCGCAGCCCATTGTTCCCCATAATCGACAGCGATTATCCCGATTTTATGCTGCCTTCCCGGAGCGAGGGGTCACTCACTCTCCTTCATTCTCCCTCACTCTCCCTCCATAGTGCCTTCATAGAGGATGCGAGGCAGTGATGGCCCTCTCAGGTTGTCTTAGCAACCCGGGCAAAGCTCAGAAAAAAGAAAAGGAATGAGAAAGAGGAGAGAGAGAGAGAGAAAGACAGAGAGAGAGAGAGAGAGAGAGAGAGAGAGAGAGAGAGAGAGAGAGAGAGAAGGAGAGAGAGAGAGAGAGAGAGAGAGAAAGAGAGACCTCCCTCTATCCCAACTCAAGTCAGTATAAAGAACTAATAGAATGACTAGTAAAATTAAATATAAGAATATATCGAGACTTTCTTATCAAAAGTCATTTTTCCCTTAATTTTTTTTTAAATGCCAGTTGCTCAAAACATTGCATAAACATCTAAAAATGAATGGATGGACCAGCAGGAAAGAGACAATTTTGGAGATGGAAAGGTTTGTAATGACAGTGATGATACGCAAAGAAACACACTATCAGCAAGTGTAATTTGCACTGCGGCCAAATTCCAAATGCTTTTCTAGGAGTATCTGCTTAAAACATGACACTTGGCATGCCTGACGTTCTGTACAACACACCATCAAGAAGCTTTACACTGGCCAGAGATTTTCCCAGTGCTCTGTACAGGGCTCATCCTTTTGGTCTGGGCATTGCCATGCAGATAGAGGGCCAGCAGGTTGGCTGCTCTCCAGCTCTCCGGATGCGTGGTGTCCCTTTGGGCCTCACACTCACAAATCCAAGGTGTTGGACCTTGGCCAGCAAATGTGGAAAAAATACTAAGTACAGTGACTAGAGCACTTGTATGTACATCTATATACCTTACTGTACAGGACCACACTATTTTTCTTACTGCAAAAGCGAAGCTACAGAGCAGAGGCAGTTATCCTAGATTTGTTTAGGCTAGGTGGTCCTTCAAAGAAACTGGTTGTGCAAATGTGGTATCAGCAAACATGTGTGGGGCTAAAGTGGTTTTATCATGCAAAATTATTTTAGTCCAAAAATATGGTCAATACCGTAGACATGTGAATACATTTTCAACACACTTATTTTCAAGAAGTACAATTGTGCCTGACAAGGAGTTCATTTAAAGTCAGTTAATTTAAATCTGAAGAATTCATGAGTATCTGAATGCTTCAGAATTCCAAAGGGTAATTTGCATTTTATGTATAGAAATATAAGTGTCAATAGTTTTTTAAACTGACAACAACCAACACCAAAATATCACACTATGTCACCAATACATGTCAGTAATGTTGCCAGTTACGTGTCTGCACTTCATCCAAGTCGAGCAGCACCTGACCTTGCCTGGGCAGGCCATCTGGCATATTTGATGACAGAAAATATAAAAAATATCTCGTTTTTTGCATTGAAACCTGACAGATATGAAGTTTCTTTATTCGTCCCTTCTCTCACTGTTACACCATTTGCAGCTAATGTTGAATTTTATGCACTGAAACTGGTTGTTGGTTGAGGCAAAATCATGCAGTAAGTTGTATGCTGACATCATTAGCCAGCAGAATATCTCTCATCAAATCTGAAAAAAAAGTTTCAGCTGTCCCACACCAACCTGCAGAACATACACATATACACACACTGAGTCTGACATCAGAGCCAGGGGAAATTCAGAATCTGCATGTCCAGACAAAGGTCAAATTATTGCTGCAGGACACATGCATACTAAATACACACACACAAAATCATTTTTTTCTTTTCTTTTTTTAATGAGAGCAGTAGTGTAATGTTGGGCTGCATGGAGTGTGCAGGAGCTATATCTCTGCTCACACACCAGCTAATGGCCTGTTTGAGTACTGAGTATTATGCAATGCACTACCAATTGCCAAAAAAACTGTTGGTTTAGACTGTAACTATTTCAAAACAATATCATTAAAAGATGTAACTCTTGTAAACTGTAACTCTTTTGATGTGCCAGTTATGACTGTGTTGGTTCTCATTTGCCATTTTTATGAGAAAAATGTTAAAAAAAAAAAAAAAAAATTAAACCAACAAAAAAACAACTGAAACAGTAACTTAGAGTTACTTGTTAGTATCGAAGTTAGTGCAGACTTTGCCTGTATTTTAATTGTGCATTTGCTAATATTTTTATTTGGGATGCTGAAAATGGACATATGATGTTGGTTTATATTGGGCATCTCATGTTTTGTATTCTTCGCAGGTCAGTTGTTTAATAAGATCACTAGAGCATGTAACTTTGTGATCTTACTTTACTGACAGTAACAGTATTAAGCAGTCATCAATGAAAAATATATTTTAAAAGCTATCTGTGTGGACATTTATGTTTTTTGCTGTTTTGTTTTGGGGGTTTTTTGTAAAAAAAAACCATACTAAATAAATACTAGAATATTAAAATAAATACAACTCATATTATAAAACAGGTTCTTGTTTTTTGTATGTCAGTGTGTTAGTTTCACCATTTCCAAACCCCTCCTCAAGGAAGCCCAGCGTAGTTGTCATCCAGGACCTGGTTTGTCTAATCAGTGCTTCAGTAAATCGAATCAGGTGTACTGGTTATGGAATAAAAGATTATTTTAAAAATGGATTCTTGTTACTTTTAATGAATTGTTTATTTGCATTTTGAAACAATAACAGCTTTTTGCCCAGATAGACGGTTTTAAACAATTTACCTTACTTTTGCACAGTACTGTGTGCATGTTCATTTTATATGCAAAACTACTACAAATATATGCATTGTTCACTTATTCAATGAATAAAACACTCTTTAATCTACTTCCTGTTTTGAGAGGACAATTGGTGTCGTTCTTGAAACAGCTTTAGCATGGTTTTATTCCAGGAAATTCCAAAAACTGACAAGATTCCATGATAATCCCATTCTGTTCCTCATATGTTTTCATTTGATTCCCTAATCCGTAATCGATCTTGGGCAACTCTGAACTCCAGTCCACAACACTATAGTCTTCTAGAAAGATTACTTCAAGGTCTGAATTATTAAATAGCTACTACAGGTATACCTGTCTGATATGGCCTGGATTCAGTGCGGTCAAGCCTGATTTTCTGGTCCAATAAAAAATGCTTATTAGGGGATAACAGTCACTTTCGAGAGCCATTTTCCTTTGGTGACCCCCTGGCAGTACTGAATAAAATGGGAATAAAATGCCTATTTCCATACAGTTATTCAGCCATGGTGACTATTTGTCTAACCGTTTTTTACTGGGAGTTTGCACAAAACGCATGACTGACTCTTACACTCGGCTCCATCAGCATGAGCGGAGCAATTCGCTTTGTTTGTGGCGACCTCATTTTTGCTGTAATGAGGTGGTGATTAGGGAATTATGGGAAAGCTTGATGCCACTGTGTGCACAGGGCTTTCAGATGTGACCAACTCCACTACAATTATGTGCCAACAGAGCCATTATGCTAGGAGTGGTAGCCAGGCCACACTTGATGATACTTAATCATCTCATAAATAGTAAAGGAGAGGACTAGTGGACCCTGAGGATGGAGGATGGGAAACCTTTGTGTGTCTCAGTCTTCGCACTCTCTCTCTCTATTTATTTCTTATTATATCATTGTTTCTCACTTCATTTATTTCTCATCCTTACTCTACCCACTCTCTTTTTCTCTCCTTACCTACCGCTTTCTCGATGCCTCGCTCTCTTTTTCTCATTTCCTACACATTCTCTCTCTCTCACGCATGCATTTATTGTTCATACTCCTCTCCTGCTGCACCTCGCTCTAGCATCCATGGTTCTGTAAACCCTTAGATGTCACAGTCATCACCCATAATAACAAAAACATGGTGTAAATAACGGGATCATTTTTTCCTAATTATGTTTTGTGTAATGCCTTTACATTTTTGCCATGCATCTGATGTTTGGAAAAAAGTCAGAGGTACAGTCTCAGAATGATTTACAGAATGTAAATCCGATGTTAATTGTGTACTAATTAGGTAATTAATCACGTAATTAAGTGGCATAACAAAACAGCACCAATAACTCTAGACTCGTAAGGGTTAATGCCCGTAAGGGTCCCTCATTGTTCAGTGCCTGGCTTTTGGGGATTTCCTATACTACCCTGTATTGATTAGTACACACTCAGGGAAACTGAAATTGCCTCTGGTTTTCCCTGGTGTGTTGGATCTAGCAGAGGCTGGAAGAGGAATATGGCTTCAGCGTATACAGCAGCTTTGCTAGACCAAGCTTTATCATTAGTATCAGCATGTCTGTTTAGCGACTGTTTTTGGTGGTGTGCTGCGTTTGATTGGCTCAGCTCAAACCCCCTGAGGATCTCATTAAATGAGCCTGGACTAGCCCATCCCCCACCACCTGCTCCACTGCTAAGAAGCAGCAGTGGAGAAATAAAGCAACGAAAGTGACATAGACCCAAATAGGCCCAAACGCTCACACGAGGTCAAGCCCAAACAGAATTTTACTGGTTTGGAATATTTATATTTATTTCCAATAATACTGCAGTGTTTCTTTACGCACTGAGTCTATATTTTACACTGTGTGAAAGCGAAGTGCAAACTCCATTGGGATATAGTCACACGCTCTCAATTTCTGTGTTTTAAACTACATTTGAAATTAAAAAATGCTGAAATATGATGATCTTGGTAGCTGCGGGGGAGCTCCTGCTGTTCTAACAGTGTAGGGAGGGTCCTGAACTCAACAGCAGTAAAAGCTTGTGATTGTGATTTCTTTGCAATAAAGAGATCTTATTTTGCCCTGTTAAGTTTTATACCTCCTATAAAGCTGTTTTATTACAAAATAAAATAGAAAAATCAGCTGATATTTCTTCCTGTAGCATTTACTTGGAGCTGAGTCAGAGGTTGTGTGGATTTTGCACTGAGCATTTTTCTTATCATACTAATGTGTGATTTCTTAGGTATCTTTTCTCTTTTATCTTCAGCGGCCGCGTGGAAAGCAGGGCAGTTTATTGTGTTCAGCAGGCAAGGTGATGTGGGTGGCATAAATGTATCATGCTTTCAACTCAGCCAGTTGTATTTTTTAACATTTCCTTTATATTTACCAACAACTGTTCTATCTAAGACGAAACATACTGTAGCCTACAATTATTGTTTCTTATAATGGAGCTTCTTTATGCTACCATCACCAATGTAACAAATACTTGAGTATTTCTATTATTTGTCTCTAACTTACGCACACATCAACCTGGGACACAGAGGTCACACTTAGGCCACTGCATCAGCCCTCAATGTGTGTTTTACTAAAGAAAACAGATTCCACAGAACAAAGTCTGATTAACCAGGAGGAAAATGTTTTATCAAACATGTCAATTTGGATAAAAATCATCTGTAATCCAAAGAATAGGCAGTGTGAAATACCCAGGGCTGGGCAAAATACTTTACTAATTACAACTTAATCATGACATTTGTAACCAACAAATGACATGATTAAGTTGAGATGCATCTGATTATTGGTATCAGGTCTGATATTGGTATCTAGCTGTGTTCAGTGCTGTCCCTGAAAGGGGTCCTCTGGAATGTTATTGGTTAGATTCTCATCGGAGGGAGAGGGGCCATCTTTTTACTCTCCCTGTCAATAATTAACATATCTGGGTTTGTTTATAGTGGCTAAAAAGGGTTCCTGACCCTACAGCATGTTCAGCATAACTTCCATCAAAATGCTTTAGGTGGGAATTCTAGTTACAAAACAGACACAACTGAACTATCCAAACCTTGCCCACAAATGTGTCCTTTTGTTATCACTGTTGCTACACAGCCAAGTTCACAGCACTGGAAAGTGTTAAAATGTTAAAATGTTACTGTTGAGCAGTGTTGATTCTGGAGTTTACACCCAGCGCGTCAGCAAAATTTAGACTCTTAAGAGGCTTGTTAGAACAGCACTCTTGCAAAGAGCTTAACTTCTGGTCAACATATATGTCTCTTGTTGTAACATGTTATTCTTATCTTAAAGACTGCACTTAAATACACCTTACATGTTTTGTTATCCCAACTATGATGGTCCACTGACTTGCAGTCAACTAGTCCAGTGTTTGTTTATGGCCTCCTCTGCAGTCTATAAGACTGGCATAAGCGTGTGTAACTACTAAAACGGTGTTTCTACATTTCAGAAGTTTCTGATTATTGCAATGTTACGTGATGACATTTGGTGTAATTAAATCTAGTATACAAGAACCAATAATGATTCAGGGAACATCCAGTGCAAATTAAACAAATATGTAACTAGCAGCAGTGCCAAGAACAATGTATACTTTTGGGTGGGATGTGCAGCGGTCAAGTAATGTAACAGCAATGAAAGTGTTACTTTTAACAAAGGTAACACTTCAGCAAGTGTCAGTTTAGCCTGAATCAGTGTGGCCTCAAACACAGTGGTGGGTTCTTTGCTTTAAAGTCTTATTTTGAGTTTCTAAATGAAGTTATGCTTCAGCTTATGCAGCCTCATAACAACTGCTTTAAAAGAAGGCATGGAAAAGCCAGGTGGCCCTTATTTTCATTTACCCAGCTTATTGCTGCTAATTTCTATATTCTACAATATGGTTAAAACCTATTACAACAAGAAATGGATTCAATTACAATTTCAGAATAATCATTCTTTCAGTATACAATTTTTGGGTCAGTCTTTAATCAATTCGTGTAATGCCCCAAAATTATTTACGTATTTATGAATGTGGAGGTGTTTTGGAGGGATTCACACTCATGTACATATTAAATACATGAAATACATATTGCTTTTGTTTTCCCGTATTCATGTTTCCTTGTCTAATGTGGATGGCAAGAACACAGTTACACAGATTACGTGTGTGTACATTTATGCTTCTGTATCTGTGTACACTCTACTGACTGGTAATATGAGTAGTATTATCACCAAATTATCACCGAAACTGACCCACAACCTCTTCCGAATATAACAGAGAAAGGCATTTGGCCTAGAACTGTGACTGAAAGAATTCAAGCATCCATTTTGAAAAGAGCTGCACAGTCCAAGACCAACTGCTGCAGAGCTTTGAGACACATGCCCTACAGGTCTCAACTTCACACTTAATTAACAGCAACAGCCTAGCAAAACTGCAAAATCTAAAAGCAATCATTTTATTAGTGAAGATTTTCTGATAGGCTGACATGACAGAGATTTTTTTCCTGTGTGATGTGTTTCCTCCTGGGCTGGACCCTCTCAGGGGTTGTGTTTTCTTTCTACATCATTAGTCATTGTGCGCTTTAGAAAACTATGCAAATACTTCTTCTGATTGGAATGCCACGGGGGCGAGGCAGCTTGAGGGGCACACTTTTATCTGTTTAATTAGGCAGCTGCACAATTCTCCATGTACATTTACGACACTTGTTTCTTTATGTTCACACAAACCTGCAAAGATCTCTGAACTTTACAAAAGTCTACAAACACATTCCTATGTTCCCAGATGTCTACAGAATTATTGTAATACTGATTTCTTACTTAGACCACAAGCATATATGGTTCTATGACATGGGGTCCACCCTTAGGACCCCATGCTTCCCACATTTTTTTGCTCTCCAGTAACATACCTGTCCCAGCACAAGAGCAGTTTGATCATTGATGAGAACCAAGTAGATAAGGGAAGCAACAGAAGTGCACATAGTGTCGGATCTCCAGGATTAGGATTAGGAATCCCTAGTCTAATTAAAAGTCTAAAAACCTGTAGATTATTTAAAGGTTCTTTAAACGTAAAATTGCATAGCCCCTATACAAAAATGTTCTTTAAAGAACCAGCACCAGAAAGCTTCTAAAAATGCTTCAGTGAACCCTTTTGGCACCTTTAAGACCATTGTGATAGTAGCTATAATACATAAAACTCCAGGGTTTTAGGTATTTGTTCTTGCAAACTATAATGACTTGAATATCCTTTTTTATTACTGAATCTGAAATCATCTCACCGCTGTGGGTTGTGGTGTCGCCTGTGGCTAAAATCACAGATAGCCCCCCAGAAAATCCTGAGATGTAAACATCTGATCACTGCCTCTTCTGACACCACATACCATGTGGAGAATGCCACACTGAATCAAATAACGTAGCGTAGCTATGGAACCCACAAGAGAGGCCATAGGTAGGTGGACAGGCAGATGGATGGACAGATAGATAAATGAATGTGATTCCTAATTAACCAGTGCAAGCTGTGGTGAGCCAAGTCCCCCACAAAAAGTCCACTGTGTTGGGACGGCCATTGAGGCGAGCCGCTCTTGGAACATGCCAAGTGCAGTGGAATAATGGGGCAGTTTAGAGGGCTCAGCGCCCGTTCACAGGCTCCCTGCGCTGGGAAACTGTTAGCGCGAAGGTTCAGGAGGGGTTTTTAATTGTTTCCTCGTCTTTCTCTCTGCCCTGCCTTTCAAAAGCGGGCCTGACAAACAGGCAGTGAAGGGGATTGTTTAGTGTTCCGCTGGCCGTGGCCGGAGGTAAACAGAGACAGTCCTGTGTGTGTCTCTCCGCAGCTCAGGCAGGGGTTGTTGGGAAGGGGTGGGCGAAGCGCAGGGAGAGGAGGAACAGGGGCCCTCCGGAAGAAGAAGGCGGTGGGCACAGGGTGCCACGGTGCCCCCCTTGGGGAGCTGCCATTGTGTGTGTGTGTGTGTGGCACTGGGCTTCTCATGCGTGCCCGTTAAGAGCGCGTAAAAGTGATGAAGCGCTCTGAGATTAAGTGAGTAAGTGGCAGCTCAGCTCTCCGCTCCCACAGCTCCGGCTATTTACATACTCAAGAGTGGAATAAATGCCCCGCAATCCTCCGGCCCTGGCACAAAGACACACACAAAGCTTCCTCAAAAGCCCATTAGAGACTTTAGCTGAAAATTAGGAGAAGGGGGGAGAGGATAGAGGAAAGAAATAGGAAGAGGGATACAGAGAGGTGCTGAGGTTCTTCCACAGGTCTTGATAGGGGTCTGAGGCGAGAACAGACTGCTCCCCTAACTCTTGAGCCTCTACTCTAAAAGCACTATTCAACACCTGTTCGCTCTCATCTCCCACTTTAGACTGAACAGACAAAGTTTAAGAGAAAAGTCCATTAAGAGACTTTAGGAGATTTTGCATAGATGTGTGGCTGAAAACTACTTCTCACGGACTTACAAATGTGCTGAGGACCAATGTCATTTAGTGAATAAGAAACAGAACCTCAGTGGTTTGACTCCAAATACTTCACTATTCACTGTATCTTAAAACCTTGCTAGATATTTAATTTGGTAGCTCACAGGCGTCAAAGAGGCAAATGGACCATGTGATATCAGTTTCACAGTGCCTACCAGTTTCACAACATGCCATTTCTAATATACAGCTGTGTGCAAACATTTGAACAAATTACGTTTTTCTTTTTTTTCTACAGTTCTACAGTTCATTTTTCTACAGATTTTAATGCACAATTAATGTTTATTTGCACAGGCCATGTTTAATGTTTTATTTTATTGTAATATGATAAATTCAGCAAGCAAATGATAATTGCAAATTAAAATGTGCACGTGTGTTCTGTGTAGAGGATGTGTACCTATTTTCACTTAGAACATCAGCAAAACATATCATCAGACCAAGAGTGCCTGGATCCATACATTCTGCCCTTTCCCCAAAATATCTTTGCTTCTCAATTTCTTTCATGTCCTTTATACTGTATCTTACCACATACTTACTGGCATCAGACCATATATCCATTGCTGTATATTTTACATGTGCAGTTTTGATTTAAACTCTTAGAAGATCAACTCAGAATGGGGGATAAGGAAATTATGCAGTGGAGTGTTAAATAAATACATCATGCACTGACAATTTTACTAACAGTTGTACTGTTATACTGCACTAATACATAATTGTGATCGTATTTTTTGGCATGCACGTGTGTCTGTGTTTGTGTGGGTGACAAAGTGGGTGTAGGAGACACTGGTTGTGGCCACATGACCATCTCCATTAATCTGACATATTGCGTATTAGGTCTGATTGTTCAGATGAACTCTTCCATTTTGTTGTAAGGATTTTGTAATTTACTTTAATTATCTTTTTTCTCGCAACAATGAGGGATTGTTAGCAGACTGTATCGTTTCTAGCGCCAACAAAAAGAACACAAAAGAGACTCCCCCCGCATCTAGTGTCCTATTGGAGGGCCTGTTCGTGCCTATGCTGACCTTAATTTGCAACAGGCAAGTGCCAGTAGGTGGTTTGCAGGATCAGGCCTGTAGGACTGTCTCTGTCATGCACGATAACAGTAATTATTACATCTGCAACTTTAACTACAGTAATTAAATAAGAATATCGTGTGTGTAACCCTCACAAACAGCTATGTAGCCAGCATGAAGAACACTTTCAAAACATCCATTCAAATCATCAGCATCTGTTCTATTCTGGACATATCACACCAACAAAACAAGGACACAAACACAAACACATTAGATAAGATGAAAAAATCTGATATTTTGGCCTTATTGGTACTGTTCTTGACACAAAACAATAACTCAGTACGGTGTGTACGGTCACTGATCATATCTCTACATGTGCACCCTCTCAACAACACAAAAGATTATGTCTTTTGTTCTCGCTCAACACAACAGTACAGTTACGGCATGTGAAGTCAAACAAGGAGCAGATGAGAGTACGAACAGCAGTCGCTAGCCTTGATCCATGTTTGCAGTTGTAAAGCTTCCCATTGGTTTTTGGGATTATCTGGTTCTCAGATTTCAGCTGTCTATAACATGTCCAAAGTCTTGGCATCATTAATATTTTTAAACCTTAAAATAAGAAAAAATAATTAGAGTGTTCTAAACTTGGATGTAGTTCCAGATAAAAGCCCCTCACTGGATTTGAATTTTAGATTATGTGGAGGTTTTTTAAACATTAAAAAAGACTCTTCCCACACCATGTGCAAAAATGGTTCTTTTAAGAATCATCCACTGAAAGCTTCTTGAGGAAATCAAAATGAATTCTTCTTAGGAGTCTCTTTTTTTGGACCTTTTTTACAAAAAGAAGGGAGATACTTCAGTCATTCTACTGTATACCAAACAAAAGATTTCCCTTTCTGTCTCCCTTCTTCTCCTTTACTTTCTGCTTCTCTTTCTCTCTCTCTCTATTTTTCACTCTTCATCTCCTTTTTCTCTGTCACTCTCTCTCCATCTCTCTTTTCTGTCTCTGTCACTCTCTCTCCATCTCTCTTTCTCTCTCTATTTTTCACTCTCCATCTCT
>JBBPCZ010000136.1:8382069-8411276 GCA_037974445.1 Brycinus macrolepidotus
CATCTCTCTTTTCTGTCTCTGTCACTCTCTCTCCATCTCTCTTTCTCTCTCTATTTTTCACTCTCCATCTCTCTTTTATGTATCTGTCACTCTCTCTCCATCTCTCTCTATTTTTCACTTTTCATCTCTCTTATCATCACTTTATCCCTTTCTCTCAGTCTCTCCACTGCTATTTCTCACTCTTACTCACCTTACACACACACCTTACACACACACACACACACACACACACACACACACACTGTGCATCTCTGAACTGTCCAAGAATGTGTCATCTCTTTGTGAAGCGTGAAGTTGTCTAACAGGTAGGCTAAACTAAACAGGCCTGAAGGGTCTGCCACAGATCTATCAGAGAGCTCAGTGTGAACCCCTGTCAGAGCTCAGTGTGTGTGTTTGTGTGTGTGTGTATGCGAGTGTATGTGTTCTGTATGTTGGCTCCCTTTGTTAAGCACTACTCATGGGAATGCACTTGCTCGCAGCTCGCTGCAGATTTTAGCACTTCAGACAGCGAGGGAGATGACAGCGGAAAGAGCAAGTGACTAACCCCTCTGCTGCCTTCCAATTCATTTGAAGTCCACACAGGCAGCGTGATCGGGGGAGGAGACGAAAGGGAGAAGGAGAGATATGGACCAAAACAGATGGACCAGGACGGGGAGGAGTGATGAAGAGGAGAGAGGGAGAAAGAAAACGGAGTTGGATGGCACTTTGGCAGTGCCCGCCTGTTCCCAGGAGGATTACTCAAGCGCTACAGTAGATGCCGCCCAATGCCAGCCTGTCCACAGGCTGTGAATAGGCTGAATGGACATGAACAAACACACACACATACACACAAACTTTTCATTTTTTTCTACTTTGAAGCTCTCCATTCCCTTTCCATAGATTTATTCCTATTCTATTTGTCCATTTGCTCTTCTTCTACTCTCTCTTATGGCTAATCTCTGTACCTGTATTGTTTAGAGATGCACGATGAATCAAATATTGGTACTGGCAGAGATTTGTCTCAAGAAAATTTATCAAACTGGAACAGACTATTATATTTGATGACATTTATTTAGTACTGGAAGAGCTGAGTATTACGGTGTAGCTGGACTACTGTGTTAAATTTGTCTATTTTATTCATTTTATTGCACTTCTAACTCTCTATAAATAAATGTTATTTGCAGAGAAATTGCATTTACATTTATATTTCTGTGCAAAGGTAATATATTACCGTCTAGTCCCAGTTGTTATGCTTATTTGGTCTAGCATGACCAAATATGCACATTAAAAAAAAGAAAAACAAAGAAATAGACTTGCCCCAGAATTCCAGAACAGTATATCCCTAAAATTTTCCCAAAAAAAAAAATCCACTTTCAGTTCTTTAATCAGCGGGACACACTTAATGCTTTGTAAAAAGTTCTTTGCCAGGTTCAGATGCTTCTAAGCGCTGGGCACTGGCACAATCCATCGCCTGTCCACCCCCTCCCCTCGTTCTTCATTACCCCATCTTCAAACCCCTGCAGCTCCCTTCACAAACAGAGCCCCACTGTCGCTCATCTTTTCTCCCTCTCCTTCCCTCCTTTCTCCTGTAAAGACAGACCTAATGGATAGACCACTGTTCCCTGCATCTCAAATGCTCTCCTCTCTACATTTCTGCCAGCACACCAGCGGGGTCTTTTGCCTTCACTTGTTGTTCATTGAAAAGGCAAGCCTGTGATGATATCTGATCTCAGTCTGCAGCAATGGGCCTATAAATGTCCTCTATATAAAATGATGCATCTCATTTCATGACACCAGATAGTTCCATTGCCATCAAAAGTTTCAAAGCATGAGATCACTGTGTTGTTTCCCATTTAGATAAGATCGCTATTAGCCTTCCTTTTTATCCTTTGTAATCCTGAGCTTAATTCGGGTAAACCTCTATTAATTGTGTGGGGATTCACTGTCCAGTTAATTCTGCAGCAATTAGAGAACAGTAAACCTCCACAGATTTACATTTAAAAAACACCCACACGGGAGGTGCTTTTCATCACACGTTATCAATCAAGCAATGTGTTAACACCCCTCATGAACAAGCCTCACCCTCCTATCTTAACTCCTCTTTATTGTGGCATGCGCTATTTGTCTTCCCCTTCATTCCCACCCCCATGCTCAAAAATGGATTTTAGTGTAATTCATGTAAAATAAGCCCTAAACCCACTCCCAAGCCACTGTGACTGACATATCCCCTAATTAAAGTGCAAGAGCTTCACTTATGTTAAAAAAGAGATGTTTTTGGCACACTCCACTAGAAAAATAAAAAATAAAAAACACAATTTCTCCTGGCCCCCCATGCATGTGTGCATATACATTTGGACACACAAGAGAGATGAAAGAGAAGGACATTTTACTAGACAAAATATGCCTGGCTCAGTTTAATTAACTCAACAAGGAGAAGAAATGAACCTCTTACTCAAAAAAAGAAAAAAAAAAAAAAAAACATTGCCATGTTACTCTATGCTACGTCTTGCTAATCATTATAAAAAATATACTTAAATGTAGCAGAAAAAATACACCTCAACATGGACAATATGGATAAAAAGTCATATTTGATATGGTTTGTAATCTATTATTATTCAAATGATGAGTTGTTTGTTCACAGTGATATGAATGTCTTGATGCCCCCAAATGCTTACAAAAACCAATCTGGATTATCGATAACTAGTCAAAATGTTCATAGCAAGTCAAAAACAATAATTTGCTAGTGGGTCGTTTGCAAACTGCATCCTTCTACAATATTGATATTGCAAAAATCATTCAGTAATGATTAACTAAGGATATATAGTGAAGCCCCACTCACAGCACACCTACACAGTAGGATTTGTCTGCTTGTTTACAATCGCTGCCACACTATGGACAGTGTGCTGGGGAAACACGCATGTCTCTATGCACGATAATGAAGATGCTGAGAAACACAAGTGCCCTCAACAAGCACACAAGCTGGATGTCAACCGTTCACAAAACCTATAAATAACCACAACTCATCCTGAGGTGTGAGGAATGTAATATGAGATACGTATGAGAGGGGCTTCTGGGCACAGGGCAGAACTGATTATCTGCATGGATACTCCCCCTCTTTACGATTTCCTCCATAATCACATATAGAGAGCATTCCATCAGATATGAGCCAGAGGGCAGAATTTAACCCAGGCTCACACCTCCCGCAGGGATTACAGAGAACAAAACAGACCAGGCTCACACATATTATTTATAATACAGTTTGTATTTTGAACAATATAGTAATGCAGTAATGTAGTCTGTCTATTAATGTTTCTATCTATCTATCTATGTATATATATATATATATATATATATATATATATGCAAGCATACATACTGGATTCTGTAAAGCTGCTTTGTGACAACATTAGTTGTAAAAAGCGCTATATAATAAAATTGAACTGAATACGTACATACTTCCATACATACATAACCTATGTATGTACATGTATGCACACATTCGTACATACATAGGCTATCCAGAGCACAGAGTAAATAAACTGTATATTATATATTCTCGGGCACTTACGGCCACCTCTAGATCAATTCACATTTAAGAACAGAAACATCCACCAACTTCAATCAGCTATTATGCTGCACATACAATATTCCTTCCACTTATGGTGTACCTTATTCAAAGGCTGCTCACTCTAACAATAACAATAACTGGATTACACCAGTGTCTGAAACCTGCTTGGTTTTACCTTGGTGTATGTCTCAGGCTCTCTACTCCCAACACAGTGAACTACATTCCTCATGAAATACTGAGTGCAATATATGTCAAATGTGGAGCCTTTTGGTTTTTAGTCTTTAAAGCAGCAAGCGAAGGACAGTTTATACACGCCGTGTGTTGTGATGTTTTTTTTGTTTTGTTTTGTTAATGGCTGTTGGAGTGACTTTCTCTCTGTTTTGATTTACTGAGTCTCGTGCTCAGCGTCTCCTATTAACGGCGGCTCCTCACGCGGTGAGTAACGGTCACCTCTTCACTGGTGTGTATCCTCTCGGACACACACACACACACACAGATACACACATACACACATACAGACACACACACAAACACACACACGGGACAGGTAGAGCCAAACCAAGGGGAGCAAAACGACATCAAAAGCAACAGACGTTTGGACACGACGTTATTCCCACAGTCACACTCACCCTACTGCTAAAAACTCAGGCTAGATTTTAAAATATTAACTGTTAGACTTATTTGTTTTTGTTTTGTTTTTCACATTTTAAGACACGTGTGGGTATAGGTAGTGAGTGTGTCCTGGCAAGCATAAACAAACGCTATCCTGAATCGTCGCTGTCCAAAGAAACCGTCTTATACTCTCTGAGTCTAACCTTTCGTTTGTTTTTCTACATAGTTTAAACACAGCGTTGCCCTTTATATGGTGTGAAACTTGTATCATGAACGGACCAGCAGAAATGGCTTAAATGAACTTACATTAGAAATAAAGGCAGTCTGCTGTAAAGTTGCTGTTTGGGAGAGGACAGGCTGTTCGTGATAACAGAGAGCTTTGAGGGGATTTGCTGGTCTCAGTGGTCAGTGTGATCTGATAGAGACCCCTCTAGGAGCCAAGTTTGGAGCTTGTGACCGTGACCGCTCTAGGTGTGCACATGGCTGCTGTGAGGACTGAGGGTCGTGGCTGGCTGGAGATGTTTAGTCCTCACAGTGCTGAACCGTGTTTACATATATACACAAAGAGTGTGTGAGAGAGACTCACCTGACTTGTGAACCTGGGAGAAGACCGGAGGAGTCAAATTTGGTGATCGGTGGTCGGTGCTGGACCCTTGCATCCACGAGAGAGGGAGGCGCTGAGATCAGACGGGCCCTTTTTTCTGCTGAGGTAAAAAAAAAAAATCAAAATCCGCGGAGCCCCTCTCACTCAGCAGTCCCACTGCACGGAGTGCTGCTGCACGAGGAGTCAGACCCTCCTCTACTCCGCTCTCAGTGAAGACCAACCCTCCGAGCTCTCTCCAGATCACTTTTAAAACCTCTCTCTCTCTCACTCTCTCTCTCTCTCTCTCTCCCACTTTGAAACCTCCCTCCTCTCTCTCTCCTGTCTCTTTAGGTCAAGCAGGGCCAGCTGATCTGCAACGTTTTAATTGATTCGTCAACTGAAACTATGTAAAAATCATTTGCTTCTTCCTCTGGGATGTGTCACCTAGGCATCCATAGGTGCTGTACATACGTGTGAAGAAGGGGACGGCTGGTGTAAATCTACACTAACACACACCAGAGTCCTCAGTTTCGAGTCCATTTTTGTACCCGACAGTGAAAACAATAGGTGTCGGATCAGTATTGTAGATGCTGCTGTATATTACATGAACACCAGGCACCACAAGGATTCAGTCCTTTTAATGAACTGTATTGGAATTTACTGTGCAACTGTGATGAGATTTTATGAAAAATGATGAAAGATTGTGTAGGATGTTTTTATAGTCAAACAGGCACTGTGGATCCTAATCCAATATCATGAAAAGATTTGTTTTCAGATGTGTAAACAGAAGCTGCTGATCAGCAAAATACTTTCAGACATACTCGGACTGCTCCGTTTTTAGGCTATGCTGCAATAAGCAGTGACACAGTACCTCTTGCTGTATTTGGAACAAATCTCTTCAGGTAACCATTGGGATTTGTTTCTCTGTTTTCCAGATAAAAGAATAATGGGGAAGCTGAGAATGGCCATTCGCCATTGATAGGAGAAGCAGTCAGCCTGCACAGCGGCTCTCGCTCTAACATCACAGGGACTGGATTCAATAAGAGATTCTCTCACCAAAAACAAGTCAACCATCGTCACTGGCTTGCTGCAGATCACAGCAGTGGTGACGGATAGCGTGGGATGCATGGATATGGCACCATGAATACAGACTCAGCTTAGACGGTCAGATCTCTTTTTTTCCTTATTTTGCAGCATCTGATCTTTTCCTAGAAGTCAAATACATGAAATGTGATATTTTCATTCCAATTTAGGCTACAGTTGTAAACCCTTTTGATAATTGTGTATAATTATAATTGTAAACATATTTATAACCATAGTCTACACAATAGGCCTTATCTAGATTTCCAGACCTTGTTTCTTAACAGGCACCCAGGCTCAATAACTCGACTAAGCCTAGGATCTCATTCAAAATGCATTTATTTATTGTGATGTAATGTAATTAAAATATATTACAGTATATTCTATAGAAATGCACAATGACATCAGAAACATGTAGATGTAGTCAAATAATTAGATTTGACCAGCAACTAAAACCAACATTTGATTATGTTATTGTTGTATTAATAACAACAACAACAACAACAATAATATTAATAATAATAATAATAACAAAAAAGAGATAAAGGACAAAAAAAATGAAAAGACACAAGAAGTGCTCAAATAGTAAAATTAGCAAACAATAAGATGCAACAGAAAGTAAGGAAGCTAAAGTAAAACTACATGTTACAAATAATAGTAATAAACTAATATAAAAGCAAAATGTCAGCAAAAGTAAGGAATATAAAAAAAAAACTTAAGTGAAGAAATATATTTTTAGATGGAGCCTGGTGTGTGTTTATTGATTATGTTCCACTTCTGTGGAATATGGAGAAGGATATGGATGTTCTTATGACTGATTACATGATTTGGAGCACAGTTTACCAGACAGTAAGAGGTGCGTGGGGGTGCTATACCATTAAGAGATTTAACAACTAGTAATACAATTTACAATATAATACAATATAATAATAATAATACAATATAATCAATTTGAAAGGAAACAGGGAGCCAGTGGAGTGATAGCCAGTCCTAAAACTGGTGTAATATGATCTGGTATTTAAAATATGTGTCAGTATTCCTGCTGCTGAATTTTGCACAAGTTGTAGTTTGTTTATTCTGGATGTAGGAAGTCCTATGAGCAATGCATTGCAGTAGTTAAGGTGAAAAAACAAAAACATAGATAAGTTTCTTGGCATTGTGTTACTAGAAGTAGGGTCTCACCCTTGCTGTATTCCTTTTCGGTATTCCTTATGGTATTGGGCTACTGTGGTTACATGAATTTGAACTGACTGAATTCTTTGAACTGACTGAATGTTCATTTAAATGCACTTGTAATCCTACATAAACAAATGCTAGAATTCTCCATAATGCTAATCAGAGACTATCTAACATCAGCATCAGCAGATATGTGCGTAATAATATGATAATTATAATATCAGATGTTGGCATCGGTCCACAATTCTCATGTCATTCCCATGTTCTATATATTTTTGAATATACTTACATACTGTTGCTGTCTAAATAAAACAAGTATTTCCAAAATGGTAACTGGTGAATGGTAAATTTCCAAAAAGTGCACATAAAGAGTTAAAGTAAAAAAGATAGCTGCTTCTTTGTTTAACCAAAAAAAATAAAAAAAAAATAGAGAAATACATGGTGTTTGTTTGGACAGTGATGGTATATATAAATATATTTCACTTTGAAAGTTGATTACTGCTGCCTCTTGTTATTGCTTACTCATTTCGTTTTTCCTATATTTAAAAACGAAACAAAACAAAACAAAAAAAACCTTTGGGCACTTACCCTCTAAACTCCATGTTTTCCTTACTTATGCTTTAACCTCTGACTTTACTTTTGGCAGGATTTGTTAAGGTGTGTAACTTAGCTTAAAATAGCGGATGTTGATTTAAGTAAAGTATTTCAGGTATGAAGAACAGACGTGGACTACTTGAGCACTAGTGTACGTCGCTCTGGATAAGAGTGTAAATGTAAATGTAATGTAAATGTTGCCACACAGTGTATACTGGACCTTTAGTTTGAGCCACATTAGTCCCCATGAGATGGTTGTCAGTTTTTTAATCTTGGCCAACCTCTTCTGGAAACCAGTGTAGGATTCACACATTCAGCTGCATAACACCGCCATGAAATACTGTATGAGGGGTGTTTATTACTTTAGCGTTTACAAACATTAATGATGCACACAAACTGCCTAGAACTTCAGTTCTAATTTCTTCAGTTTACGTGGCATTGGTGTTTTCATCTATAGCTGTCTATAAACTTAAGAAGGAGCACACATTCAACCCCTTGTTTCAGCTTTAAGCATATCAAAGGGTTAGTAGTTCACTGTGGTAAGCTGCATATTGAAAGTGGATTCATGTTTAAAGCATAGCACCGCACACTACACTGTGTCCCCCCGAAGACCCTCCTCCAGCTCTTGCTGTGATTTTATGATCTGTCTCACATTAATTTTGTGCATGACATATTATTAGGAAGGTTTGGGGTTTAAATAGTGTTACTTGAAGCTTTCAGCTGCAATATGTACTGAGGATTGCAGTAAAGAGGTTCTCATTTAATTGGCATTTAGCAGTACTAAATAAATACAAGTCTAACAAAACTGAACATTTTCTTCCTTTCAAACATGGTTGTTACTTGAAACATGAAAATATCTCCTACTTTTTCATCTTTGCCTTGGTGTAAAACATATTAGCAGCGACAGGCCTATAAATGTGCTTAGTGTCGATGTTCGTTTAAAAAAATAAGTGCTCATTTAATTGGATTGTTTTTAAGAATAGATCAGATTTAGAGGTTATCTTGACCTAAGATAGTTAAGCTTCTCTGTGTAAAATGAAAGCCTGGTGACAGGATGAGGCTCAGCGTGCTCTCTCCTTGACTTATTGACCAGTGTTTTTCTTTCTTATCACTCCCAACATACAATTCCCCAGTGTGCGTGCACGAGGCAGGAAGATTTTGGTGGTAATATATGGCATCTTGACCATGGTGTGACGAGGTGGGGGTCGTTCCTCTGCTGCTGCCCTTTGATGGGTAATCTGGAAATCAACAGCTTCACTCCTAACGTGTTAAAGCCTAATAAAGTAACAGTCCGAAACCTCTCCTGGGAGTAGCACTGCAGCTATGGGGGAAGGGCAACAGGTTAGATTGAGCCATCACTTCAGGGTTCAGATATTGGCCGAGAAAAAAATAACTGCTTGCCACAATGGCAGTAGTCTCTCATTAGAGCCTGAGAAAGTGTACATATAATGGATGTAGAGTAGAGCAATTTGTAATTGCATATTATGAATGATGCATATTCCTTAACACTTCAGTTAATCTCACCTTGAGTATAAAATGACTTATGCATTGTAAAAAAGATAAAAGCAGGTGTGGAGAGACAATTGTGAGCGCGCTCTGATTCCATGAGGAAACCTCTGGGGTCAGTCATGGGATGTCAAGCATCACACCTTTTCTTGAAAATCAGATACAGCTGCTGTTGCTAACCTCACAATCCATAACATGCTGTCTTGAACTAGAGCAGGCAAAAATAAAGACCTTTATAAATCATGCTGTCATTCTGCTCGGCTATTAAGCACCCCATCAGCAAGCTGTGTGAGCGATGGCAAAATCACACTCGCAGGCACGCACGCATGTATAAATGTAAACATTATACACAGTCCAGTGGAAGTGCACTGTACCTTTATGTCACAATGAAGTACAAATAAAATTAGAACAGAATAGACCTTTAGCACAATATAAAATCACAGCAAAATTGACTTTGGTGTGGAAAATTCAGCGGCTGAGCACTATTTGATTGCTTGTTATGTACAATTATTCCTGACAACTTACACATGCTAATTTGTTTTTATTTAAAACATTAATTTCTATGTAGTAAGACTTGTTATGGGGAAAATTAGGCCTTTCTTTGAGTGCCCTAAGCCACCCAATGCCATGTGATTGCATAATGGAAGGAAGTGAGCACAAGACAGGCTGGAAGGTAAAAAAATGCTAATGAGGTTTCCCTGGAAACAGCAGACTGGTGAGTATGTGACCCTCCCCCCTTCCCATAGTGACACTGGAAAGCTTTCCATCTATTGTACATTTCTAATTTAACACACTGGCTTGATTGTGAATGAGTTGGTAGTTAATATGCAAATACGTTCCCCAAAGTAACTCTTAGCATCCTTTGACATGTGCATATATGTCGTTTGTGATTTTGTGGGGTTAGCAAGCTCTCATAAGAGGATCAGTGAACACAGTGTGCGCCTGTGTTGCACCTAGGTGAAAAGAATGGCTCTTGTTTTGCTTGAGAGAATCCTGTAGTCCTCATGCTTCCTTTCCCCAGTGTACTCGCTCTCAGCAAATGACAAGGTCAACTGCTAGCACTCAACCAATCAGGTGTTTGAGAAGTTAGCTTCTGCCCAATCGCTGATGATGCCCTATGAACTAAAGGAGCATGAGAAGAAGCCGTGTTCCAACTGCACTGGAAAAGCTCTTTCTCACTTCCTCTGGGAAGTTTAACGATCCTGTCGAATTTCTAGTAAAATAAAGAGGTATCACAACAAGAGCCCTTTCATAAATGTGGCTCTTGCTGGGGGACGAGGGCTCCCAAGTGAAATTACCTCCAACAGCACATCTTTCGCACAAGTGTAGACGGATGGGAAAATCTCGCAAACTAAATGCCCATGAGGGCTTAAAATGCTGTCTGCATTTTAAATAGAGCGTGGACATGCTCGAACAAATGCTAGATGCTGGGAATCATACGTCACCGTACGTGTGTGTGTGTCTGTTCTGCAGGTGGGGGAAGGGTGTTTGCCCCAGAGAAGTAAAGTGATAAAGGGCCCCATCCCCAGCGTGCATACATACACACACACACGCGCATACACACGCACACACACGCACGCACACACACATATACGACAGCATCATCACACGATGAGAGCTTCTCATCTCTGTGTGCATTTTTCCAAAGAGGGTTTATAAAGTTAATCCTTCCCCACTTGGGGTTAAGGGGTGTGTGTGTGTGTGTGTGTGTGTGTGTGCGCGCGTGCGGGTAGGTGGGTGTGTTGTGAATACCATGCTGTGAGTTCTCATTAATGTCTGTTTTATAGATCAGGGATTCAAAATAGTTGGGCTTTTCTCTGACAAGCCACATCTGTTCTGGGGCAGATCATGACGTAGTTTGACTGTAACAGCTAATCAGTGTGATCAGTAGTTCAGATTGAGACTCTGAGATCAAGTGTAACAGCTGATAAATTGACTGACTTGTCAAGCCAGTGTGTAAAACTAGAAATCCTTACCTGAGAGGATTCTTTTAGAATGAACACCAAATATTAGAAAATAGAAAAAAAGTAGAAAATAGAAAATTAGACATGGCCTAGTGGTTAAGGAGTTGCCCCTGCAATTAGAAGGCCCTGGGTTCGAATCCCAGGACTGTCAGTGGCACCACTGAGGTGCCCTTGAGCAAGACACCGTCCCCACACAGCTCCCTGGGCGCTGTGTTCCTGGATACCCACTGCTTCACTTGGTGAATGGGTTAAATAAAGAGAAAGAATTTCACACTGTTCACACTGTGTGCTGTGCTGTGGTGTGTTCAGCCATGACTATAAGGGGCCACTTTACTTTATAATAGCATTTCATGTAGGACTAAAGTCATGACACTCATTATTAATGATTAATTGATATTTTGGATGGGTTTTCTGTAAATCTGTCCTCATGTTGCTGTTTCTTAGTTTGAACTGCAGTAGTAGAGTACAGACATCCCTCTGGGTCTTAAATGGTTGCCCAGGTCTAGAATGCTTTAGAGCTGCCTGAGAGAAATGTGAGTTTGTACTGCCATCTAGTGGTAAAGATTTGAATTACAGTTCCCCGGTCAAAACGTTTAATACAATGGCTCCCAGTTCTACTCATTGTTGATCCCATGCTCTTAGTGGTTTTCCTACTTTACAAACCTGACCCAGCACACAAGGAGCTTGTTGTATAGTTAATGAGTTGACTCCAGTGTGCTAGATGACGGAAAGCACAAAAATGTGCATCATCAGGAGTAGGATCCTCAGGAGTAGGATTGGGAATATCTCTGGTTTAAAATATGTGTCTTTAATCTTTGTAATAACAGGTCATCTCATTAAACTAAATACAGTGTTATGGTTGCAGTGTTAAACACTGCATAATTATTTAAAAAGGTTATGTATTATAAATCCTAAATGAACTACATCTTTCAAACTGTAAACAAACAACTCTGCCTTAAACAAACAACTCAAACTACTCAAACAACAGTCAGACTTTAATTACCTCTGTAAGTACCCTTCTGTTTATTATTCTGTTTACACGACGCATTCTCTGTCGTGCTGCTGCTATATTTGCACAGTCATATTTATTGCTACCTCTATTCTGCTTTTTTGCACGCTGAACTCTTTACTGCTAGAATACAGTATCTGTCATAACACTGCATTCATTCAGTCTAGTACTCTAGTTTTGTCGACTGCACTAAGTGTTGTCTTGTCCAGTTGTTTTGTTCCTCTTGTGTTTTTTCTTGCAGTCTCTTTCGTCCTGTCTGCCCTTGTGCTCTTCTGTTCTGTTCTGTTCTTGTGTTGCACTGTGGTCCTGGAGGAAATTTGTTTCGTTTCACTGTGTACTGTGTGTATGTGGTTAAAATGACAATAAGCCTACTTGACTTGACTGTAATGGGATTAATTTATAGAATGGGATGTAATTGGGCGTCTTTACTTACACAAGGGAAAGTCCTTTTAGTACTTTATTTAGAAAAACAAAAAGGTCAGTCATGGTAAAAAACATATAAAAGACATTTTACACAGCCAGTTTTACTTAGTTAATTTATAAGCAGCTAATGCTATTTGAAAATGAAGCCAAAAGAAAGAGTTCAAAAGTAACTAAATAAAGAGAGGTAGACTGTTAAGGTCCAGAAAGTAAAAATCCTTTCCAGGATTTTGTTTAAATTACCTGGATGCCTCTGCAGCTGGTTTAAGCTAATCTCCAAATAAATTTTTCTTGACTGAACTGTAAAGCTTACGATACTGTTCCCAGATGAACACTGAGTCTGGCCTGCTAAAGTGAGGTTAGGCCTCCATGTAGACGAAATGTATGGTTTGCATTGCAATAATTAATATTATTTTCTCAGTGAAATTAATAGATGAGTTGAAAACCCATCCGAAATGATGACAAACAAAAGAGTATCCTTTAGAACACAACCACTGCTTTATTTTACTTAAAAGAACATAAGCTCACTGTCATTTTATACAATATATACATCCTTTCAGTCATGTTTACAGTTGTAGAATACATTACAATATATGTACATTAGAAACATACAGAAGACCAAATGTCATTGATATCAAATATATTGAATAGAACATTTGGTTTTCTGGTCAATTCTACAGCACCGATTACCTGAGGATCCACACATTGTTAAAGGGAAGTGTCAGTGTTGGTAGAAGTTTCCCTTTGCTACTATTTTAAGATCAGTTTTGTGGTCTCTTTATTACAAATTTAAGCCAAAGATATAGCTGGGAGAAGCTGGTCCTAGCTCAGAGTATGTTCCACCTGGATTAGGGTTGATGCCCTATCTAACTACTGCTGTCTTCTAATGGCAGCATGTTGCATAGTCCAGTGTTAGTTCAGCCTTTAATTAAGCTACATACAAAGGGATTATGAGGGCAGAAAGGAAAAGGATAAATGAGGTATGGCCTGGGCTGGGGTGAAAGAGGAACCAGACTGCACAAACAGCTTACTATTTCATGTTCCCCTCTAAAAAGTCGATGAAGTTAGCAATGTGCGTGTAGACAGTATAAAGTTCTGGATTGCAGTCTTGTGAGTCGTACCCAAAGCTCACCAATCCCTGAAGCTTCCACTCCTGTGTGGGGTTTGGTAAGAGTGGGGAGTCAGGGTCTGGAGAGGACGTGGGTGGCTGAATAAGGACCCCCCCTGTCTCAGCTGGGCAGATGTTAGAAGGACTGGCACCAGGACCCTGGCGGCCACATAACATGTTCTCTGTCACACTGATTGGCAGGCCGTGATGGGCATACTGCTGCTCACAGTGAACCACATCACCCAACATCACTGTGCCCACACGGGCCCGCTCACTCTCCCCAGCTCTGGGATCAGGGGTCAGGGACCAGCCCGTGACCATGGCCTGCATGGGAAGAGAGTCGTCTGCAGCATCCTGGGCATCTGGGAGGCAGATGGGTAGTATATAATCCCCGATACGAGCTTTGTCCAGCAGCTTCAGTATTGCCAGGTCAGAGTCCAGGACCAGGGGGTCATAGTTAGGGTGCACTGTGATGGAAGATATCTGGTCAATTAGAAATGAGATACAAAGTTAGAAAAAAAAAAGTTTTGCGTAAAAGTGGAAACAATGGTAAATTCCATTCAACCTAAATGTAATACTTAACAATCAGTCATCTGAGAACGTGTAGTCTTAGTCTTATAGGATGTCATAAAGTGTCAGAAACTAAATAAACAGATTGTGTTGAGAATCCTTAGACACTCAAAGTAGTTTGAGGCAAGTGTGTGATGATTTAGAAATGCATTTTGCACAGTGCTAATCAGTGAGTATAAGCTTCCATTGACTGTTAACTACATTAGACAAAACTAAAGAAGCTGCAAAACTAAAGAAGCAACCTTTGAATACCAAAGGTTATCTCAGCTGACTGACTACATTCGGGGTAAGGAGAAAAATGTGTAAAACTGGACAAACTACTGGTTTAATGACTAAATATTGCCTCATTAGAGAAATGCCTGAATCACTTGTAGCACAAAATGCTAAATGAAGGCCCCAGTCCCTGATGTCTTCCTCACCCTGAGGCGCTGAAGGCCCTTGGTCTCTTGCAGATCACTGCGGTACTGCTTTCCCAGCACCACTCGGACCTTGGCAACATCTAGAGGGTAGAGTTTCCCCAACTCTGTCACACAATGGGCAGCCACCACCACACTGCGCTGATTAATCAGGGCTCCACTACACACCAGCTGCCAGCTCTCTGCAGTCATGTCTCCTTCATCATCCAGCAGTGCCAAGCCTTTCCCCAGCCCTTTGGCCAGGGTCGCAGCCTTTCCTAGCTTTCCTCCTCCGTTCTGCCCGGACAGGCGATAAATGGCAGCCAGCCAGGGCCAATTGGAGTCTACTGGATGCTGAGGGTCAAAGTTTGGCAGCTTGCCACACACTGGCAAACAGTGACAAAAAAGAATGACAGAGCAAAGAAAGACATATGGTCAGGACAAGAGCAAGGAGAGCTTGGCACAGATTCTGATAATGCAAAAGCACTTCAGCAAATGAGCTAGCTTGCTCTATGCCCATCTCCAAGGTGGAGTGCCTCTACTTGGCTGTCTTTCCATAGGTGTGGACTGCACTGAATGGGTGTATCTTGCTTTCACTGAACATAACACTCTCACGCTATGCAACAACAAAGGCCTCTTACCTCTGCTTATCTACATATGAAGTATTTTCAGTTTAAACAAAACCTAGGTTCAGTTATATACACAGTAAACTGTACAGTACATACACACATGTAGTTGATTATCAGCTAATACTAGTCAACATTGTATCTGGCGGCCTCACCTGGTGAGCAGGAGACATGGCGGCCGCTCCACTTGCCAGTCTTGAGGCAGGTTCTGCGGGTGCTTCCAGAGTGGTAGTAGTATGGTGAGGTACACTCATATTCAATGTGTGTATAAAGATGGTGGAAACCCTGGGGGAGTGGAGCTAGAGTTGGGGGCCCTTTTGTGGCACTCACAGGGCTAAAGAACTTGGTCAAGCCAGAGGAGGAATAGAATTTATGCACTGGAGTTTTCCTAAACAAAGAAGGGAACAGTCTCTAGTCATGAAGAGTTACAGCACTGCAGAGATTAATAGATTCCATGCTGTAATTCTCTTTCATTTGTACATAAAACCTTTAATAATGAGCTGGTAAGTGAGGGCGTAGTAATCCTGGATTGGTAAATGTTGGTCTGAAATTGATTTGCTCAAATAGTGTGTCATGCTTTTAGACAGATGTTATGCAAGATTTAGCTTTATTGTGATTTTTCAGCTGTCTCTGTGGTTCAGTATTGATTATTGTTTTGTTCACAGATCAGTCCTCAAAAGTGGGTTTAATAAGTAGAAAATGGGTGTTAATTAAGCCTTTGAAGAGGCCATTATTATCTACAACAACAAAAGCATGTTGTCTTGTCATATTATTTATTCCTCAGTCATAACACACTGAAAGAAGCAGAGAAATCCTGTGGAATGTTTCATTCTGAACTTTCAACCATAAATGTAATTGAATTTAATTTATCATATTCAGAAGTTTAAAAGTTTAGAAGTTGGTTGTATTTAATTTTATTGAACAGATAAATGAAGTACAGTGTCAAACCTGTTGATTCAGAATGTAAATCAACTTGAAATGTCATGGTGCAACTCAGCTCAACTCTGTACTTAACTCTGTAATTGTGTAGCTATATTTAGTTACTTTTATTATAGCAAAACTCAGTAATATCTCTCAACTCAGATGAATCTCTCTCTTTCAGCATAAACTCTGAAGCTAGTGTTTTGATTCTGAGTCTGATGTGGCTGAAACTGTCCAGTGATTAAGTGAATTACCTGAATGGGACTTGTGGGGGCAGAACCTTCTGCCTCACCAGCACTGAGACCTTGGGCTCCCGACAAGCTGTACATACAAACACAAAAGCACTTGTGTCACATAATCCTATCTAACTCAACTTGAACGGCACACACATGTACGTACAAAGAGCACTCTAAATTTGCATAGCCATCAGACAGACAGAGGATCCATTTGACTTTTCTGTTATCTCCCCAAAATCTAAGTGGGCTAGGTTTCTCTCTGGCAAGAGGCTACTGATGCAACTCATACCCCTCACACAAAAGGGCTGTGTGCCACTCCAGGTGCCGTTAGGCTGGCATGTCCTGCGGGGGCTCCCACTCAGAGCATACGAGTGGTTGCAAGAAAATTCCACTGTCTCCAGGTCAAGACCAGGCACATATTCATAAGATCCATGGTACAGCCGAGGGGGTGGAGGACACTTTCTCCCTTCAGCTTCTGAATGAAAGAAAGAAAGAAAGAAAAAGAAAGAAAGAAAAAAGACTGTCAGGTGTGTCAGGAGTTTCTGACACTGTACAAAATACTGAACAAACGTGTGTTTAAAAGTGAAATTAGCCACATTAGTCTTGTAGCTCCAAAACAAAACCACAGACGCACACCTCAGACACCAGACATCTTGGCTGAGTGACTACACTTGAGGTAAAATTATGTAAACTGTTTACCGATGATGCTGAGGTTCTCTGCTCCTGCGTCTTGCTCCGTCTCTTGGCTAACTGCTTCAGCTTTTGAATCTGCTCCAGCTTGTTCTTTAGTCTGTGTCTCGGGGGCTGGTCCAGTGATCTTCTCCTTTTCGTGGTCCACACCTTGCTGTGTCTCTTCAGACTTGACTGTGACCACCACTCCCTCAGTATCTGGCCTCAGAGTTGGCACAATGGCTTTGGCTGTGCTGTTATCTTCAGTGACTGTCGGTTGAATCTTCGGGGTTTCTTTTGGCAGCAGGGTCTTCAAGCCTCCCTCTATGTCATTGCTGTCTACAGGCTCAGTGTCATTGCCTGGGCCTGATGTGTCTATTGTATAGAGTACATTGTCTTTCTCGTCTTTTTTCAAACTGACTATTGTGTACTGTGGTACATCAGTTGTCATTTCTTTTTTATCCTTTTCAGTGACTTTATGTATGTCTGGCACAGTCTTTTTAACAGTCCCTCCAATGATAGGTTCTTTAGTGTCATCAATTAACACAATGTCCACAACATTCATGTCCAGATCTTTAGTTGGGTCTTTTACTACATTTTCTACATTGTCCAGATCTTCACCTTTGTCCAGGTATTTCTGACCAGGTTTCCCATTTTCTGAATCGGTTTTTCTGACGGTGTTCATGCTGTCGTCAGTATCTTTGGTGCTAATTTTATCCTTGCTTCCAACAGAGGGCTTCTCCTTTCCAGCATCTTTGCTTGGGTCCTTTCCTGTGTCTTTCCCCACCTCTTGTCTTTTGTCTTCACCAGTTTCTACCTCCTGTCCAATCCTGTCCTTTTCAGTTGTTGGTATCACCAGACTAATATTTTTGTCCGGAGCCTTCTCTTTCATTTGTCCAGTCTTATCAGTGAAGTCTATTTCTTTGTCCTTTTTAGTGTCTTCTCCTTTCTTTATGTCTTTGTCTTTATCTGGTACAGGTATGATGTCCTCCTCTGGAAACAGATGTACTTTTAATAATTCAGAAAGCTAGACTGGATACTATGCAAATCCATACTTAATGCAAGACATCAACGAATTATATGATGATTGATGAGCAGCAATAAGGTTGATATTTTTTAAGACTTTAAAATAAAATTCAAACTTTTTGTATATGCAGCACTCTTTTAAAGTAATGCAAATAATATGGCTAGGTTAAGTGCTTTTTTAACTGCTTTTATTTACTGTTCCATGTAAATCCAAATGTGCCATCAGTCCACAGCACTGAGCAAAACTAATGAGATTAGCTTAAGTCCATTACGCCACCATGATGAAAGTGTACCTTTGACGCAGATGGGCACTGTTCCACTCCATGTGTTGTTAGCCAGACAAGTTCTTTGATGAGTTCCAATCAGAGTGTATGGCCTATAGCACAAGTACTGCAGAGCAATGAGCACATCATTGGGACCATAGACCAGGAAATGGTCTCCATATGCTGGCTTAGGAGGTATGCCACAGTTCTTTTCGGGCACTGGAGAGACAAAAAAAAGGCATGGTGTAATTGCCAAAGATGTACGTGCCATCTCAAAGGAAATTCTTTGCTGGAATGTTTTCAGGATAGAATTACAGAGCAAGTCAAAGACACACTCGATGCTAGTAGTAAGTCTGTTATCTTGTTGTGGTCGTATAAAGCAATTCAAACATTTACAGTGACAAACACTATTTTCTCTTTCTTTAGATGTTGCTCTTAGTTTCCACCACAGTCTGGGTCAGTAACTACTGCTTTAATTACAAACACATTAGATGCAGTTTCTGCGCCTTCCTCTCCAAAATGTTCGTACCACACAGAGGAGTCGGCGTGCTCCATGAGCCGTCCAGTTGACAGGTGGACATGAGGAAGCCCTTTATGGTGAAACCTGGATCACAGCGGAACAGCACCTGCCCTCCCACCCTGACATCCAGACTCTCCACTGAGCCGTGCTCCGGCAGTGCAGGCCTCTTACACTCCAACACTGTGGGTTAGGACAGATATGTCCAGTATACAGCTGAGACATTATTACAGACTCAACCTGTTTTTTTTTTACAGAAGCTAAAATAGCTAAAATATCAATATAAACATAGAAAGAAAGAAAGAATGCAGATACAGGAAATACAGTTATATATGTATTTTCATATTTATTTACTCTCACTTTATTTATTTATTTATTTTTGCATTCAGTAATTTTCATATTCATTTCTGCTTTTCTTAAACTAAGTTCAGTCAATCAGGTGGATCCTGACAGTATTATTCTTTGTCTCCCATATAAGTAAAGTAAAGTGGCCTCTTATAGTCACACGTTTTTGTTTTTTTTTTAATGAGACTTGTGTTCAAGAATGTTAAGTTGAAGAGTACCATATGCCTGCACTGTCATATCTTGCATAACTATTTCTGGTTAGTAATGAATGGTACTAACCAGCAGTCCAGCACAGCAGCTCAGTGTCTTCTTAGACAGCTCAGACAGCATCTTGGCTGCCGCTGTGGCCTGAGCCAACCCCCACACTCTGACCTGCATGCGCTGGGAGCACGCCACACGCTGTGTTTCCTGTCATCTACTGCGCCTGCTCGGAATGCTCTCTGCTGAGATTCCTCCAACTCTGACAACATTCATTACGCCACCTTTCCCCTATCAGCAAGTCCTCCTGTGCTGCTTACATAACTGTTTGTGTGTGTGTTTTGGGGATTGTATGAGTGAGGGTATATAAATCACACCTTCCAGACTTTAAAAGCTGAAAGCCCCAGGCCTCCTATAATTCCCTTCACAGCTCGCAAGACTACACAGCCGCAATTACGTTACAGCAACATTCAATTAGAACATCCAGTTTAAGCAAGTCATTAGCTAACAATCACTTGATGAGATCTCAGATTGCACTGTAATGATGGAAAAAACTTTTACTTGGAAAAGAATGACAGTTCGCAAATTAAAGACCTTTGGAGAAACAGCTGTATTCTGTAGGGATAAAGCTGTCTTTACTCTGTAGGTATTATGTGGTTGTTGTGGGGATTAGATATAAAAGATGGAATGGAGTTGAGTAATCTCGACAATAATGACCAGCAGACACATACTTGGAGACTTGGAGATTGAAGAGCTTATGTCTATGTTTTCATAGGAGAAAATATGCATGGTGAAGGAAAATTAATCACTTTCGGCCTCTGATAAAGGCAGTTATCCTTCCATGCTATTATGTAACTTAGAAGGATGAACCTGACAAATTCTCCAGCAGTAATATATAACACTAGCAGTCAAAGCACAAAAGGAACCCTCCCTTAGTTTTCTCCATGATCCTTTGTTTCCTTCATCTCATAACCCAAATTGGGGAGAATTTGAATTGTCTAACCAGTGTGGAAAGAGCATGACCCTGACACGTCAGGCGAAGAATAACCCACCCTGTTAAAACTCCCAGAGGAGCCAGCCTTGTGGTGAAGTGATAAAATGAAAGCTATCCTAACCACAAACCAAACACCCTACTCCTCCAAACCCAAACCCAGCTTTGACCCTAACCCTGGCTTGGCTAACCACGAGCTGCCTGCTCTGGGCTTTAAAGCGCGCGTGACATGACAACCAAGAACACTTGCAGAGTCTGTTATCATTAGTAAAAGGTCATTAGCTCTACATTAGCTTGTATTAATTTCATGCAAATATGTCTTAATTGTGTCTGTCAGATTCTGTGGAACATGTAAGCTGACAAAAGTGAGGTTAAGATTGGCCATGACTGTCCATTGGCCGTGACTATTTTTTTTGATGTCGGTAGATCCAAACAGACGTAAATGAGGCCCTGCTACACTGAGTACACATGCAGAGTTAAAGCCCACATGTTTTCCAAAGTGTAGGGAAGCTTTAAAACCAAGCTATACGTAACCTGGCAGCATATAGTGTTCCTAATGGGAACAATGGATGTATGTACTTGGAATATGGTATGAAATTCCTCCTGCAGATTTTACAGGCATGGAAAAAGCTGGCTTATAATAAAGGGAGGGTTTGTTTCACCATTAGCTTTATTGAGTCAAATTTAGCCATGAAAATGAGACCACCAGTCCCAAAATACAAGAAAGAGAGTGAAGCATTTTTCATTTGCTAGTCTGTGTTCACAGGAATCAGGGGTGTTGTAATGGGTTTGGAAACGCGTGTCAGGATCCAAGCACTCAAATATATTAGGGAGGGAGAGAGTAACTGAGAGAAAGAGAGGAGTGTGTCGACATAGTGGAAGGTGGTCCAGCGGGATCACAATGGGTTTTCCACTGGCAACATACAAACACACCACCAACTTGTATCTCCCAACAGAAATAGCCCAACACTACAACTAGCAGAACAATCCTGTGCAGGTCTGACATGTTGACAAAACTTTTATGTTTTTTAAGGCATAAGATGACATGTTAAAGCATCTGTCACTAAAATGTTAAAACTTGCTCGTTTTAAATATGACATTTTTGAGTTAATAGTTCACTTACCATGTTCACACCTCTTGCCTGTGTATCCAGCTAAACACGCACAGTGGTAGGACTGTGAGGAGTCCAATATACAGGTGCCATCGTGCAGACAGGGGGAGGACGTACATGCTAGACACACACACACACACACACACGGACACACATACACACACACGGATACACACACACACACAGACACACTTATTTTCACTGTGAAAAAGAGGAATAGCCCTAAATAGCAAAACATGGTCACAATCAAAGATATAGTTTATTGGTTTTTAATCCAATTCAGGGCTTTGTGGATGATCTGATATCTTGATTCAGTTGATCAGTTCAGCTGATTTGATAATGATTTGTTTACTTGATGTGAGATGTACCCAGAATTAGTCTCAATTTGTATTTGTATTTATATATATAAATAATATTTTATTAAGATAACAAAAATTATATATTTGTTAATAAATATAATAATATAACTATAATATAATTATAATATATATTGGCTTCTAGTGTTTGTTAGCAAGCTGCAGTGCTAAACTAAAGAGGAAACATTTGGACTCCAGACATGTCTTGGCTGATTGACCACGTCCTGGATAAGTAGAACATTTTGAACATTTGATTTTTAAGAAGGGATCAGAATTGGACTAGGCTTAATACTGATCAGGACATCCCTAAGGGGGACTATTGTGGGTGAATGGAATGTTAAAGCAGTTTAGATCTATATGATGTAATTGTCTGATACCTTGAAAATTACTATCTTTACTTTGTATACAGTAGATTAAATTTGTGAACTCCTTCTGCGTACCACACTTTCTTACCTGAGTTTTCTTGAAAGATTGCAAACAACCCATCAAAGTTCTTGTAACCGTCAGAGACAAACAATATATGCAGGGAATTGCCGGTGCTTTGGATCGGAGGGGGGCGTTCGTTTCCACAGAAGCGGCCAATCACACGAGAGTTTATACTGTCGCCATCTCTAACCTCCACAAAGTCATAACGACAGCTGTGGTCAAATTCCAGACTTAGCATCATGAACCTGCCACACAGAGAGAGATACTGAGAGGTTAAGCAAAATGGTTCAAGGTGGTCTTTAACTGCAGTGGCATAGTATCCTGTCTCATACCATTCTGACTCTCATCATTATTCCACTCCTTTAAAAAGACTCCTCTCATTCTCCGGCAAAGTACCCGCTCTGCAGCAGCCCTTTAAAATTGCACAACAAACTGGTACTTTATTCGATCATTTGAGTTGAGTCACAGAGTATAAAACCAGGTTCCGCGTATCATTGGTCCATATTAGCCCATTACAGTTCCATGGAGGACAATCGTGTGTCCTGTTTCCTCAAAAATAAAGGGTGCAATTTTTTCCTGGCTCTGCCATCCTGGCACACTCACATTCCTCTTATTTTGCCCCTTCCCTTTCTCTCATTTTTATTGTAGCAGAAGGGCTAGTAATGAACTACCATCCCAGTTACAAAATGTGTTAACGGCACAGACAGGCCATTCCTCCTCTTTCCACGAATGAGTTGTTTTAATGGAGGTGAGAACTGTGCATTTTATTTTCTGTGTTTCAGGAAATTAAGTAGCTGCTTCATAAACGTTGTTCCCTTCTAAAATCCAACCAACATTCCTGAGACTGTGTGTTTTTCTACTTGTACCTTGCCTGCAAGACACATTAAGGTGGAAAATGAGCTATTAGCCCATGATTTGAAGTTGACATGATGGCTGTGCTGAGAGCCATTAGCTTAAGGGAACAAGGCTACAACTGATTCTGAATAGTGCTAATGGGACAATTGTTCATGAATAAGCCAAAAGCAAAGCAAGATCATTTTAGTAATGACCAACACTTTAGTGACTATTAACATAATATAAAACAGATTGTTTTTAAGCTGTTTAGGCCAGTGATGTGGTGGTTTTGTTCTTCATAACTAATCAGTCTATGAAAAATGTTTAAATTTCTGATCTCATCTTGATTTCAGCAGTTCTCTCTAATTTCCTTTCAAGCTGTTGCTACTTACTACAGGCTTTAACTGGTCCTACTTTTGCTAACTTGAGACTCTACTGCTCATTAGTGGTAAGTCTGTACACTAAGGCCTCTTATTGTTCGTCATCTCATTACTGATAGTGCCATTCTTTTATTCTCTCTTGCTATCTGGTGTTGACCAGAGGAGGATGGGTTCTCTTTTGAGTCTTTCTTCATCCCAAGGTTTCTTTCTTCATCTATAGGGAGTTTTCCTTTGACTCTGTTGCCTTTGGCTTGCTTCCTAGGGGCTCAGAAACAGATATTGTAAAGCTGCTTTGCAACAACTGCAGTTGTAAAAAAATACATTTATAAATATATATATTTATAAACTATATAAATAAATTTGACTTGACTTGAAATGACTTATAAACCTTATTTGACTAGGGGGGGCCAACAGTTTTGGATGCAAGTGTATTTAAGTTATAGTATGTGAGTTTTTTATTTAAAATTAATTAAAATATTTTAATAAGTTTAAAAAATATTTTAATAAGTACACATTTCAATAAATATTTTAAAAGTGATTTATAAATAGAGGTTCAGTAAAAGTTGCTTGATGTAATACCTGTGGTAAAAGAATTTCTAATAGTGCATTTAGTATTGTGATGTTGAAAATCAAAACGATTTATTCACTGATATGACAGGAGATTGCCAGATCGTCCCTACCCTAAAGTGATACATAATGTTTTATGCCTAGTATGTTAAAATATTATATCGTAAAGTGCAAACAGATTCACCGACCTCTTGGCAATAAGTGAGCTGTGGAGCTCCATATTAGAGCACTTATATAAAGAGTGGTATTAAAGAGAATGACTCTAAAGACTGACTTGGGCAAGGAAGCAACAGTAATATGAAAATCTGGAAATTATTCTGTAAAGCACATGCTGGCGCACTGCCATGCATTACATGCAGAGCTGTCTGTTTGGTTAAAGAGGTACAGTTGGGAACACAGCCCAAATGGCTCAAAACGTGACGGTAATGGCGGCTGCTTCTGCTGCTTCTAGTGGTTTTGTCTTACTGGTTGCTGATTACAGTATTAAGGAGTCAAACACTGCCAGGAGTTGTAAATGCATAATGCTCCCTGATGGCTTTGTCTGAGCATGCCGGGACTTATAACTTTCCATTAATCCATCATTATTGCGCTGAATGAAATAATATGGTTAAAAAGAAATGGCCTTTAATTCATTTACAGCCTGCACATCCAAACTGTTGTGAAATCTGTCATATATTTTGCAGTGTATTCTTAAGGTGCTTCTATGAGTAGAGTGGCACTCAACACACTGTTATCATAAAGATTTGTGTCTTTTCAGAGGCTAATGTCTTTTCAGAGTGGGAGAACAGAAATGCACACATCCATACAAAGCCTGTAAACTGTTTTGGCTTGTATTTTAAAGCTCGTCACGGTAGTGAATTAACACAATGGTACATATGAGTGGAAAATTATTATCACATCATCATTCTCCATTTACCACATATGGACTTATCACCAGCTAAACACAGCTGCTGGTGAAACAGTGTTAAGAAAGGTGTGGTGATTGACAGGAAATGGAGAAGTGGTGAGAGTCTGCATACACCAGTGTTTTGCCACAGGTGCTATTACACTTCATCCAGCTGTGAACTTATAGTAAAAAACAAGCACATATTCTAATATGAAATGCAAGAACACTGTATAGAGCCTTTTAGATTGACTGCAACAACTTGAAAGTCTGTCAGAATGATTCCTCCACAGCCTCAATATAAAAATCGACTGTTCACTCCTCACCCCATCCAAGGTGGTAAGAAACCTGGATGTCATGATTGATGAAAAGCTTCTCTAACCAAATCGCATCTGTCTCTCGGTCGTATCGCTTTGCCTTATACAAATCTGGCCATACCTGAGTCAGTATGCCACTCAACTCCTGGTACAAGCCATGGTTATCTCCCGCCTTGATTACTGCAGTGCTCTTCTAGTGGGTCTTCCAGCTTGTGCAATTAGACTCTTACTGCTGGTTCAAAGCACAGCAGCTCGACTGGTCTTTAAGCAAACCAAAAGGTCGCATGTCACCCCACTGCTAATTCACCTGCATTGGCTACCCATGGCTGCCTGAATTAAACTCAAGTCTTAACTCTTGCCTACAGAGTGACATCTGGGTCAGCACCCAGCTACCTGTCATTCAGGTTTACGTTCCTACTCACTCCCTCCGCTCCTCCATTGTTACTTCGCATGGCTCCGCCATCCCTATACACAAGGCAATCCCAGTCCAGACTCTTCTCTTTTGTGGTTCCCCACTAGTGGAATGAGCTGCCAAAGGTGACCAGAGCAGCAGAATCCCTCTCTAGCTTCTAGAACTTCCTGATCTTATCTTCTTGCACTACTCCTGCATAAAGATTTTAGCACTTTGAACTCTCCTCTGGTTCTCACACTGTCCTGAAACTTGAGTGTTTCCTCAGATTGTTAGTTCCTTTCGATAAATGCATCTGTCAAATGAATGTAATGTAATGTAATGCCTCGATGATAAACTATGAGACAAAATTGCCCTAAAAGCACTTTATAACAAGCTTAATTTGAAAACTTACATGAAGCAGTACCATTTCCGAAACCAATTATATTTACGACGTTTTTATTGCATATTGAGAGTCACTTAGTAGCCAAGTTTTTCTGTTTTATTGAACAGGGCAATTTCATGATAAGTGAAGAACAGCTTGTGTGTTTTTTAACTAGAGATTAAGGCTTCATAGCAAGTAGCATGTAAAGAACCTACCTGAGTTCTATAGTGAAGGGCCGGTCCACCTGCAAGGTCCACTCGCAGCGGGCATTTGTGGGGTAACTCTCCAAAACCAGGTGACCTTGTCTCTTCCTGATAACACCACCACATGCTGAAAGCGAAACATTCATGCCATTCATTATATATCCTCCCTCATGTACCCCCATCTGTATTAAGTGATCTGTATTTTTTTTGTCTTGCCTGAGTAAGACTTGAATTTGTATAATTAGAACTAAGTGGGTGAACATGTTTTGAGCTGTTCTTTTGACAGACACCCATACATCCTTGGTCTGAAAGTTGGAATGCTACAGGCTGTTTAGAAATTCCATCACTGTGTATGGTGTGTCAATAAGACAAATGAAACAGAACACATGTAGGTGAAAATAACTTACTCATACAGTCTCCGCCAGACCACCCAGGCCGACACTCTGCACAGTACTGGCCTTTAATGAAGAAGTCATCTTTGGGACCCCATGTTCCATTGTTGCATCGCTTGCAGTTTTCAAATATGCTGCACCCTTTGGTTGGAAGAAAAAGAAATGATATGGACAGAGAGGTCTTGATGTTGCTTGAAAGTGGCAAAAGTGAGTTAATGGAGAGGATCTATGAAGTTTTAGATTTTGGTTTCTGAAAACTGTACTTTCCTCTGGGCTACACAAGCCTCCCCCATTGTGCCCATTACCATCTAAGCTGCTAAAGACGTTACTTTCTAGCCAACTAAGCAGAGAACATAAGTGTGTATTGACTTCCTGAAACAGACATGTTCACAGAGCGCTGGACACTGAGGATGGATTTTACATATGGAGTGAGGACACTGAAAAAGGGAAACATGGAAACTCAAGCAGGACCTGTACATGTAAAAAGCTGTGTGCAGGTATCAGATGTTCTATAACTGCACTGACGTGTGAAGGGCTGTGCACGTTTTTTTATGAAAGTGTTTGTAAAATAATATTTTTAAGAATACTCTGGCAGTGAAACAGTTGTCCAAGTAAGAACATCTGGTATTCATGTACATACACAGCCAGACAGAGAGACAACCCCCCCCCCCCACACACACACACACACACACACATGCACGCACTCACACACACACACACACACACACACAATAAACCTACAACATGTCATTTTTGTCCTGCCCATATGTTGTCGTGCTCTCACTGGTTTAAAGTGCAAAGCCAACCGAAAATAGTATGCGAGAGAAGGTCCACGTAGACTGTGTCACATGGGATTTTAAACTGAACTATCATAGACCATTTTTCCTCACCTAATGACCTAAATATTTTCCTTACCCTCAAGTAAGGACAGTTACAGTTACAACCCTCAATGACAGTTACAAGTGAGGCTTAATCAAATTAACTCAGACACATGTGGAAAGTGTGCAGTCATTGTCAGAGGTGGAAGAATGAAACCCATGTCTACAGAGGAGCTCAATTTTCCAAAGGTTTCAGAGGTGCAAGCTGACAGGAGGGGATACATACTATGGCAGTTTGGAACAAGATAGTGTGGGTGTAACAGATATCTCATACACAGGGAGAGATTTGTGAGATGAGATTTCTGAGAAGAAACAATGCATCTGTGTTTTTAAGTGGAACTGAAGACGTTGAATTGAATTTCTTAAAGTTACTTCCATGCTTACGTCCTTTACATTTTTTGCCATGTTTTTGCTCTTGACACTGATAGAAATATACAATACACACATAAATTTGATGTAAATTACAGATAGCACCAATCTGATACCAGATGTCAATACCAGGCTGATATCTGCTGAAAATTCTGTAAATCAGAGATTTTAAAAGAATAAATCCAATTGTGTGATGTCATGCTGTTAGCGTGGTATTAATTCCTAAGTAGAGTCATCTTGGGTGAAGTTCCACCGTTAAAAATAACTCATTGTAAAGCTGAGTAGTTTTCAAAAAGTGAGAGCAACACAGTTTTGCTATCAATATCTATATACTAACTCACCATAGAGAAAATGTATATATGTAAAGCAAATTTGCGAATAAAGCAAATGTTTGAAAATGGCCAAAAATATATATTTTGATTGAATGCACTATAGTGTTTGGAAGATATTTTGGAATGAATCAATGCATTTGAAATGAATCTCACACATATTTTTTCCATATGGGTCTAGACTAAGGGTTAAACAGAGATACACTGGCATATGTACATGTATCTGCTCGAAAATGTATATGTGTGTGCAAGTGAAAAGAGTATATACAAGACAGAATGTGTATCTGAGGTTGGTAAACTGGTTCACCTGGGTGGATGATGCAGGGGTCACATTCATGGCGTGCATTCCTGCAGCATGGAACAGCGTAGCCCACTGGTGTCCCCTGAAGAGGGCATTTACATCGGATCACATCGTACTCACAGCATCCTCTGCACATCACACTCCACTCTGGTCCAGGACAGTAGTTGTAGAGGAATCTGTAGTCTGATAGAGAAAGAGGATCAATAAAAGAAAAAGTACTCCATTCACTCAGTCATGACATTTGGTGAAACGTGTAAGGTTATCTTCATGTTTCACTCAGATCAGAGCAACATTCTAAGAGTGAATGAAGTCTAAATCAATGAAGTCTGGGTTAAAGCTTGGACTGAATAACACTGGCAGTCAAATTTCTCCACTGAAAATCTAGTATTTTTTTAGAATCCACTGCAAGTCAAGGGAAAGTCAGTTTACTAGACCCTTTTAATCTAGAATTATGTTTAAACTGTGTCCGGAACACTAACTTTGTAACACTGCCTCTCAAGCTTTTCAGCTCAGACCACACTGCACACCAGCAAACTGTAAAGACCATTACAGAAAAGCAAGAGGACTAACAGAGTTTTCCATGTGAAATGGCCATGTGAAATCAGTTTATACCCTGGAACAAACCTCTCACTGTTAGTGAACAACCAGAATGACATTAACTATGGAGGATTAACTATGGATGAGCTTGTTTGTTTATTTATTTATTTTAGCTTTTTGTAGCTGCTTTATATA
>JBBPCZ010000136.1:8448580-8463021 GCA_037974445.1 Brycinus macrolepidotus
TTAATTGTCGGCGTTAAGTAAATCATGCGTTAACGCGATAATAACGCGTTAACTTTCCCAGCACTAATATATATACACCTTTTTTCAATATGAGGTATTTCAAAATAAAAGCAGACCCTATTTTAAGCTCAGTGTAAGGCTATTACACAGTGTTAGTTATTTATATATATATATATATATATACATATATATATATATATATCGCCTTTTTTCCCACCTGTATTCGTTCAGGCTCCGCCTCCTCCTGCTCTATGATTGGCTGGTAGTTCACGCGCAGACGCACACCCCCTTTGAATCAGAATGAACGACTAGCCAATCCTAGTCTGAGGGGGGCGGGGGTATGCGTAAAACGGGTGGGGAAAACAATAACAATAAACAGAACCGGCCTATCAGCGTGGGCTCCGTGATCACGTGGTCTTTTGTCTTTCTCCCGGAGCGGAGCAGGGTCTAACTCAAAGCTGCGCGGTGGTCGGAGGGAGAGGCAGTTGTACCTTCTTCACCACACTGGAGGAGTATGGTAGCGAGCGCGTGGAGAAGAAGGAGGTCAGTAAAGAGGAGAGTCTTGGGTCAAACTGAAGCGAAGATGAAAACGCGTGCGTCCCCCTTAGCCCCGTGGTAACGGAACGGACTCTGTGCGTTTTTGGTGAGGTGGTTGGTGTCAGAGGATCTGCCTCGTGGATGGAGAACACGTAAAGTGGGAGAGAAGTCTGAGAAGAGTGGACATGAGGGCCGTGTCTGTGAACTCGCTGGCTCTGCTGCTGCTCTGCACCCTCGCCTGCGTGCTGCACCTGTGGGGTGGCTTGGAAAAGCGCCTAGCCCGACGGGAGCGCGACCTCGGCCCCTCTCCAGCCAAAACTTTCCGAGCCCTGCTGGCTGTCCCGGCCGCGCGGAGCGGCACCCGCCTATTTCCTCGCGCCCAGTCCAACGTGACGGAGAGGAGGACGCGCGCGAGGGGGAAACGGGTTAACTCGACCGAACTGGAAGACCTCGGACGGGGGGGAGTTGAGCCCCTGGAGGACGGTGTGTTCTGGAGCCGCAGCCTCGAGGCTCGGCTCCCCGCCGGATTCAGTGAGGAACACGCGCGCGCCTGGAGCCTGCGAGCGCGAGCCGAGCGCGTGGTCGCCCTTGAGCCGGGCTGCGGCAGGACGTCCAACCAGCTGGCCACGTTCTCGGACGGCAGCAGAGCCTGCGTGCGCTACGGCATCAACGCCGAGCAGGTGCAGGGGGAGACCCTGGCGTATTATCTGGCGAGGCTGCTGGACATCTCCAACGTGCCCCCTCTCGTGCTGGCTCAGCCCAGCGCGGAGCATTGGGGACTCGTGAGGAAGAGGGTGGACGGCTTGCAGTGGTCGGGACGGGCCGTGGTGTCCGTGACCGAGTGGATCGCCAACCTGAGCGGGGCGGTGACCCCTGCCCCGCTGAGACCGGACGGCCCTGGCCTGAGCCACTCTCTGGACTTTAGAAACCAGACCGAAGAGGACCTGCAGGAGCTGGCGCAGTGGAGCGACCTGGTGGTGTTTGACTACCTGACAGCTAACTTCGACCGCCTGGTCAGCAACCTGTTTAGCCTGCAGTGGGACTCGCGCGTCATGGAGCGGGACACCAGCAACCTGCTGAAGATGCCCCATGGCGCCCTGGTGTTCATAGACAACGAGGCAGGTCTGGTGCACGGCTATCGTGTGCTGGACATGTGGGAAAGGTACCACAGCTCCGTCCTGAGATCTGTGTGTGTGTTCAGACGTGGGACGGCCCAGCGGGTGGCTGCCTTGCACCGGTACCAGGACGTGCGGGCACGCCTGTTCGAACTGTACCAGGACAACGAACCCCTGGCTGACCAGTTGGGCTTTCTGTCCGATGAGCACGCCAAGATATTACAGGAAAGAATAGACAGAGTCTACAGGCACATATTACACTGTAAAGGAAAGCACACCCAGATGTAGTTTTCTTTGTTTTGTTTGCACAGACCCTTTCCCAAAATGAGTATGAATAAGGACCACTGGTTCCAGAGGTGACCACGATAATGTCCGAGTCCAGAACCGTGTTCAGCTTTCTGTAACTTTTCAGCGCCTGACTGGACTACCTCCTGTGGGGACGAACCTTTAACGTGTGAAAGTACCATTTTTTATTGTACTAGTTTCCACGACAAGAAAACGTGTTCAGTTTTCGAAAAGTCTTAAAACCTAAAATTCTCAGAAAAGAAAAAAGCATATTGCTTGGGATAGAATTAATCAGTTAGGCAACACAACAAAGACCTAACTGCAGTCACCTTTTGGACACCGACTTAATAGTTGTGGTTTGCTGCTTCCACCATTTTGGTGATGTATTAGGCTCTTATTTTACTTGATGGAAACAAAGTATGCCTGAATTAACAGGAGTCTGACAGCTGTGCTCTGTGTTTTATTGACAAATGCTTTGTTCTTATAAATACTTTGGAAAAGTTGTTGGTCACTGTAGTGCTGAGTTTGGTTCAGTGGTCATATTCACACTGCTGATCAAGATGGACACTGTTTATTATTGTTCCTTTACAGCTTTATGATTCAATTCGTAGCCTTAATGCAGTGGTGGGATGTCTGTTGATCTTGAAAATGTGCTGTGGGATTTTGCTTAGTGTATTCTGAATTCTATTTAACTAATTTAAATCACACTATGTGATAACATTCCAGTTGTTTTGTATTGGGGGGGAAAAAACTGTCATTTTTACATGCCATTAAATCTAGTGGAACTAAGGTGTTTCACTAAGCTGAACATTATGGAGCTAGTCTGGAGTCTTCTTTCCCACACTGAAGAAAAACGTCTTGTGAATAAAGATTCTTTCCTTGTTAGACAGTGTTGCTATTGTGATAATGGAATGCCACACACATTCAAATTCTCAGCCAATAACATTTTACACACCCCTTTTCATACTTTGCACAAGGCTCCTTTCTTCACAGTGCACATCACAGTCGGTGCAGGCACAGTGGAGAATAATTTCGATGCTGCATTCGCTCTGCTCATTTATTTTGGGGCAACTGGTATGAGCCACGCTGTGGAGACTGTTAACAGGGTCCTAACCTGTAAAGTTTACATTTGTAAAGAGGGATCAGTAGTATAAACCAATGAATCTCAATCCTCTAGGTTTTTATGCATGAGAGACTATTGTAATTGATGTGTGTGTAGTGTTAATTGGAGTTACTAACTGTTGGGTCAAGCCACTGTACTGCACTGCACACTGCAAGCAAAGTGGAGCTCTTACATGTTTGTTCACTCATCAGTGTACAGAATCTAATATTCAGTTATATCCCATGCTGCTACTAATCTTAATTTGTTTGGATTTATTATTGATTTGTAATGGGCTTTGGCTCATCCTGCTATCCGGGTTTGTGAGTGGAGGAAACTAGGGAGATACGACCTCAAAAACGCTGGAGGAATCAATGATCAAAGCAACACTAATACTTTCCAGTCTTTAGTCACATCTGGTTTAGATTATGATGGACACACTCAAATCTTGGTTGATTTCCTTAGGGCTTCTTGCTCGGCTCATCCTGCCCAGATGTGGATTTGTATGGAATGCACTGTCTGCTACATCAAAGGTTCAAGATGGCTAGCGTTTAACCCATGGTTGATCTTTTCTGCTTTTGGTGTTTGCTAGTACTAAGCATCATGGTACACCTGGCTTCAACTCAAGTATATGCCGCCATAGGGAGCGTATCGTCTGCTCTTTTGGTAATAGGGATAGAGAAATCGATACGTGTGTGGACTGAGTAAGGGTGTGGATCGGGGCAGGGTTAAGATAGGGTATTGTGCCGGGGTATTGCATGCAGCTGGGCGTCTCGCTCTGAGGCGCGTCTGTCGTAGCTAGAAGCTGGGAGAGATTTACGAGAGTCTGCAGACACTGGGGATTACAAAAACAATACAAAGCTGAGCCATGCATGCTTAAGCCAGACACAAGCAACCTCTACGCACAAATACACACACAATCCCATAAACACCCATATCAGCCCCTGCATGCGTGCCATGTTGTTGAAGTGGAAAAGGAAAGTTGTGTTCTTAGTGAGTTCCCCCTTTGCCTTTTTACAAAGCAAATCTCACCACTTTAACAAGCTGTTGTGTTGGCCTTAATAACACTGGCGGCTGAAATCAAAGCCATCATCGTATTTCTGGCTTTTACGCCTTGCTGTTTGCACGTGTGCCCCCTGCTCCATGTCTGGGGTTTGTTACTGCGTGGCTCATGCCATAAAACCACACTAATGTCCCCCAGCAGAACCCCCAAGACAGCTATTTCACCAAAGCCCCTTGCTGTGCAACATGACCTGGTTACCACACAACCCCCACCGGTCACTGCACAGGCCATGGCTTTTATTCAGCCCTTCCAGAATGTGTGTTTTAATGGCAGGTCTCAGTGGCCTCTCTGCTTGTTCTTGCTTCCAGCAGTGGGATTGGGTCTGCTTAAGGACAGCCTTGGGGCAAAGCTGGCCTTTTAGTCCTGATCTAGGAGCTGCTTTATTGAGTCCTTGTTGTAACCATAAAACATTATCAGAGGAAACTGTTCTCAGGTCAGCTTCGAAAGTTAGCCGTATGTTACATATGAGAGTACAGTGTGTTTCATGACTTGTCCTATCCTGTTCCTGACAGGATACCAGTGAAGGTATGATGGAAGTTTTATAGATGCAGCCCAGGCTGCAGGTAATCACAGGGGCTGCTCTGGTTGCCTGGTGGCTCGGGGGAGGCACCCACATTGCAAACATTCCAGAGAAAGCTGGGGTGGATCTGTGCACACATTCGCCCTGGGACAGCAGATTCCCAGAGCGCCGGCGACCCAGCTGTTTACCAGGGCCTCTCTGTCAATGGTGAACTGCACATCTGGCTTCTTCAGTTATTTAATGGTCTGAAAACCTCTGTGTGGGTTTAATTAAGTTTTTCTGATTACTTCCCACTAAAACATAATTAAACTAAATGTTAAGAGAGTGGTGCCATATTACTTTTGATATGTAACAAAGGTATATCTAAAGTTCAGCTCAATTAAGTTAATTTTAATATCATTGTACATATATATACTGTTGTGTCAAAACCTTGTGAACAACATTTCCTTATTATAGCAACAAGGATAAGACAGTAAAAAATAGCTAAACGTAGCTTGTAACTGGAAAGACCTTCTGCTAGGTATTAAAACTAGCAGGACATTTTTTTCTTACAGTACTGTTAGATGTAATTCTAAGAGTAACTAATATGATTGAAGACCAATTAAACTGTTAAAAAAGGAACACTGAGACACTGTCTTTTGTTGTACCATGCTCTGTAATAGGGTACGCACATAAAGGCCATGAAAAGGGTATTTTGTCAGAAGAGGGCAATTATGCTAGTATAGAGCACTTCCATGGGAAAGTACATGTTTGACTTGTGCGTGTGTGGATGTTCGGCATTTACTGGGTGCCACATTGCAAACTTTCTATGCGTGAGTGATTTGATTATGACACAAACGCTGCTGAGGGAAAGTCACTTAGTCACACTCGGGTGGGCAGGAGCTAGTGCAGCATGGCATGAAAGCTGGCAAGCCGGATGCCTTACTCGCTTTGGGTCGACGACCAAATCTCTAGGACCTTAACCCAAAGCATGTGTGTGCGTGTGTTGGTGTTGATGCATCTGTGCGTGTACTGCAAAGACATCTTTCCATCCGTTGTGTTCCAGTACACAAAATAAAGTTCCAAGGAAAGGGCTGAAATGTAATGACAGTTCTGCTAGTGGATGCATTTACATTTACATTTACATTTATGGCATTTAGCAGACGCTCTTATCCAGAACGACGTACACTAGTGATTAGTGGATACAGCAGTTATTGTAAAAGTCAGATGGAAACTGGAAGGCTCTAGGAACATGATGGAGATAGCAGCGGGCAGTATAATGTTTCATACTGTGGAAAATTTGTTCAAGGTATAAGTTTCATAATTACCTTAACACCGGTATGCCACAAACAAGCAGAGAACCTGCCTAAAGCCACCACTTTAATTTGGAAGTGTCACAAACAGCACAGTTGCTTAGCATAAATGTGTTGCTAGTGACAGTAGGCTAGCACAAATGTGCCCACATGGACAAGGTGAGAGTTACATTGCAGGAAAGACACTCGAAAACTAGTGGGATAAAACAGACCTGCAGAGCAAAGAGAGGGAGAGAGGTGATGATCAAGAATAGTATGTGTCAAAGAGAGGAACCTCATCTGTCGTTTGAAAGTGGTTTGGTTTCAAAAAGACTGACTTGGATCAAAAGAACATACACTGATGTTTGCCACGCCACTATTGTGGCCGGTCACGGAAACACTAGTGACCTGTTTTGCCTCAAAACAAAACAAGATCAAGACAGCTTGTGATTACGGTCAACAGAGGTGAGATCATCAACAAGCTGTGTCTGTGACACGCAGAAGGGTCTGACACGTGCTCTCACCTCACTGGTATTAGCACAAAGCTCTGCATTTGACTGTAAAAACAAACTCTGGACCGAAGAAACAAATGCAATTGCAGTCTGTTTATGCAATGACCTATCCTTTAATGAAGAAGCAGCTTATACCCAATCTAGGAGTAGTTTAGTACACTTTGGATTGTCTTTAAATTAGTGTTTACAAACAATTTTCAAAAGATATCTTCTAAAAAGAAAGCAGTAATGACCAGTCTACCTATTTATTGTGCATGTTTGTCTTTGCTATTTTGAACAAAAAATAGACATATTTCAGTTGTTTGATAAACCTATTCATAAAATAAGCCACTGATAACATAGAAAAAGTACACTTACTGTTTTCTAGTAGGTTTCTGTTTGGAGAAAAACAGTTATTCACAATACTGTGATATATACACAAACCACCAGAAATGTTCATTATATTACAATATATTTTTGTCCATACTGCACATTGCTAGATTTAGTTGGGAGAAACTGTTGAGGGAGTCCTTGTGAAGTGTTTCACATCCCTTGAATGAATTTAACCTCTCTTTTAGTCCCGATATCTCTCTGTTTGCCTATTGACCATTCTGTTTGACTCTCTCTTTCTCACTCTCTCTCTCCCTACACTTTCAAGTGTGTATACAGTGATGAACAGAGCTATAAAACATTCTGAAATGGCTGAATGTGTCATATTTTAAACGCTGAGATCCCATCTTATGGCTGATAACTTAATGAAACCATTAATGTAGATAGTTATGCTAGGCTATGATATTCATTATTTAGTAAGTTCGTATTCACAGAAATCTTGAATAACATAATTTAAAATCTGGGAACATCTGTTTAAATAGTTTATAGTTTATAATATGTAAATCCATATTGTATGTTATTGCTGCATATGAAGTGACAAAAATGTTTATTTGGCAAGTATTTTTACATTTTTGTAATGGCAGTGCATATATACTTTGAATCTGCTCAATACTTTACCCCTTTTTTTTGTTTAATGTGCTCAGTATCATTTCAGAAGAGTAGAAAACAATGCCTGGTGTATGTTTCTTCTTTTCACCCTAATTTATCCATTCCTCCAAGTAGGCCATGCATTACATGTGTTTAATTCTTACGAACAGCTTCTGTTCCAGAATTCCCAGCTTTCACTTTGGCTTGATTGACTTGGAAAGTAAACTGTGTTGATTGACATGCTCACTGAATTTGCGTAATTCCTGAGGGTGAAGCTTGGTTCAACTGTTCAGCGTTAAAAATTTCATCTCCAGCAATGAGGCAAGTTTTTCTGTATTTGCATGAGTCTCATCAAAATGTAAATGGGGAATTGCTTGTTAAGAAGAACGTAGTTGGGGCGAGAAGTTATGGAGAGATAAGAACACCTGATTCTGATGGTATCTGCCATTATGAATTATGAGTCTATCTTTCTAGACTTGAGTACGACTTCCTATGTGCATTAGTATGCAAATTTCCCGCAGTGGATTTATTGTTTGAGTTAAGTTGGGTGGGAGTGGGACGACCATTTCAAATTAGCAGGATGAGCATGTGATTGTGTTTCTATAGCAGAGGCAGTGTAGGGGCGGTCCATCACCACCCTTTACAGCCACCATCACCATCAAGGATTCACATACACCATCAAGGACTGACATGTAGAACATTAAGATTAAATACATACATCAGTCATGCCCCAAAGAGCCATTCAGGAAAAAAATAGAGAGAATATGTTGAAAATGAGATGTAAATACATTAAGCAACAAATATCTGCCAATGGAGTTAGCAAAAATTACCTAGGTTTTCTTGAAATAAGAAATAATATCTAGTTCTTCACATCTCTCTAAATGCCCTAAAACTAGTAAGAAAATGCTCGGAATGTTACGGCTGGGATCACATCGATTTACCAATAATTATTGATGACCTCCCTGCAATCAATAAGTGGAATTAATTGCTTTTTCCCCATTTGTAAGCATGAGAGCTCTGCACTCCATTCTTTGCTTTGTTTTCACACAGCACCAAGAAGATTGTGAGTGACCGTGGCAGGTAAAGTAAGGAAAACAGTATTTTCAGAAACAGTATTTTCATTCTTAAGTTTAGATTAATGTCTATACATCTTCAAGTCTTTTCACACTGAGGCGCCTTCAATGGATGGTAAAAGCGAGTGTGATGTTTAACGCTCTAAAGTTTCAATGGACTCGCACAAAGAAGACGAAGAGTAAAAAATGGATCCATCAAGTGGTAATGGTGATGAAGTTATCTAACTCAGAGAGACACTGCTAGGAAAAGTTCATCGTTGACTCACAGCTGAAATCTTTCTTCTCCACGGGCAACCGTGAGCCATGATTTGAAAGAAAAGACATCATTAGTGTCTACATTTTCAGTAAAGCCTCAATTAAGTTTTGACAAGTTATACACACATAGTGTCTTCAAGAATTACTGCCACCCTTGTTAAAGGTGACAAAAGGCTTTTTAAAATTTCACTTTACCAGTTATCTCTATATTCTACTGAAAATACAAAAAAAATACAGTGATTTGAGAAATCTGAGAATAAAGCAACCATTAAAAATAAAGTCAAATATGTCACAATTGTGAACATTTTGAAATAAGAAAATGTCCATTTGGAATACGCCCATGCATATTTAACTTATTTTAAGTTGGTCTAAGCAAAAGTGTGTTTACCTGCACAAATCAGGGAACAGATGTAATAAAACAGAAAAAGAGAAATAAGAAAAAATTGACTTAAAATGCCCATATTAGCAGTTAAGGTAATCATTAAGAAGTTTAAGCAATTTAAAATTATCATGAATCAACCTGGAAGAGGACATAAGGCTATTTTGTCAACAGAGGGTGGAAGTAAAGAGAAGGAAAGAAGTAAAAGAAATCTCCAAAGACAGAAGTTTCAGAATTACAGAGTTTGAAGTAACTTGGGGTCGCCATGTCTCCAAAACATAAGATGTCATCTACATGCCAACAAACTGTTTGGAAGGTGTGCCAGGAAAAAAAGAAAGCATAGTCTTTCCTATTTATTCACTACAAGCAAAAGCACTGTAGGACTCCCCTGGAACTTTAACTGGAACAGGGTGCTGTGGTCAGACTAAACAAAAATGTAGGTTGGTCTGGCATAGAAATAAAGACGACTACAGAGAAAAGCACCTAATATCAAGCATTACATATGGTGGAGGAACCGTGATGCTAGGAGTTTTTCCTCTAAAGGCCCTGACAATATTGTTCACAAACATGGCATTATGGATTCCAGGGAGTACCAGGAGATTTTAAATCAGAATCTGGCTGCCTCTGCCAAGAAGCTATAATTTAGTCGTGGTTGGATTTTCTAGCAGCACAACAATTCAAAGCACATCAAAATCCATTCCAGAACTCTTACTTAAATCCAGTTAAAAACCTGGGATTGAGCTCAAGAGGAGAGTGAGAAGACCCAGGACTTCCAGATTCTGTTCATAAAAAGGGGGTTGCATAAAGTCCAAATGAGGTTATTAATAATTATGACATATGTTTTTTGAAATAAAATTTGAGATCACCTGTGAATCTTTTCTTGTGGTAATGAACTCATGTGGAATGTAGATGTTTTCTTTATTTGATAATTAAAGACAACATTTGATAAACATTAAGGGGAATTTTCTTCAGCCTTTTTTACTCACATTAAAATAAGGGTGTCAATCATTCTGAAGGACACTGTAGATGTCACATTTGGCGTCTTTCAAGACAAAGAACTGAATGAAGTGCTAGCATTTGATTTTAAAATGGCACAGAACTGTACAGCTTTGGCTACACTGAATCCCAGTTGATCTAATAATTAGTTAATAATGAATTATCATGCCAGTCTTGCAAAATGTTACACTTTATTCTCTAATTGAGTCTCAGATTCCTAACATTATCAACTTACCAAAAGTGTGTTTTCTTACTAATTTTAAGATATTTAAGATTTTAATAAGATTTTAATTTTTATATATATATATATATTAGTAAAAGTATCTTGTGTTCAGTATATTTGTGAATTGTGTATACTTGTAACTTAGCGCACTATGCATATCTGAAGAGGAAATATTTGAGTAAAGAAAGAAGCTGAGTTTGTTTCTCTGATGTGTCTCTAGGTCTCTCCAGGCTCCCCACAGTCACTCCGGTTCGGCTTCAGCCAGACCTGATCGATTAAACAAGGGACAAAAGGATGTTTTGCATTCTTTCTGCTAAAGCCTGGAAAATGCTGAATCGACATGTTACGGCAGCAGCGGAATCGACACACTATGGCTGGTCAGCTACCACCTTTTATGCTTTAAGTTGAAGGTATTTAATGTGCCAGAAGCATGTATGTGTTGGGTAGTCTATTTGAGTAATCGCATCATTCCGTTTGCACAGGGCCATGGTAATACAGCCATTTCTATGTAAATTGCGCTTTGTGCTGCACCGCTGGTGGCTCGTATCAGAAAGCAGAAAAGTCGGCGGCTATGGAAATAGCACACTTGGCAAATCAATGTGATGACAAAGACTGTGCTGCTACATGCAAGGTGATTACAAACGCATTGTTACAGTAGTTCAGTTTGTGGGTAGCATATGGCAGTTTAGGTTGCCAATCCCTCAGAGCTTATCCCTCATGTTTGGCTGAGAGATGGCTCTCTGGGAGAGAGATAGCAGCGGGGGGGTTAGGGTTCAGAGACAGTGAAGACGATACATGCAGGGGCTTGCTTTGTGTGCGTCCGTTCAAGATGAGAGGCAGACAGTTGGGCGCGTTTTCAAGTAACCCCCGCCGGGATGCTTTCGACACGCCAGCAGCCAGGAGGCTGGAGAAGTGACTCATTCTAAATCATAGGCCTTTTTCAGGTCTTGTCCTTCATGTACTGAGACACATAGTAATTATGGCACAATAGCGGGTGTGGTCTACAAGTCAGTGAAGAGGAGAACACTTCACATAACACCTAATCTCTGAAGAAGGGTGAGAGAGAATTTTGGCCAAGGCAACACATGCACACACATCGCTTAGCCTCACATAAACAAGAAGAATTTTGTTAATATACATATATATAAAAAAAACAACACTCACTCACACGCAGTCTCACACAATCAGAATCAATATTGTTTATTAGCCAGATCTGCTCTCACATGCATAGAATTTATGGTGAGTGCTCGCACAATAACAGATGTGTTCAAAATACATCTTAATGTATTCAAAATAAACAAATAAAATAAATGTATACAGCATAGATAGGGACTCAAGTCACATGCTAATGTGACTCATGACTTTAACTGGTTCAGGAGTCTTGCCCATAACTAATTTGCAACTCAACTCGGACTCACCGTTAACTGACTTGTTACTAAACCCAGATTTACCCTTAACTGAATCCTGACTTGACCTGAACTTGCTCTTAAAAGGCTCACAACTTGACTCAGACTCACCCTTGGCTGACTCATGACTTGACCCAGCTTTACCCTTAACTGACTCCTGACTTGACATGGCCAGACTCACCCGTCAACTGGTTAGCGACTCAACCTGGGAGAAAAAGCACAAACAATACTGATTAAATGAGCCAAACACAAGCAAATCTGACTGACTGACCTGCAGCCTTAATGAGGTAAATGAATAACATTCACAACTCACTATTCACAGGGTGTCAGTTTCCGTACAGCTTCAAATATTGAGCCTTTTGATATAGAAAAACTTGAGTGAGGACAGGACAAAGGGCAATGAGTAATTTAACCAATTTTAAAAGACTGGTAGACTCAGTTAGGATCTCAGAGACTCAGCACCCAGCTCAGACTCCCATAAATGAACTCAAGACCCTCTCTGATATACAGCATAAAAATCTGCAATATTGTTCAGTGAACTAAATAACAGAAAGTGGTTTAAGAAGCAGCCACACCGAAAAATATGTACATAACAATGAATTGGTAAAGTTGGGTAAACAAAAATGTACACACTCCCACCCACACACATTATACCTGAGAGAGGCTGCAGATTTGGAAGAGCAGATGCACCTTAGGACAACAGGCTGGTTGGCATGACAACACCCCCGGCCCGCGCTGTGTGAAATGTTCCTTAGAGACTTTTTTCAATCTTCTTTGCACTCACTTTTACAGACACCACCCTCCACTCTCTCTCTCTCTCTCTCTCTCTCTCTCTAACCTGTCACATTCCCTCTCTGTTCTTTTGGCCTTGTGTCCAAACACAGCTGTTCAGAGTTTCTCCGTGGCACGACTGATTGTTGGAACTAATCATTCAGTGTGTTAATAAAGGCATCTCTCCTTGAAACCAGTGTCACGAAAGCTGCATGCAAACTCCTGGTAGTGCTCTAGGAAAGGCTCGCATAGTCTCCTCGGGAATTTTACCCCATTTTATTTTCACTTTCTCGCTGCCTTTTTATTGCTTTTTCAGTCCCACATTTTCCGCTTCTAAAGATAAATGCTGCGACAGTGCTGCAGAGAGCCATATTTCTAGAATAAAGGTATAGGAATTTATATTTTATGGTCACATTTATTCTGAAGGCCTGCAGGTAGAATAAGGCTGTAAAGAGAAGGAGAGCAGGAACAGAATTCCAAGTCTGCAGTCCTAAGTCTTAGTCCACCTTAACAAGCTCATCCCCAGTGTGGGCATATTACAAAAATATAAAATACAGTTTGTCTCTGATTCTGTTCATAGCATTAACCCTACTGTTTATTTCACAGGATAGCACACAGCGTAAATTGATGCCTCATTGTTTAAGGATTTTATATTAATGACCGTATTAGGACTAATACGGTCCTAATAAAGGACTGCACTACATCATCAGTGAGGCTTTTCATTCACATAATAGTTCAAAATTCTGTTTCTTTTCATCATAAATAATGTAATATGACAGAATACACTGTTATCAATTTAATAAACACTCTTGATACACTTTCTATCAGCGTGGCTCTGGTGATCAAATCCCGTTCGGATTTTACGGAAAAGCCAACTGTAAATTTACCATGATTCTACATTTTGGGTGCAATTTGTGTCCCACTAATTTTGCATGTATAGATAAGCATATAAAGTTAAAGTAGAAGATAAGCGTGCTTTACTACAGTCCATTTTCATGTTCAGATAAACCACATAAAATTAAATCACATTAATAAAACAAATAAATCTATGTAAAAAATAGCATTCTGGGCCACCTCACTATAATTACACTTTGCCTTGAAATATAATTTATAAAATACTTTAGTTTTTGCATCAGTTTCAAAGCTTCATGCTGGAAATATTCATTAATCATCCATTATAAGTTGGATGTACAATTTAGAACATCTTGGGAAGGAGGAAAAATTTCCTGATTTTCTTTTCTTCGTTTTCAATTATATTATGATATTGGCTGATGAAGTCGGTTCAATGATGTTACCCATATTGTAGACTGAAAGTAAACTTTACATCATATTTCATTTCATTATCATTGGAATGTCCTAACGTACATTTGTCATTAGTATGGATGCTAATGTGTATTTTCAAATTTTATGATGAAAAACATCATCAGCAAATTGTGCTTTAAAATATTGTTCCTGACATGGATTAACACACTTCTGAATGGCTAAATGCAGTTTTTTAGATTCCATGTTGGAAAATAATAAAAAAATAACAAATTGCACTTAAAGTTAAAGCACTTAAAGTTTACTAAAGTTAGAGGGGCTAAACGGCACCCCAGTTATTGAAAAACCCAAATCGCATAGTGACCGAATTCTCATCAAATCACTCAAACTACATTCAGGTAGTCAGAGACCGATCTTGACCAATACAAGCGTAAATGAAATGGTTTTTCTATAACCGCATAGAGTTATGGAAGCAGAGATGCATCTCCTGAGGGCTGCTCTGCAGGTAAGAGGATAATCAAGGAAATGTAGCTGTTATCCCCAAACCAAGCGTCTTCCTGCATTCTGAGCTGATAAAAGCCTCCGAGCCAAGCTGGAGGATTTGTATGGCAACAGTGGAGAATGCTTCCGTGAAAGTCAAATGGAAATCACATATATGCTATGGCTGTTTTACACATGATAGTAAAACTGGATCACTCAAGAGGATTTTTGTGAAAAAT
>JBBPCZ010000136.1:8463121-8476190 GCA_037974445.1 Brycinus macrolepidotus
ATATACGTTTGCATTTACATTTTTCTCACACACACACTCATATTTATATGATCTAGACATGAAACACATGTTAACGTAAGGTGTGAACAACCTTGGGCTTGCATATAGATTCTGTCCAGTGTTTTGTGCATGTGTGTGTGTGTGTGCATGTGTGTGTGTGTGTTGAAGTGCAGAAAATCCAGATGACAGTGTATGGACGGTGAGCTTTCTGGAATGTTCCCTAGCTGTGTTTTAATGACGGGCCTCCATCAGGGCATGACACTGCTATCCATGTTCTGTTTACCTAACCCTTCTTGCCCTCTCTCTCTCTCTCTCTCTCTCTTTCTCTTTCTCTCTCTCTCTGTCTCTTTCTCCATCCTTCTCTCCCCCCACCCTTCCCGTCTGTTCTTTTTACTGTGTCAGGAGATCTCCATGGTCAATTAGCATTTCATGCTGCCATCATCACACACACTCAAGAGTTGACAGCTTGGTGCTCGTCTGTTGAGCTTCTTTTGAAAATGTACCTAGTTTTGTGTCTGAACGAGACACAAAACTCTTTTTTAGAGTGTGTTTGAGCAAGTGCATAGACACACCGTGATGCTTGAATGGAGCGCATTTGTGTGCGAGTATGTATTGAATTGATATGTTTGAGAGGGGATTTACTAAAATTGAATTGACATGCATTTCTATGTGTGTGTGTGTGTGTGTGTGTGTGTGTGTGTGTGTGTGTGAGTGTATGTGTATGTGTGTGTGTATGTGTATGTGTGTGTGTCCATGTGTGTGTGTTGAATGAAAATATTTGAGAAAGGATTTTAGTGTGTGTGAATATTCTCTGTGTGTGCCCTCTCTCTCCAGGTGCTCCTATAGCTCACACTGCCTCAGTCTGGCAAAGGCATTTATGAAGCACACTCACACACCTCACGCACATGCTATAATTTATGACATGCTGATGAGTAAAGAAGGTGCATGAAAGGGTGATAGGGGCTACTTCAAAGGAAATGTTTGCTTTTTCCAGCCCACCCTGCCCCTCCCCTCCTGCCTGTCTCTCCATCTGCGTATCTGACAGCTGGAGCACTCTCATTCACTCCCTTATTCTATTGCCTTTGCTATTTTTGCAGTCAACATAGCACTGCATAGATGAAGTGTCAACTCAAAGCCTGTCGCCACACATACAAATGAAGCTGAAAACATGTTGGTGTTTTTGTGAGATAACATGTTCTAGCCTCTGTTATACACCCTGAAGAGGATTACAGTAGGACCAGGGATTGCCAGCTAGTTTACAATGCAATACCCATCACAATACTTGGGTCACAAACTGATATATCATAAAGCAAAATGATTTGGTAGTTGGGTCATAAAGCTCAAAGCTTGCATCTCTACTGGTTAGTCATGGTGAATGGCAAATTTGGTATAGATGGGATGCCATTCTTGCAATAGATTTTCTATCAGTTGGTGTTTTGATGATGCTGGTGGAGTGTGCTATATGAAATGTCAATCCACAGTTTCCCAAAGGTGTTCAACCAGGGTTAGATGGTAACTGCAGGGACCATGGAGTATGATTTACAAATCATTCTCTGACCCCTCATACCCTGTGCTTTATCCTGGTATCCTAAGCGACCACTCCCACTGAGAACAAATGTTTCCTCATAGGATAAAGGTGAATAGTCAGAAAAATTTTGCGCTGATTTGCAGTGAAACTTCCAGTGTTTTTTGCAGTGACAAATTAGGCCAGTAAAATACCCCCAACACATAACAGACCTACCGGACTCCATCTCACTGAAGAAGTCAAGCATTCAGACCTATACTGTTCTCTTGGTGCACACCACACATGCACTCGCCCACTTGTGGAGAAAACAGTGAAGGATGACTCATCTGACCATTTAACTTTTCTCTGTAGGTCAGTATCTGTGATTTTTACTTCATTGACATTTCAGATGTGTATTCATCTTTGTAATAAAGGTCTTATTCACTGCAGCCCTACCGTAATATTCTCTTCTATGTAGTTTTGGATGGTTGGACGGTAGTTTTTGATGTCATTTTAGTCACTGTCTCTAATGAAACAACTGACAGTTGTGCACCCTTTGTAACAGAAACTCCTGCCACTGGGCTTGCTCTGCATTTTTATACATACATACCACAGAGCATGGTAGGATTTTCAGGATTTTTCTTTCATTTGTATCCCATCTGTTGGAGTTAAGTGGTTACTTCATCCAAATGACTAAACCACTGATATGGAGATAGATAGACAGACATACAGACTTATGCACATTCTGTCTGCCAGTATTTAGGCTGCAAAACAATATTCTATTAAAGTTCGTTCATTATGTGTCAGATGAAAAAATCAGTTAAGTATTAAACTCTTTAAGTCTAGTTCGTGGTAGAACCACCTTTTGCTGCTATAAGGCTTTAAGTTTGTTGGGGTAAGTTTGTAGCAGCTTGGCACACTTTTCGGGAGTGATATTCATTCATTCTTCCTGGCAGATTCGCTCCTGGCAGATTTGTTCAGTGGTATGTTGCAGCTTCCAATTTATCCAGCTGGGATATTCAAATGCTTGGGTATTATTTTGTTCATTTTCCCATCTTGTGCATGTCTGTAGCTTAACCTCTAATTTTCTTCGAATGGTCTTCGCTCTTCATTTTCACAGCTTTCTTCTAGAATTACAGTTTAAAGGACTTAATATTTTACTTATGTTCAATTTCATCAGGTAAGAGGTCTTGTTAGAGTCCTGAAACATTTGGGGCTGTGGTTTTGATTTGTTGACACGGAGGGGAGTTTTGAATGTAGGACAACTGTGTGGCACAGGCCTCTACAGTCGTCCCTAATTGTGAAGTAGATGGATCTAGTATGTGGGTTTCATTCCTCTCAGCCTTGTGTGTGTGTAATGAGCCATGTTTTAAATTCCTAACATTTGAACTGATTGATTATAAACAAAGGGTGTTTAACATGCAGTGTTCAGCCAGCTGTTAAGTCATTGCTGCTGAACCAACTTAAGAAATGCACAAAAAAGGAAAGAAAGAAAAGAGAAAGGGGAAAAAAACAAGGCCTCTTCCAGTTGTCTTGCCCATATTGGTGATTAACTGAATGCATCTATTTGCTGACTCTGCAGTGCCACATAAGTGTAATAGCAATGTGTCTTAATTTCAGTGCACTTTGAATTTACTTCCAACTTAAAAGAGTGAGAGGCTCTCTGAACTGGCTCCTCCCAGATGCCAGTTTGCTGTGTTTTTTTGACTCTGTCTGGCATTACTGCAAATTAAAAAGAAAATCTTCGCCATCTGTTGGGAAAGCTGCACATGGTGATAGCTGCACATAGTGGAACACACTCTGTGGTCTTGTTGACAGATTTGCCACTGTATAACATTCGAGTGGTCCTTCTCTTGTGCAGTAGCCTTAATGCGTGCACCGCCTCATTTGCCCTTTGCCCCCCCCTTTCTCCTCTCTCTCTCTGTCTCTCTCTCTCTCTTTCTCCCTCTTTCTTTCTCCCCCTCTTTCTCTTTCTCCCTGTCTCTCTCTCTGTCTTTCTCTCTCTCTGTCTTCTCTCTCTCTTTCTCTCTCTCTCTCTCTCTCTCTGAGGGCAGGAGTGATAGAGTTGGGATAAAAATAGAAAAGCTTCACAGATCACTGTGCCAGGCAGAATGTAACATCTGCTGCACTCAATTTACACAGAACTGTTCATCCTCTCTCTCTCTCTCTCTCTGTATGACTCTCTTGCTCTTGTTTCTCTCTGTCTAGCTTTCTCATCTGTATATCTGACTGACAGCATCTCTTCTGTCTATTTTATAGGCACCAAGGTAAGTACAAAATGACCAAAGTCTAGTTCAATTAGAGTGTACACTTTTTTGAATCATTATTTCATTACTTTTGTTCTTTTGTTTCTGTAGACTCTGTTTGATATTCTAAAGACCTTGGAAAGAGAGCTCTCTCTCTTTCTCCCTGCCTCTTTGTCTCTTCTTACTCTGCCCCCCCCCTTTATATGGACACTGTCACTCATGCCAAAACATGCACACAGTTACATCCGAAGACACATTGACACATCTCTCTCTCTCACACACACACACACGCACATACACACACACTTAATGCAGAGAGACACACAGCTCAGGCAGCTACATAGAAATGCACTCCCATCTCCAGCCTGGCAACCAGGTAATGTTCTCATTGATGCACACCCAAAAAAAAAAAAAAGAGAACGAAATCTCTCCCTGAACCTTTTATCCTCCTCGCACGAATTTCACGGTTGACAGATATCGTCATCACACTTTCATGTCCTTGTCCGTCCTGATTGTGGTTAAGCAGCCACCATGCAAATCCGCCAGCCCGCTGTTACCACAGGACGAATCAGAGCTCATTTCATTTAATGTATTATTCACTTTATTTATTTGTTTATTTGTTCATTTATTTATTTATTTATTCTGAGCATGCATCACATAATCTCATAATCTGCTTTTGCCCTGAGTAGTTCTCTCTTCTCTAGGAGATGAGCCACCACACAAAAACACACACACACACACACACACACACTCATACACCTTACAGCTGCGCAGTCAGCGAATTCAGTAAGAAGCTTAACTTTCATTGAATCTCCATTTTTATTATAGTATCTTCCATCCCTCATCACATCACCTACAGTGACGTATTGGACACAAACACCCACCCTCCCACTCCCCCCTTTCTCACACTTATGCAGGCCACTGGGAACCAGCACACTCACTCACACCTTAACACTCTCTTAGTGGCTGAGAGGTGTCTTTCTGTTGTTTAACTGATCTTTCCCTGCTACGCCCATAAATGCATTCTTTCATTGCAAGTGCTGCATTCAAATAAACTAAAAACTGCAGTGCACAACTTTAATGCTGTCAAAACATATAAATTATTCACATTGGACCACTGTAGTGTTTGTTTAGAGTCACTACAAAGCATGGTGTCTCCAGTTTAAAATGCTGCTCTACTGAGACTATGTAATTGTAGATAATCAGAACTGGACAGGTCGGAAATCTAAATGAACGTGCCATTATTCTAACATTAGCTTGATTACATGACAAAAACTAGGCCAGATACACTATATGGACAAAAGTATTTGAACACTTATTTATTGAACTCAGATGGCCCCTTACTTCCAGTGAAGGACAATCTTAATACTTCAGCATACCAAGACATTTTGGACAACGCCATGCTTCCGACTTTGTGTGCACAGTTTGGGGAAGAACCTTTTCTATTCCAGCATGACTGTGCCCCAGTGCACAAAACAAGGTCCATAAAGACATGGCTGGATGAGTTCGGTGTGGAAGAACTTAACTGGCCCACACAGAGTCCTGACCTCAACCCCATCCAACACCTTTGGGATGAACTGGAATGGAGATTGGGAGCCAGGCCTTCTCATCCAGCATCAGTGCCTGACCTCATAAATGCTCTGCAGAATGAATGGGCACAAATTCCCTCAGAAACTCCAAAATCTTGTGGAAAGCCTTCCAAGAAGAGTGGAACCTGTTATAGCTGCAAAGGGAGGACCAACTCCATATTAAAGTCTATGGATCTGAATGCAGTGTCAAGTTCCTGTTGGCTGTAATGGTCAGATACTTTTGTCTGAATATACAAAATACTTTTGTCCATATAGTGTAAATCCAGATCTATCAGATCTAGAAGGAGACTTTTCACATGCACGTTTGATAAATGCTCAAAATAACAAACAGGCAAATGCTACATCACAAGGCTGAATGGGATGTTTTATTTGCAAAGCTTGTCCAACCTCTCAACAGCTCATATGAAAGAATCTATTTTTAGGTGGAAAGCATGTACAGGTCAACAGTTTCAGAAGCTGATCTTACACGCAGCTTGCGAGAAGCCCGCAGCAGCGGCTCAGCTTTTCATCCTTTTGTCTTTCCCTTGGTGGGATGGAAATCAATCTCATTCCATCTTTCCTCTTTTGCTTTCTTATTCTTCCCTCCTTTTCTAACACGCAACCACCTGAAATCCCATCACTGAAGCCACACACACACACACACACACACACACACACACACCCCACACCACTTTTTACTTCCTTCCTCTGTGCTCCAGGCTTTGCAATATGAAAGGAGTGCTTTGTACATTGTGCTTTGTCTTGACCTCACAGTTAGATAATTACACTCACAATAGTGTCAGAACCTCACACCACGGTTGCCGCTGGCACATGCAGTTGAAGTGTGCAAATGCTTTGTCCATTTCAACCACTTTTTGTTATATTATGGAAATGGAAGGCTGAAGCTGACCTCCGTGTCCTCCTACGTCTGAACGTTCTAAAGGTCTAGATGTTTAAAAAAAAATAAACCTCCTCTTCAGAAGTAATGCTGTTTTGGAGCATCCGCTTTCAAATGCTCCTACCACCTAAACTCTTTTCTGTAGGCACTTGCAGTAAAAGGTGGTAGGAGGAGGTGGGTGGATTTGCTTTAGGTGAAACAAGAGTTCACTCTGGAGGTAAAAACATTGTAGGTGATGAGAGGAGTTTGTAGGAGGTAAGAGGAAGCATCTCTGCTCTGCCGGGATGATATGCTAAGAGCAAAACAGTATATTCTTAGAGCCAAAGATGATATTCTAAAAGGCAAAAACAATATTCTTAAAGTCAAAAAACATAATCTAAAAGCTGAAATCAATGTGGTAAAGCATAAAACTTTTCTAGAAACAGAAAATTATCATCTAAAACCCAGAACAATATTCTAAGTGTAAAAAAATAATTTATGCTAAACAATGCAGAGGAACAATGTTATAAAAGCGAAAGATTGTATTCTAAATGCATAAAATGACAGTAACAAAGTACATGCATTACATTACTCAAGTATACTTTTTCAAGTATCTGTACTTTATTAAAATGTCTTCATTTTTTGAGACTTTTCACTCCAGTACATTTCAAAGTAATATATCAAAACTCCACTTACTTTCTACACAATCATTACTCATTACTCTGATAAGGGACAAATCACAAATAATCACAAATAATGTGAACTAACTGAATTTCAATCATTGCGCTCCTTTCAATAAGCCCTGTTTCCAATCATAGCTTAGCAGCTTAAACTAGAACTGAGCTATGTGTGGTATTTTTAAATTGCATAGCTGATGTTACAAGAGTTTGGAAATAGGGGTAGTTTTTTAATCATTTACTAACCAGAAATGCAAGATAAAAGATGTGGAATATAGATTAAAGCATATGAAATACCACATTACCCATTAAACCTGTCAAAAATCACTCAAAACGGGTGCATTTGCATAAAGGTATGTGGCTGTGTTTGCTAAAGGTAGCATTGTGGATGAGCACCTGCTTCTAAATATTCAAATTCCAGATGCAATATAATAATAATAATAATAATAATAATAATAATAATAATAATACATTTTAATTTATATAGCGCCTTTCACAAACCCAAGGTCGCTTTACAATGACAAGTATAAAAATTTTTTTTTTTAAAAACTAAGTAAGGTGAGAAAAATAATCATTGAACAGAAAAGTTTTAAGTTGAGTTTTAAACTCACACAGTGAAGAACAATCTCGAACAGATTGAGGAAGAGACTTCCAAAGTTTCGGGGCAGCAGCACTAAAAGATCTGCCCCCCATGGTAGTAAGCCTTATACATGGAACGCTAAGTAAATTAGCAGAGGCAGACCTAAGAGATAAGTGAGGAGAATAAGGGGTTAGCAGCTCACGAAGATATGAAGGTGAATGACCATGTATTGCTTTAAAAGTAAGAAGTAGCATCTTAAACTTAATGCGGGCTGGAACAGGTAGCCAATGCAGCTGGAAAAGGATGGGGGTGATGTGTGCTGTACGTTCTGCAACTGAGTTCTGAATGTACTGAAGTTTTTGTATAGATTTGTCCAGAAAACCAAAAAAGAGTGAGTTACAGTAATCGATACGAGACATGATGAAAGCATGGACCAGGGTAACAGCGTCCGTATCGGACTGCAACTTAATCATACGTTTAACTCCTCTTCAGTACAGGACATACAAAAAACTAGCAACTTTCTGTCTACTCCTTTCTGAAATTTTGGATGTTTCCAAAGATCTAAAAAAATGTCACAGGCTACATTGTTCATGTCTAACTGTCACATCTTGTCTGTACCACGGGAAGAGGGGGCGCATACTCATATACTTTATTTACAGAATACAACTCAAAGAAGGCTCGAGGGCCAAAACACAAACAAACTCCAAACATACACGACAAGTACAAACCAAGGTAAATGTGAGGGTGGACCGACACCAGACCAGGCACCGGGGACACTTAAATACACACAGACACAGACAGGAACCAATGAAAACAGACCATCACTTATTACTAAATCCCCGGCCGACTGTGAAACCTTACTGGGAACACACCCATGTGTTGAAATAAGAGTTCATAGGGCGGCCTCTAGTAGCCGCTGACCGGGACGTAACACTAACCTAGCAGCTTGTCAGACGTAGCAACAGTAACCAAGGCAGCAAGCTATAGATGCTATCACAGCTACAACTTTGTGTTAGTGAAGAATTAAACAGATGTAACGGGTTGCCTGGGCAGGTAGGGGCTCTGTGACAGTGCTGTATATGTCTGCCCTTTTTACTTTGTGTTGAATGACTTTGTTGTCAATTTTGTTGCCAAGGGGCAGCTGGTGGCCTAGTAAGTTGCCCCTGTGATCGGAAAGTCGTGGGTTTGAATCCTATGACTGTTTGTGGCACCAATGAGGTACCCTTGAGCAAGGTACCGTCCTCACACACTGCTCCCCAGGCGCTGTGTTCCTGGCTGCCCGCTGCTTCACTTTGTGAAAGAGTTAAATGCAGAGAAGAATTTTGTGCTGTTCACACTGTGTGCTGTGCTGTGTTCATGTATGGTCACTTTACAATTTTTTTAACTCTGTTTAGCATGTCTGCTGTCAAACAGGTCTTATTGTTAATTAACATAATGCTATAGTCATTCTTGACGTTTTTTCTTTTTCCTTGCATTCATCCATTTTCTGGGCTGCTTATCCTTAACCAGGGTGTGCTGGAGCCTATCCCAGCACTCTTAGGGCAAAAGCTGGAGAAACTCCCTGGACAGGTTGCCAGTCCATTGCAGGGGAGACCAAGGGGCAGTTTAGCATCTCTAATTCACCTGATATGTATGTATTTGGACTGTGTGAGGAAACTGGAGTACCAAAAAACCATGCGGACATAGGGAGAACAAGCAAACTCTGCACAGAAAGGACCTTTCTGAATCGAACCCAAATCTTCTTGTTGTGAGGAAACAACTCTGCCCTTTTTTGCCCCTGAAGTACAAATATAAATCAAGAATTCCATTTAGTAAGGTAATATTTTCCATAAGGTATCTACTGACTTACAGGAACTGTGTACATTGTCTGTCAGTACCTTAAAGTCAAAAATGATAAAATCAGAAAACAATATTCTGGCTTATATTTGCCCTTAAGAAACCTGAAAGTGGCCCTCACACATCTGACACTGTTCTAAGAAGCTTTTGGGTATATTTTTGAAAGTTGTTGGCCTTGGCTAGTCACATGGAAAGTTGGCAGTGTCAGCGTGGCATATTCAGACAGCAGACAGTGACACATTGTGTATTGCTCTCATACAGCAGGCTCACTGGCTTTGGGTTCCTGTCCTTCTTTCGCTGATCTACGACCAGCCCTCTCTTGCCAAGTCTGAATGTCAGGCCTCATTAGAAAAACTCCAAAACTGGTCTCTGGGCATCACAGCTGGGCAAAGCAATGGTGTGCTGGGTGGAAACTGTTGGAGAAATATAGAGTGTAATTGTTATAGGGCAAGCACAGACAGTTTGCTTTCAATCCTGCGCTATGACGTAATGCCCTCTCTGTTCCAGCTGTTGAGAGACAGACTCAGCCAGCACAGATGAAGTACTCTCTTCTTGACTATGAAAATATATGTAATATATTTATGTTTGGTCTGCACACCATGAACACAGTTCTTTAATGGGTGCATGTGGCTGCAAAATGCAGTAGTGATGTGGCTCATGATATATTCTCAGCACATTACTGAGTCTTTGATGTGACATGGTTGAAGATCAGTCTGTATTGTTTTTGGGCAAAATTACTAGGTTGAATCATTCATTAAAACGCCCACCAAAACTCATGTGGAAAATCTGTTAGTCAGCACACAAAAGAAAGATCAGTGACTTGTTAGAGACTCGTTTGCACATTGCAACCTCTTGCGATATCAGTACTACAAAGTCCAGCAATGCTATAATGATTAAAAAACAATACATAAATGTGTGGTTTGTACAGTTCAAGTATTGCTGATGTAACTGCAATTTTCTTTGAGATTATTTATCTACAGTCTTATGCAAAAGTATTTGCACCCTTGGTATTTTGTTAATTTACTAATTGCAAATAAGTTAACACATCCTCGACAGAATGGCTTCATTTCAGTAAAATAAAAAAAATAAAACAAAATAAAATATTACATGTGCCCAGCTTTACATTCCAGTTGCAATATGTTCACTAAAAAAACTGTTACTATGCACTACACATTGCTGAAGTGTGTTCCCTGTAGAGCACTGGTTCTTAAACCGGTCTTCAGAGATCCCCAGACTGTCCAGATTTTTGCACCAACCAAACTCGCAAAACCCAGGGAAAGAGCAAAAACGTGGACCAGCTGGGCGTTTCTGAAGACTGGTTTCAGAAGCACTGGTGTAGAGGATGTGGAATCAGAATCAGACTCAAATTTACTGGCCAAGTATGTTAACACACACAAGGACTTACCGCCTGTTAGTGTTTCTCTAGTACACACAATATAAATATTATTCAGAGACAATACACAATATACGATATACACACAGATATTGTACATATTATTTACAGACAGAACATCATTTCTAAGTAATATTCAGTTGTCTGTCTGTCTATCCATCCATCCATCCATCCATCCATCTTTTATAAGCTGTTGTTAAAAGTCGAATATTGTGTGTGTGTGTGTGTGTGTGTGTGTGTGTGTGTGTGTATGCACGAGTTTGGCCACTTGTAGGAGGCAGTGTGTGTATAAGTGGGGTTGGAAAAGAAACAGAAAGAGAGCTGCATAGACAGATGTGTGTAGTCTATGCGTCAGTAGAAAAGTATGTCCCGTATTATCTCCCCGAGCAGCACATGCAGTCGCACTGTTTTCCCCAGCCAGCAAACACAGAGATCAAACAGGAGATTCTGGCAGTTCATCTCCGGGTCTGCGTGCTGTCCTGAAGTGGCCAGGCCCTTCATAATAAAACACAGCCACTTTTACAGCCAGCCAGGTCCTGCTTGCCAAAGATGAATCACAGATATAAAAGCACTGCGCCCCTCTATGTCATATCGCCCACGGTGATCAGACGGGACAGCTATGATGTAGAACTCTGTGTTTGGGCCGCATTCCTTGTCTTTTCCCATGCAGAATGCAGGGCAAGAGGAGTTTCTGACAACATCTATAAGATGTGATATGGTTTTCATTAGAGAGCAATAAACTACAATGAAACATATGAATCGTTTGGACAAACTGGCTGTCAGCATTGTCAGCAGTGTCAGCGGTTTCAACCGCAACTCTTTTAATCGAGCTGTGAAATCAATATTTAATGGAAGATATCACTTTCATGGACTAAACAGTTCTTATATAAATCCAAAAAAAGTCCAGGGGGAATATCGAGCAGGACAGCTTTTCTCAGAGGACTGCCTACAAACTCTAGTAAAGCATTGCATCATATCTAAAAGCCAAAACTGCTCAGAATTAAAGCTCAGCAGCACCAGGCATGAAATCAGAGTTAGAAAGGTGAAAATAATTTGCAGACATGCCAACCGGAGATTCCTCCACTGTCGAGGAACAGCTTATTTCCCTGGAAGAGAAGTTAGTCGGTGACAGTAGCACGCGCAAAGAGTTCCCAGCAGAAATCCACAGATGCACATTGCTGCTCACGGTTTGGGAAACAGCATGCACGGGCAGATAAGGCCCAGAGCGTTTGAAAAAGCAGAAGCAAGGCAGGGAGCGGCGCTCCGAGCATTTTATCTGTCCCCATCCTCGCTCATGGGAGCCCAGCCATGGAACCATAGCTCACTGCGCCTCACTGTTACTCTATCTGAACCATCAGCCAGACAGAGAGAGCAAGAGACAACCAGGGAGGGAGGAAGGAAGGTTGGAGAGAGAGAAAGTGAGAGCGAGAGAGAGAGAGAGAGAGAGAGGCCTCAGGAAAAATTGCAACTTCTCAGCTTGACGCTTTTTTAAATTAGCCTGAAAGAGTGGAGCCACTGTTTAGTTGCCACTATTCAGCTCGTATGGGTGGCTGAAGGGCATTTTAAACCCATTCGTCAAATAACCTGCGCGAACCCTGCAGTGATTGCTGATGAGAGGATTTATCCGCTTGCTCTTTCCCTTATATAGACCACGAGCAGTGATTTGATTTGTGTAAGAATGAGTCAACCTATCACTCAGCTGTATAGCTGATTCTTACAGACACGGAGGGCATGAATGCATAATTTCTGCATTAAAGTATTCATGGTAGACATGTCTTCTCACCAAGAGGCTGAAATCATTACATAGCCCCTCATAGACCGCATAGCCGGCATGCTGAGAGACTTTTGAAACTCTGGAAGACTTTTATCTGAAGTGAAGGTTTATGTCTCCGCCTCTGAGGACCATTTGCATCTCGTTTGAATTGTGCCCAAGGAGAGAGCACCGAGTGTCATGTCTAATACGGGGCGACTGCACTGCAGTGGCAAACATTAGCCTACAGCCTCCCATGGCCTTTTAGGAGCAAAAATGGAGTAATATAACACCCATTTGCAGATTACTTCCAGATAAAATGCAGTTTGAACCATATATACCTTATTACTAATTAAACCTGCGAAGTGGTCATGGTGTTAAAAGGAAAGGTCAGTGTGAAAAAAATAAATGCGTCATCATTCCTTGCTTAACCGTGCAACCTGCATACTCAGACATGTCTTTGTGGCTAGGCATAAAATCTGTTAGATAAAATTCATCGGTAGACATGCACTATATATCCAGAAATATCCAGACATCTCATCTAGTTGGTGAATCCAGTGACTGATGCATGAATTATGAAATCCTGAGTCAAAAATTTTTTCAAATTTGTTTTTACTCTTCTTAAGGCATGAAAAAAA
>JBBPCZ010000136.1:8485078-8497721 GCA_037974445.1 Brycinus macrolepidotus
CCATGTCTTTATGGAGCTTGTTTTGTGCACTGGGGCACAGTCATGCTGGAATAGAAAAGGTTCTTCCCCAAACTGTGCACAAAGTCGGAAGCATAGTTTTGTCAAAAATGTCTTGGTATGCTGAAGCATTAAGATTGCCCTTCACTGGAAGTAAGGGTTGTATAAAGTGTTGTGTATTTATTTGTTTTACATAATTTGAAAACGCCAACTGCCCTAAGCATTATGTGCAAATGTCTTTAGGAGTGGACCAGTAGAATTGGTCCAAACTTATTTAAATATCATTACATTAACTTCTATTACACATTAAGACTGTTTGTTTTTACTTCTTCTTCTGTAAAGTTCTTCTGTAAAGTTGGAGTAACTTTAGCTCTGATATACAAACACATTTTCCTGATCTAACAGTGATAACAGTCCACACTGTCATAGGGTAAAACCGGCCACTGCTTTGTTGTATTGCATTAGGTGGCTGAAGCATTAAAGAGAACTAGACTTGCCTTCTGCCTCAAGCCTACCAATCCAGTTTCTTTTTGCTGCCAGCCACCCTTCCCCCTCCCCCCTCCCCCCTCCCCCTTTCTCACACACATACTCTCTCCCTCTCTCTTCCTCACAGACACACACTCTCTCTCTCTCTCGCACACACACACACATACACACTCTCTCTTTCTCCCTCTCTCTCTGTCTCTCTCTCTCTCACACACACACTCTCTCTCTCTTTCTCCCTCTCTCTCTCACACACAGAAACACACACCCTCTCTCCATCTCTGTCTCTAACACACACACAGTTTACTCTCTCTTTCTCTTTCTCACAAACACACACACTGATGTGCTGTGGTATAAACAGTCTCTCTCTCTCTCTCTCTCTCTCTCTCTCTCTCTCTCCTGCTGCAGAAACAGGAAGTTGTGAAAAAAATAAGCAGCAGAGCACTGTGCAAAACAAGGAAGTGGAGCTCAGCTGGAAAGGGAAAGCAGATCAGGCCAGAGCAGTGCTAAAGAAGGGCTAGCTCCTTTAGTCTCAGCCTGCTGCTGTGTCACAAAACTCTTTCAGAGGGAGAGACCATTACGGCTGTATTTCAGACACACTGGAGCACACAGAAGATTAGAGCACACGGACAAGCAGCAGGAGGGAGAGAACACTGTGAGTGTGTGTGTGTTTGTGTGTATGTGGCCCAGGGCATTCGAATGTTGCAGTCTTGTAGGAGCACACAGTTAAGAGGGTCAGGCCTGAGAGAGAGAGAATATATGTGTGTGTGTGTGTGTGTGTGTGTGTGTGTGAGAGAGAGAGAGAGAGAGGTATTACTAGAGAGGGATGTTCATGCTGTGCTGTGTGAATGGGTAGGGAAAGCAGGACGTCTCTATTCTTCTCCTGCTGTCCCGCAGAGGGATAGAGAGAGGGGTGGGAGAGGAATGTCAAACAGAAGCGAGGGGGGCTATAGGAAGGTCAGGACCTGACGCTGGACACCCTGGAGGAGGAGCCAGTGTGTGAAGTGTTTTTTTTTTTTTTTTTTTTTTTTGTGAGGGGTTCTGTGTATAGACGTGTGCTTTTAAGTTGCAGAATATAAAAGGGTGTGTGTGAGTTAATGCGAGTGTCCTATAGGACCCCTGTGTTATGTTTTTAGTGTTTTAGTGTTAGTGTTTTAGTTTTAGTGTTAAGGGCCAGTTAATTAGTTGATTAGCTTGATAAAGTGTATTAGAACAGGGAAACACCAAAATGTGCAGGAGAGGGGGCTTCCCGGACCGCAATGAGGAAAGTAACTCATTTAGTTGGCTCAATTCACATTCGATCAATTTTTACCCAGTTCTTGCTTGAAGTGAGTAAACTGAGACATATATGTTATCTGTGTGGATTCTACATTTAATTCAAGTAGTACATGGTTTGTGTGTGTGTTCTTAGTGTGTCTACTGTTTACAGTATCAGTGCATGGTATGTGTTCATATGTACACTGCTGAGAAAGTCAGCTGGTGGCTCTGTTTACAGTTTCACTTGTGTGAAGTGGAGGAGAGGGGGTGGTTAGAGAGTGATTTAGTGCGGCAGGCCTCAGCAAGGCTAAGTAGTCATGCGCTTATAGTGTGCCCAGAGCTGGGGCTATTTTTACATTGTCCTTTATCTGCCTGCAGGCTCCCCTGGGACCCTCTCTGTCTCCCTGCACCATGAACCCTCCAGGAGCATGCCGGGATAGCTGTGAAGATGAGAACGACCTGCCTCAGATGGATGGCACGTGCGATGCGTGCGAGCCAGACGAGCCACAGCCAGCAACACAGATGTGTGTGCCGTGTCATTTCGCCTTCTGTCAAGTCCATGCAGATAAACACACGCGCAGCACCAGACACCAGGTTGAGCCCTACTGTCCCACAGAGCAGCCTCCAGAACCAGTCCTGGATGTGAATGGCTTTGGACGGGTCGAGGAGGCCGAGAACGGGCTGGAGGGGGCAGAGGCTGCCAGAGGTGGAGGCCAGCAGCCGGAGGAAGAGGAGCAGCAGAGTGTATCTGAGGCAGGAAAGAGGGACACAGTGACCGTAGAGAGACTAAGGTGTAAAGAGCATGGTCAGGAGGGGTCACTCTACTGTAAACAGGACGAGAAGATTATATGCGTGGTGTGTGCTGTGCAGGGAGAGCACCGGGAGCATGAAATCATCACACTCAGAGAGGCCTACATGTGGCAGAAGGTGAGAACTACCTTGAGTGGATGGCCTATAATACACCATGCACTAAATATTTTTTATGATGTAGTAAAGAATACACTCACTGGCCACTTTATTGAAAACATATAGCCTCTCAGTTTAGAGATTGAGGCTGTTGTGACACAGCATCAGCAAAGTGTTAAAATGTACTATCACACTGTATCACCAAGCCTTCAGGGTGTCTTCTCTGGGAACAGGTCTCAGTGTCAGATCAAAATGTAAACAAACCATAGACCAATCAGCTAAAAGCTTGAAACTAATACGTTAGATTAGCACACACATTTTACATTTGTGCAACATTTAAATGCAATGCAATGCAAGTAGTTCGCAGCATATAACAATAAAAAAGTTGGTGTTTCAACCCCGAAACTTTAACAAATCAGTTATTAACAGCTCTCTTTTCTCCACCTCATGGATTTGTTTCTTCTCATAATTGTTTTGGGCGGTTTAAGCATGTTTTGATGAAAAGTGGCTAAACAGCAGTAGCCTGTTTTTGCTGAAGTGGAACATAGCATGATGCGTAACAATGCATCAAAGTAAAATTAGGGTGTTCATCAAAAACGGTATGTTGCATCATGCCACATTGCACTCTGACACTCACAGCTGCTGTAAACAACTTTGTTGATTACGGTGGGAGTGTTTTGGTTTTGTTATTGCCCGTTTGATGTTAGGACTATCTGTTATATGTTAGTAATGGCTATTCTCTAGTTCTTTTTAGTGACCAGTGTTTGACCCCAGACTTGCAGTGATGTAAAGGGGTGTAAAAATCCCAGCAATGCTGCTGTTCCTGATGCACTCATACCAGTGCCACACACAATCTACCATGGTGTTACCATGGGTCAGCTGGTGGTCTAGTTAGGGAGTTGCCCCTGCAATCAGAAGGCCGTGGGTTCTAATCCCAGGACTGCTAGTGGTCCTACTGAGGTATCCTTGAGCCAGGTACCGTCCCCACACACTGCTCCCCAGGCACCTTGTTCCTTGACTTTGGTGAATGAGTTAAATACAGAGAAGAATTTTGTGCTGTTCACACTGTTGTGCTGTGTTTACGTATGACAAATGGACACTTTACACTAGCATCACGTCATTGTTAGTGTTGTGTTGAGACTTAGTCCACCAGTTGAATAACATGTGGTCAACAGTGATCCTGTGACCAGAAACATACTAATGACATATGAAGGAGGGATGATAAATTTTACGTTGCCACAGATGAACTACAGTCTGTAATTGTACACGTATGTAGTGGTCCTGTATGATACAGACTTGTTATAAATGAAAGGAAAAACCGGAATGAATGAGTGGAGAAACATAATGAACACAGATTTCCAAATTGGTCTGCTGCATGAAACACTTGAGTACTCAACTTCATCCCATATTTAGAGGCATGAATGGGGAAAAAAACACATAGCAGGTTCAGTTCACCTTGATTTTGGATCAAGATGGGGAAAAAAACCTCTGTGTCTTTGAAAGAGATTTCATTATCAGGGAATGAATGGCAGGAGGTTTAGTCACAAAGACTGTTCAACTGACTAGTGTTTCAGTAATAACAGAGACTAAAGTGATATCTACATTTAGAGATTTTCTAGTCTAATCCTCTTTATGCTGCAGTAAAACATTTCTATCCTGGTGGGAGTGGTCTCTTCTAGGATGACCATAGCGCCATTTTTAGGGCTTAACAGGTCACTAAATGGTTTGATGATGAAAATTATATCAGTAAATCAGAAAATCATATGCAGTAGCCTTCACAGTAACCAGGTCTCAACGTGGTTGAACGTCTATGGGAGAATTTGGACCATGTCATACAACACTTTACCTTCATCACTGAAACCCAAACTGAGGAACATCTTTTAGGAAAATGGTTGCTCTATATTCCAGAGCAATGTTCCGGAGACTTGCCAAATCTGTGTCATAGCAGCACTGAAACTTTTCTGGTGGTTCATGACACCCTGCTGAGACACTTTGTGTTGTTTTTTCCTTTGTCACCTGTTTGTAGGTGAAGTAGTGTGTAATGTCTTAATATGAACACATTATGCTAAAACTGTTCTATAGTTGCAGTATTTTTATGCCTCAGTAAATTTTTATGTAAAAATAACCATTTACATCTATACCAGAACAACCACGTTGTAATAACTTCTTGTCAGTGGTATAATTCTTGAGGAACTGTAATGGCCTGAAATAACCTTGGGCCAGCAGAGGGGAAAAAAATGTTTTCACAATGTGTTTTAAGCATAAGGGTGTAATGGGGACACAGATGTGAGCTCGTAATAAACTCATTACTCATCCCCACTATGTGTTTAATGGAAAACCGTGCAAATACAGCTTACTAAGAAATGAAATGTTCCCACTGACTGTGATTTCTTCACAGTATTTAACTGAGCTTAATCTGCTACTGAGAATTATGCCCTTAGTCCGTCCATTTGGAAAGCACAGAAAGTGTGAGCATTAAACAGAAGCCCTGAGAGGGTAAGGCATATTTTTCACTGCTTGAATGGCAAATGGTCACTACATATATTCACTGATCAGCCATTAAAATCACCTGCCTAATATTGTGGAGGTCCTCTTTCCAGGTAAGTGATGCACACACACCCAGCCGACCACATTACCTAAAAGTAAACATAATTCATCGGAGCAGGTCTCATTTTTCCAGTGCTCCATGATCCATTTACGATGCTCATGTTTAAATTTTAGGCATTTTTGGTGGTGGGCAGGGATCAGCATGGTCACAGTCTGTGGTTACACAGCCCCATATATGGCAAGCAGCGAGGCACTGTGTGTTCTGACACCTTTCTCTCATAATCTGCATTAACTTTAAGTGCTACGGTAGCTCTTCGGTTGGATCAGACCAAATGCACTCCCCTCCCCTGGGCCATCGCTGCCCAAGTTTGCACTTCCTTGGTCTACGTTTGGTGGGTACAAACTACTGCATATTAGGAACGCCCCACAAGACCCACCAGTTTAAAGATGCTCTGACCCAGCTGTCTAACCAAGAGTGACTAGTCAGTGTCGCTCAGATCCTTATGATTGCCGCTTTTTCCTGCTTGCAACACACCAACTTCAAAACCTGATGTATCTTAAAATTCGTTCTTGTCTGTACTTGCATTCCCGTGGACTTGTGAAACGTCTTCAATCACTGCCCAAGTATGGTTCCTATTCAAAGTTCACATTCAGGCGAGTGCAGCTCAAGTAACTGGAACTGTTCTCGGCTGATGGGTTTTTTCACGGATGCTTGAAGAGGTGTCTCGTGTGGACAGTCAAGTTTCCCAGAATTTATTACACGCAAAATAGTGGCAATGCTGGCTGAGGAACTACCACACAACTACAGGTTTTCAGCAACCACCACCTGATCCACTGTATAATTTTTAGTAATATTTTAATTACTGTATTTCTAACCAAAAATGAATGCAAACATTCTGGTGTATTTAGGTCTGGGTGATTTGGCCAGTAAATAATATTGCTAAACTTTCATTGCGATACACAAAATATATCTTGATATTCTGAAATATCCTCTAAAGCACTTCGTAAGTGCTGGATTTAAAACTTTGATGCATAATCAGAGGAAGAGTAGGTGCTATCTGTGCTGCAGCGCCCCTACTTTGATGCTTCGTGATAATTTAATCTAAATCAACACTTCCATCCTCTGTTGACAAAATTATTACGGGTCTCCCCCCCCCCCCCACTTTGGCTTAGTGAGGTCAAAAATGTTGATCCAGTGTGGGAAGCTCATCTCTGAGTCCACTGTTTAACGTTAACACTAAAACACTAACCATGCCACAGACCAGCAACACTGCTAGAGGTCATGTACAGTCTAGGCTCAGTGTGAGCAAAGAAAATATTCCAGCACCCCGTTTAAAATACACTCCCGCGGCTATGCTTTGACGCATGCGATCACACCATGAGTAATGATTCTAGTAGACCCTCCGACATATGTCTGCATTAAAACATTCCTGTTCATATTGATTGGTGGTTTCTACTAGAACATTTCTTGAATGCAAAAGGAGGAACTCACCCTGTTCCCTGTGAGAGGGAGAGCCATAGGTGAGAGCGAGAGAAATGAAATGCAAAAGCGTGTTTCATGCTGGTGGCTTGAAAATTACATGACAACTCGATGTTTCTCCTATATAGTCATTTACTGCATCTCATGCGGAACAGTCCTCTCTTCTCCTCTCCTCTCCTCTCCTCCTCTTCAGCTGGAGATTTTTTGTTCTGTTTAGCAGTTTGAAAAACAACACCCACAGGAGGGGGTCACGCAAGGCCAGCAGTTTACTCATTGGTCTGCTTGTTTAATTATGTGCTTTTCTCCAGGTGTCAGGTCTGCTCCCCCCCACGTCTGTCAGTTCATATCTCCATATTCCAGCAGGCCTCAGGAGTGATATCTGAATGCAGTGAAGGAGATATTAGATTATATACATATTTATAGATGGACAGCAGGTTATTGTGGTGCAGGCAGTGTTAGCGTCTCATTATCCTTTTCTTTTTCCTTTTTTCTACTCGCTCTTCTCTTCTCCCCTTCAGCTGGGGATTTTTTGTTTTGTTTAGAGGTGAAAAACAACACCCACAGGAAGGGTTAGGGTCACACAAAGCAACGCGTTCAGGTATTCAGCATGTCATCAACCCATTTCTCTCTCTCTCTCTCTCTCTCTCTCTCTCTCTCTCTCTCTCTCTCTCTCTCTCTCTCTCTCTCTCTCTCTCTCTCTCACAGAGTAAAGAGGGAATAGACCTGCTAGCCTGTACTCAAGAAATGTCAGAGAAGATCCAGACCAAGTGGACAAGTCCAAATGTGAGTGGAAATCTGGTACTCTGTTATTCTGTTCTCTTTGTTGTGTTTGTTTTTCTTGAGAAAGCAGCTCCAGTTTATGTTATGTTAGATGTTAGAGACTCTTCTGACGTGAGGATATACCATTCTAGCTTTTGATGCATCTCCGATTTCTTGGGCACGCCTATATTGTAACATATCTTTACAAGAGAAAAAAACAACACATTGTGTGAAACACATTCTCTCCCTGGTAGTGGAATTCCAGGTCAGCTTGCTATATCTTTTGTCTGAGATTATATAAGTTGCCCCTAACATGTCTCAGGAGCAAGGGATAACCTGCCAAGGAGTTATATAATGCAGACGATTAATTTAACAACTTGTGAAACGGTAATACCATTAATGAGCACTTCTCACTTAGGGCCCTGGTGGATATTATCATGCTGAAAAATCAGCTTTGGTCCATAGACCTCTGGGAAGGTTTCTTTCCTTATCCTTTTCCTTCTTTTGTTCTCTCCTGCACTTTTTTCTTTCAGTCTCATTTATGCAAATGTATACACACAACATAGAAGTGAAAGGCAGGGTGTGTGTTTGGTCTGCTTTTGCCCAGCTACTGCACTCTCGTAGAGAGCTAATAGGAATTTAAATGAATAGTTCATCAAAAATAAAAAAAACAAATTCACACCACTTTTTCTTCTTCCAAAACGCAGCTGATTAGTCAAGATGTGTTTGCTGTCCAGTTCTTTAGTTTTTCACTGGAGCTACAACACTAGCGTACCTAATAGAAGACTTGTGTATGTGATTAACACTGCATGGCATGCTGTTGTCTATAAAATGTTCAAAAACAAATCACACCATTAAGAACTGCAGTAGCAGGAATTTTGCAACCTGAGTATTGTCTGCATTTTCTCCATTTTAAACCATTCTTGAAATGGCATAAAATAACAGTTTGTTAACATTGGCTCATAGTAATAGTAATGCAATCTGTAGAGACTTGTTCAAGATGCTTTATGGGAAATATTGTCTTCAGCTCCACCACTGGGCGCTGGTGGGATGTAAGGGCGAAAGAGCAGAGCGTGTTTACTCATTAGTTTCCTTGTTTAATTATGTGCTCTCCTCCAGGTGTCAGGTCTGCTCTCCTCCATGCCTGTCAGTTCAAGCCTCGATATTCCAGTGGGATTCAGGAGTGATATCTGAATGCAGTGAAGGAGATATTAGATTATAGGCATATTTATAGATGGACAGCGGGTGATTGTGGTGCTGTCACCTAGCCTCTCTTTCTTCTTCTTTTTTTCATTTTTTTTCGTCTTTCCTCTTCCGTCCTCCTCTATGATCTTTTAAATTGCCTTTTCTTTAGAGTTTTCTGCTCTTTTCATCACCTTTTCACTCTTCCTTTCTTGTCTTGTGTTCTCTTTTAATCAGCTCCTTTCTTGTCCTCATCTCTTCTCTTGTTATCATATCTTCTCTGGGCTTTTCTCCTCATCAACACCTCATCACCTCTTCATCATCTCCTTTCTTGTCTTTCTTGACTTCTGCTCTTTTGTAAGCTTAGTTTTGTAAGCTCCTCTCTCTTCTCCTCTATGGGGTCACACAAGGGCAGCAAGTATTCTGTGTATGTCATCAACTCTTCTCTCTCTCTGTCTCTCTCTCTCTCTCTCTCTCTCTCTCTCTATCTATCTCTATCTCTATCATGTAATTAATGGCTGTAAGGACAGAGATTCAGTATTGGAATTAGGAGGACATGCTTTCCCCAATCTGCTTACCTATTTTATATTGCAGCATCATAAAATCTACTGAATACATTAAAATTGCAGCAAGGAAGCACACAAGCATAAGAATCACTGCAGGTGTAGATCATTTCTTTCAGTTTCTCTTGCTCTCTCTCTCTCATTGTCCTTTTCTCTTTCTCCTCCCTGCTCCCTCCCTCTGCAGCGCTCTAATTTAATTACCTTATGTATCATTACTCGCTTGTTTCTTCAGATGGCATTGCTTTACAGCCACTGGGAGGCTTCAGGAATTGAAGTCATTATTGTGGGTTTCTCTCATTCCACTTTTCCTTTCGCATTTACACTTGGGTGGTAAAAAAAAAAAAAAAACTAAATTAAAAATCTTTTGTCTGCTGTCCCCCTCTCCCTCTCTCTCTCTTGAGTTAGCACACAATTTCAACTGCCTGATTACGGCCACACAGAAATGCCAATAACAGGAAGAGGGAAAGTGATGTAAATCTCCCTGGAAAAAGTGCTCATTTGGAAGAGGGCCATCACTCTGGTTGAGGGTGATGGACGGTTCAAAGCCATTTGCTCTTAATGTGGCGCTAATGTCTCTCTCCCATTGACAGCTCTTTGCAGCCACTAACTGTGTCCTGAATAGATCCTTTAGCCACTGTCACCACTATGACTGTTTCTGCCTCTGTCCTCGCTGGCACCCTGGGTAGACATCAACGCTTCTGTTGTGTTTTTACCTCTTAATCTGCTTTCAGTCTCTCTCCACTTTGGGCTGAGTACTGGCTGTCCTTTGTAGAGAGTACACTACATTATTTTAGCCCTGATCGTTCTCCAGTTTGGAGACAAATTGCTGCATGCACCCGTTACAATTGCTTATGTTCTGCCGAGGCAGTTTTTCCAGTCTGCTAGCTTTCACAGACGCTTCAACATTTCCAGAGTGTTTGAAATTTATTGGTGGTAAGTTTTGTATTCAGTGACCCAGGTGACTGTTAATGTTTGCATTAAAATGACATTAGCATTAAAACTGTTTGCACACTGCACTGTTGACAACCTGCACTAAATATCATTTACAAACACATGCACATATTTGTGTATCCTACACTATGAAGATCATTTACATTTAGACATGTAGAATTACAATAAAATATATTGAATAGTGTAAGTACAAGTAGTAGCAACAGGGATGAGCAATAGCCAATGAGAGCCAGTATAACCTTATACAAGCTACAACCAATGGACATCATTGCTGAACTTTTAATTTAAGGCGTCAGCTGCCCCAGCCCAACCTCCCTCCCCACCTTCTTTTAAATATTCTATTGTCTTTGATCAATTGTCCTATTGTCTTTTGTCCACCTGCTATGGCTATTATTGTGCACAAATACTCACAAATAATAGAAAGAAGGAGCAGAGAGAGCAATCTTTATCTCAGTCTTTTAAATTATCTGTGCAATTAGCATTTATTTGTTTAAAAAAAACACTAAACCTCAACATTAAATAAGTACAAATAAATATTTGATGTGAGAGTGTGTTGTCTTAACTATTTTCTACTTTTGCCTTAATGAAGTCCAGTATTTACAGTTACCCTCCAGTACCTACTTCAGCTGATTACTTCTTCATTAAATTAAATCAGGGGCTGCAGATGGAATCAAACAAATAATGTCATGGTGTGCAGGAAGACAAGAAAAAAACATGCTCGTCCACTGCATTTTTCTAAATGGGGTGGTGGTGGCGGCCTAGTGGGTAGGATACTTGCCTCTGGACCAAGAGGTCATGGGTTCGAATCCTACCTTCAGCACCACCACTGGGTTCCTGAGCAAGACCCTTAACCCCAAGTTGCTCCAGGGGAGACTGTCCCCTGTAGTTAGGGAGTTAGGGAATGGAAGTCGCTTTGGATAAAAGTGTCTGCTAGATGCGGTAAATGTAAATGTTGACTTCTTTCAGAACAAAAAAAGGGTTGTTTATGTGGGTTGTGTTTATTGTCAAAACACTTATTGCTGAAATAAATAGTTACAGTGTATGTTAAGATGGCCACAATTTTTTGAAATTTTGTCAGTTACACTATGATTTGCTGTCCATATTGCCGTGTATGCATGTATGAACAAGTTTATACCACTCTGCAAAGCAGGAATCTTTTTTTTTATTATTTTTTATCAAACCAAATGCTGTGTAGTCGCAGTAGCTTTCTCTGTATCATTGCCTTGCAAGACTTGCATCCAGTAGTAAGCTGTTGCCTGCTCTGTCTACCATATTTCTCATAGAAAAATATGTATATATGTATACTGATCTGAAAACATTCATAATATCATGGTATTTAAACATTATTAAAGGGTTTTGTTCAGAACAACTAGTAGCAAGTATACTAGATACCTTGGGTGTTTGCTTGTGGCTGCACCATTTTGTTTCACGTGGGTATGTTTTTAATGTAGCGCTATTTCAATAATGGCTTGCCCCTTAATGTCATGTAAAAACAAAAGTCTGTGACTGGTCCATTTGTATATCACTCAAGTGGCCTTTTCCTGTTAGTGTAGGTGAGCAGAGAAACCCAGCAGATGCTTCTATGAAGTCTGTTTTGTGTGACTAGCCTCCACTTGACCTTAGTAGTTCAGAAGTAATCATCGTCCTTTAAATGTCCTCAGTGCTGCTGATGCTGTATTAAAATAGCACTAATGAAACAAAGACATTTTTTCTTTCATCTCACTATCCAGTGGCACCATCCTCATATTCAATATGTGCCACTGTACTGTTCAACAAAGCTGCAGAAAGGCTGAAAAGTGAATGTTGGAGTGCATGATGTCATCACTCCTAGGGCAAAGGAAAGCTTTTGGTGATGAGAGTGGTGCTCTGGGAGGCTGGCTGACCTATGTGGAGCTGTCCATGGCCAGTGGGTCTGTAATCGTTTCAGACTTGGGCCAGCAGGGAAAGGAACTGCAAATGACAGCCTACCCTCCAGCTGGCTCAGGGCTAGGCTCAAATAAATGACAGATGCAATGGAAAGAGAGATAGGGAGAGAGAGAACTAGAGGACGAGTGAGATTCAGAGCCAATTTGGCTTTGGGAGTCAGTGTCATGGTGGGATGTTCCAGAGCAAAACTCATGAACGGCAGTTATCTCTCTTTCTCTCACTCGCTCTCTCTCTCTCTCTGTCTCTCTCTCTCTCACACACACACACATGCTCTGTCACTCTGTCACTCTCTCCTCTTCCTCACTGGTTTGTACCTGTCTATGTCAAAAAGTTTGGGATTCTTCCAGTAAGGCTTTGCACTAGATGTTGGAACATTGTTGTAAAGATTTGACTGCATTAAGCTGGAAGAGTATTAGAGTATTAGGTTGGGTACTGATGCTGGGTGAGATGTATATGTATACATATGTGTCTATGTATAAATGTGTATGTATGTATGCTTCTTTTTCTTTTTCTTACTCTCTCTCTCTCTCTCTCTCTCTCTCTCTCTCTCTCTCTCTCTCTCTCTCTCTCTCTCTCTCTCTTTCTTTCTTTC
>JBBPCZ010000136.1:8497821-8509671 GCA_037974445.1 Brycinus macrolepidotus
TGTGTGTGTGTGTGTGTGTGTGTGTGTGTGTGTGTGTGTGTGTGTGTGTGTGTGTGTGTGTGTGTGAGATGACTGAGGCACATAATCAGTGCTGGATCACTCCCACGCATCTCACACATGGTCCTGCCAGAGAACTCACGCTCATGTACTCACTCACATGACTGCATAGCTACAGGCGTATAAATTCTCAAATACATGAACATCCAGGCTTTCTTGGAAATCATTATGTAGGTGTGTGTGTAGTAGAGGACATGGTGGTTGGTGTGTTCAGGGTTTGAGGGAGTCACAGTATTGGTTATGTATCCAGTAACCAAATTGCTGCACAGGGGGTGTGGCCTAAAGATTGTCATGGACATGCTTGATTCAGCACCCAAGCACCATCACCATGCGCCGTTGCTACAGGGATTTATAGAACACCACGGCTTCATCATTCACGGCTTGAGAGGGAATACACACACACACACACACACACACACACACACACACACACACACACACACACACATACACAACATTGAATGGAACCAAGAGACACAGGCAGCATTTAATTACAGCAGTGCTTTGCAGCAGAGAGAGAGAGTAAGCAAGATGGAGTGAAAGAGAGGAGATAGAGAGAGAGAGAAAAGGAGCAAGAGAGAAAGAACAGAGGAAATAAGACAAAGAGGAAAAATGATAGAGAAAGTGAGGAAGATGAGAAAAAGGGTGGTGAGAGAACACAAGTGAGAGAGAAAGAGAGGTTTACGGTGTGCATTGTTTGCTTGCACAGACATCGAATGTTTCCTCCCTCCTCCCTTCCTGCTTCACTCTGTTTGCTTGCACAGACATTGAATATTTCCTCCCTCCTCCCACCCTCCTTCGCTTTCTTTTGTTTCACCTTTCCTTGTTAAGTTTGACTTATGTCTATGTATTCTCTCTCTCTCTCTCTCTCTCTCTCTCTCTCTCTCGCTCTCTCTCTCTCTCTCGCTCTCTCCCTCTCTCGCTCTCTCCCTCTCTCACTCTCTCCCTCTCTCCCTCTCTCCCTCTCACCCCTTCTACTTGTTCTTACCTGTGTGTTGTTTAAAGTTACAAATCACATAGAGCCACCCTTGCGCTTGCTCTTTTTCTTCCATGGGTCTTTTTCAGCGTTTGACTGAAAGCCTGGCTTGTTGCCTCGAAGTTGACAAAGCTGCCGTGGGAATAATGCGCGATTGCCTGTGAACATTTTCCACCCCAAAACAGACAAGTTGGCTCCTGTCTGTGGCGATGATGAGCTATAAAATCGAGGAATATTACCTCCAGGATTTGGATGGCTTTTATGATAGACGTCTTAAAAGATGCATTTGTGCACATAAAAGTTTATAAGTCAGAGAGCCATCAGACCCCTCTAATGGAGGCTGTCTCAAAGCTGTACTGGCCTGCACAGTCCACACCGCCTGCAGAACTGACCTTCTTTGTTATTCAACTAAACTAGTACACAGCCTAGACAGGGTGAGCAGATCTCCTTACCTTTACCATCAACCAGGAAACTATAAAAGAACAGTTAAGTGGAAAAATTGAATATACATTTCCTTCCTCACTCCATGTCATCAGCCCAGAGGTTCTGGTATCTGAAGCTGTTTGTTTAGTTTTGCACTGGAGCTACAAGGTTTACGTAGCTAACAAGCTTGTTTCTCACCAGGTTACCACAAACTCTGTGCTTAAATCATCATACACTTGCCTCAAACTATGATGAGTGGTTGAATAATATTCCCAGCAAAAGGCATGAAATTTGTACATATGTTTGTCCATTAGCTGCCAAGGTTTTGATAAGCCAAGAAATCTGCTGAAATATAGATGAAGTCTCAGCCTCAGACACACCACCCACAGAGATATTGGACTGTCTGATATCTGTTACTCATTAACCTGGCCACAACTATTGATTCTCCACATTTACCATTATTTTAGCATCATCAATATGCAAAAAAACTCAGAAGACACATGTATATTCAGTTGCAGTTTTGGGTAATGAATATAAAATGGCTGTATTTATGTTGTAGACCTTGAAAGACCTGATTCCTTTTACCACCATTGTAAAGAAATCTGAGTTGGTAATCTTCTCTGTAGTGAGCTCTGAATAACTTTGTTTACATCTTGATGGCTGAATTATGCAGAAATGTTTGAAAAGTCTGTGGAATTCTCCTTTTATCTGTCTGATGGGGAAACTGGTCGGTGTGCTGTCGTTCAAAAAAAACACAGTTTGAATGAAAACGTGTGTGATGTTCATAGCATTCCATCTTAAAAATTATGCAACAGTTTTCTTTGAAGCATTAAAAAGCTAGTAGTGAGATTTCCTCATGGCTTTGCTGTAACTTCATTTTGAAAATGCCATTCAAACAGTGGTTTAAAATAGTGGTCTGTGGTTGGTCATTTTTTATGTCAGTCAGATGGCCCTTTCCCCACAAAGTAGGTGGTTCTTTGACAAAACTCACCAGACTCTCTGAAGAGTTGTGAGACCAGTTAGCAAGTGAAAAACAAATGACACATCACACCAAATCTGTACATTTTAGAATTTATATACAACCCCAAATCAAAAAATCTTAAGATCTCCAGTTTGTCAACAAGTGTGTGAGAAAGATTTAAAGAAAGATTGCTCCTCAAAGAAAGATTGGAAGGGGGTTGCATGTTTCTCCCACTACAGTGCATAATATCATAAAACAATTCAAGGAATCTGGAGGAATTTCAGTGCATAAGGGGTAAGGGTGCAATCCTAAGCTGAACACCTGTGATCTCCGATCCCTCAGAAGGTGCAGCATCAACAACCAGCATTCATCAATAGCTGATATAACCACATGGGATCACTTTGGTAAACCTTTATCAAGCACTACAACACGGAGTTACATTCACAAATGTAAACAAACTTTATTCTGCAAAAAAAGCCTTATGTTAACCATGTCATAATCTTCTCTGGGCTCGGAGGCATCTGGGATGGACCACCTCACAGTGGAAACATGTACTGTGGTCAGACAAATCAGTATTACAGATCTTCTGGAAGAATTGGAGCCTAGACAAAAAGGACCATCCAGACTATTATCAGCAACAAGTCAAAAGAGTTTGTCATGGTATGGGGTCGTGTCCGTGCCCTTGGCAAAGATCATTAGTACCTCTTCAATGTCAGCATTACTGCAGAAAAGTGCTTTGAGATTTAAGACCAACATGTGCTCCCTTCAGGACGACATCTTTTCCATGAACGTCCATGCATTTTTCAACAAGACAATGCAAAACCAAATTCTACCCTCATTACAAAGGCATGGCTGCAGCCTAATAGGGTACTGGACTGTCCTGACTGCAGTCCTGACCAGTCCCCACTAGAGAATTTTGAAACACAAAATGCATGACCCCGGAAGACGTATTTGCAGAAAGAGTGGGACTATATTACACCTGAAACACTTAATTGCCAAAACATCTTGTTAAGGTTTGTGAAGAGGAATGGCAACTACAGAATGGTAAATGTTTGTGGGGAGAGTACATACACACATCCATACCCTGACACATACACGCATTCACACACATACTGTCACTTGTGCTGACTCTTCAGTCTTGCCCTTGAGGACTGCAAGTGAGCTGTTCCACATTTACAGTCCACATACAAACTTGATTACCTGACTCAGGTGTGCTGGGAGATGGAAAAGCACAAAACATTTGCAAAAATGTGCATTGCCTGGGGATGCTTGAGGACTGGGTTGAAGACCTCAGCGTTCTTTCTTTTTCCTCTCCCTCTCTCTCTCTCTCTCTCTCTCTCTCTCTCTCTCCCTCTCTCCCTCTCTCCCTCTCTCCCTCTCTCCCTCTCTCCCTCTCTCCCTCTCTCTCTCTGGAGCAGCAGTCATTTGGATATATTTCAAGGCTGGTTCTAAAAGAGAAGACTAGACCTGCTCAGCAACCCCGTCAGACCCGAACTAGCAGGAGATTTAAATGGCATTCCATTTAAAATCCTGTTAGGTTGGTGTGTATTATTTAGAAGACCATTTCTATAGTTTTCCCAATAAGAGAGTTTTTATATTATTAAAAAAAATCCTGCTGTTACTGTGCGAAAGTTGTAAAATACTGGTGGCCTCACTTTATGATGGGAGCTTTGGAACGTTCAGTCAGCGAAATCATTCCCAGTGGAAAGGAGAGCGAGTCGTTTATGTACCCCATCAAACTCAGACAGTCTGAGTGTTATTTCTGCTTAGTTGCATGTATTGCTTCTATACCTTGCCTTATGGAACAGCAGTAATACTTATAGTCAGATGTTACCAAATGGCATTCTCTATGAGAATTTTAACATGGATAAGATGACACCATTTGAAAGACACAATACACAATTGAGCCCTATATCTTTTCTTCCTTCCTGTCCTACTCTTTTTGCACTCATCTACTCTCAGACATCCATTAAAGCATAATCGCTGTCTAATTGGACTTTAATTAGTCAGGAGAAGCAGGGAGGTGAGTGGAAGTCAACAGGCTTCAGCCATGGCAAGTTCCCCGACTGAGGCCTAATTGTTTATCATCTTGCACATCTTGATGGAAAGTGCCTTTAGGGGGAGCCGCTGCTCAGTGAGCTTTAGCTCCCCCACCCATCCATCCGTTGCTGAGCATTTGGCCCAATTTTTGTTTCACACTTTAATTAATGAGCTATTCATTATCAGGGCCCAACACAAGCGCGCGACTCACTCCGAAATTGATTCCTCGATTACCCCAGTGGCAACAACAGTGATTGTAAACTTGCTAAATGAGCCTGTGTAAGATTGACTGGTTAGGGGTTTGTTAATGGTATTATCTGAATTGCTTCTTCAGTCATTTCCCCAAACTGGTCATGCAAGAACATTTTGGAGATTTGGAAGTGAACTGCCTTTTGGAGATCGCTTCAGTGCATATCTCTGTCTTACCAGGACGTGATGCAGTGGTGCGCTAATTGTTTAAGGAGAGGTGTGAAATTGCTACATGCTCAGCTTAAAATTGGCTGTCAAAAAGTAAGCTAAAATGCTTATTGGATGCAGATGTGCCATTGATTATTTTGAGGCATGCAGTAGAGTGGTTTAAATGTTTAAAGGCATTTAGCTTTACACATTTGGGAGTTTTTAGCCCGTGGGAACCCAACTTTGTCACTGAAGGGTCTCCATCTAGCGTAGTTTAGTGATTCTGCTATTCAGAAACATTCAGTTCAGCTCAGCAGTCAGTAACCAGATTTAGTATGTGTTTTTAAGCAAAAAAATAAAAAATACCACATTGTGCTGGGTCTCTAGCACAGGAATTGTGCACTAAAAGTGAGGTTGAGAGTGTTGTATAACTAAAGTGTCCACATTTTATTGCTGCTGTGCAGTTCTGACTTATTTTTATCGGCAGATGAAGCAGCAGTGGTGAGTCGCAGCCTGTTAAAGGAAGTTCTCTGATGTGAGCTGATGGTCCAGCGAGGCGTAATGACAGCACAGCCATATTTGCCTTTTGCCTCTCTCTCGTTTTCTCTTACTCACACATACACTTCCTCTCTCTGTGTGTCTCCCTCCTTCTGCAGACTGTCTTTAATGGCTGAGCTATGTTGTAGGCGAATATATGAGAGCTGTGAAGCGTTTAGAATGTGTGCTAGCTGTGCCATTCTCAGTATATAGTAGTTTTTGTCTTGACAATTTAATTACCAAAAGCTGTTATGAGTGTCCATGAGGCCATAATTTGACTGGCTGATTTAGTTGCTCACTTACTTCCTTACTTTCTAACTAACTTGCTTAATTGTTTATTTCCAAGGATGGCCAATATGGCAAAAATATAACATTGTGGTGCTTGAACACATTTTATTCAAATGTGTTTGTACTGGGTTGCAGGAAACAGAAAGGTACAAACAGTATTTTAGCAACATTATTAGTAGTATTCAAATAATTTTTTAATTGTTAAATTTTAACAGTGTGTTGAGAACTTTGTTTTTAACCTTTTTACCTTTTGAATTAAAGCTGAAAGCATTAATTGCTATGTAGTGAGTAATTTGCTATTTGGAACATCATTTTCCTGTTCTATTCAAAAGATGGTTGAAAATCACAATTTCCTATGGCATTATTCATTTTCTTTCACTGGCTTTACAATGATGTTTAGAGTTGTCAGCGTCCTTTATTTGTCGTCTCGGTCATGGACCATTTGTGTTAAAATGTAATGTATAGTAGCGAGACAGTGAATAATGACGAACCTAAGTAAAGATGAGCCAAACTGGAGCTCTATTTTAACTTGCTTCGGCCACTGAAAGCTAAAAAAAACAAACCCTGTGTAGAAACTCACATTAAGAGGTGTTTAGTAATAGCAGTCCACTGTGTTTGTGAATATGGCTTAAAGGGACAGATGCAGGTTGGAATGACCAAAATGCACCCGCCAACCAGTGAAGCAATAGAACTGTATTTAAAGAAGACCATAAATAGCTATGAATACAGTCTTTTTCTTTTTCAGCATGTGCAAGAGGAAAAATCAAAGAACTTTGCAGAAAAGAATGAATTAAATAAGGTAATGGGATTATGGACTGACATATAATGAGCTACCTGTTGCTCTAAAGTTTATTCAGGCACTGGCTATTGATGTTCTCTATAATTAGTCTTTTTTAAAATACTTTAAAGTGCTCAGTGTTTTGTACGTATGGACAATTTCCAATCCCAGGATAAAGTTTTTTACATTTATTGCCCACCCTTACAGTCTTTCTCTCTCCTTTTTCTCCCTCTCTCACTTCCGTCTCCCTCTGTGCATTAGGCTCGTTGTGTTGGAGTACTTGTGAGTGACGCAGAGGGAATTATGTCAGCAGGAGATGAGAGGATGCGTGCGATATCCTTAGATATAGGGGCCGTGGCGCTTCCCTGTTCTTTCAGGAGACCTGCTTTCACAGCTTTATTAATCTGTCACTTCTCCTCCCTGTGCATCTGTCTCTAGGCCTACAGCATGTGTGTGTGAATGGGACAGGCTAAATTCTCCCCCCTGTGACAAGAAGAAAAGGTTGACCCTAGATCACTGGCTCTGAATCATGGTGCAGGAGTACTCCCTCCCCCGTCCTACACAGTTTAGTGTTTTCTTGCTCTAACACTGCTACTTTAACTCAGGAAGTGCTTATCAGTTAACTGGTTAGTTGGATGAAGTGTGATCAGTTTAGAGTAGAAGACACAAAGGAATGGACTGGGGTACTCAAGGTTTAACACAAACAAACTGTGTTATTTTACAGCTTGAAGCATGTCACTTAAAGTGCCCATATCATGGATTTTTTTTGAATAAGAGTTTGATGTAGTAGGTAAACACTGTTAGAATTTGGCTGATTTTTTTTTAACTTTCTGCATAATTCAGGCATTGAGATGTCAACAGGTTTGGTATGAAATGGTTAATTGTAGAGAAGTTTACAGACTGAGTGGAACCAGGGGTCACAAAACAAATGCAGGTATTTTATTTTCTATCTAAAACCATCAGTGAAGATAAATTGTTGACGGTAAACACACACATTTGCATATGCCTCTACATCGAATAGATTTTGAAAGTTTTAAGCAAAAAGAATCATCTTTCAAAACTATCATAAAGCATCAGGGCATTTATTTGTAACCATTTCATGCAATAACTTTCTTTGAGGTCGCTCTTAAAGGCTTTAAGCTCAGATGTCTGGTTCCTGCTACCACTGCTGTCTCTGTAAGACAGTATTCTTTAATTCTTTAAATTTTAATTCTTAAAATTTAAGATATTCTTATTCTTTAAATAGAACATTTCACATAAAACTACTCTGAATGTTGTGCTTCTTAACCACTTAACTATGCAGAATTTCTGAAAATCAGTTGAGTTTGAAGGTGAGCAGTTTACCCCCAGTGCATACACCCTATATATAGAAATCAAGCTGCAGAAACAGCCTATGAATGGACAGTTTTTGTTACATCACATAAAATTGCAACATTTACCTATTCGCTTAGTCAGCCTCCCTCAGTTTCGCTCTGCCCATTTATGTTGAAGTTATAAAGAGTTTCAGTCCAGACTAACTTTTGAATGATGCACACTGTGAGGAAGGGAATCATAACATGGGTAATTTACATATATCCGTCTAAAAGGCACAGTGACAAAACGTAGCCTCAGGAAAAATGAAAATAAAATGACATATGTATAACATGCTCTTTTAATGTTCAGCATGTTCAGTATAATGCTGCTTTCAGAGTTGGAGCTGAACTTCCTAGCAGCTTCACGGCAGATCCTGGTTGCTCCGCCACAAGCACCCACTCAGCACCAGCCTGTGCTGTAAAATAATCAGTAGATTGAGTCCTAAACTGAAGATGCTTTTGAATTAAATCTGCTTCTCCTTTCTTTCCCCAACACTAGATAACTGCATCCAATTATTGCCGCTTGCCTTACGCTATAGATTACGCCATCCTTGCTGAATCCATTTCTTCTTCATGCAAGACACTTCCTCTGCTTTTTGCTCTCTCTTTATCTCTCTCTCTCTCTCTCTCTCTCTCCTTGCTCTTGTCTTTTCTCTCTCGCTTTTTCCCTACAAGCGTTCTTTGACTGAATTTCATGGCAGCAGAATTAGGAGGAGCATCTAAGAATGCCGTTAGCTTAACAGCTGGATTAGAAGAAATAAATTAGAAGAAATCTACATTACATACCTCCACTGAAGGCCCAGTCAGATAAAGAAGACAATGATGTCGAGAGAGAGAGAGAGAGGACCACGCCCAATTAGGTCCAGCCATCACAAAGCTCACACGTCAGATTCTCCATCATGCATTCAGTGCTCAGCCTCAGCCCTTCATCTCAGCCTGGAAGCTCCTGGTTCACCTCTCTTTCTCTGCTCTCCTCCATCTGCTTCCCTGCCTCATTAACTTCTTCTCCTATCTCTTCATGCTCTTCTCTTCCCTTCTGCTACAATTCTCTCCTGACCTTTTTATGTTCCAAAACTGTTTGCAGTGTTAATCCTGGAGTGTTGATGAGATTACAATGCGAATCCATGTGGCGTCAGCCATTTCTGACTGCTAGCCTAGTCTCTGAGCTACAGGCTAATAAATACAACCAAGCCATCATAAGTATATATTAACTTACTGGTCATCAACCAAAATTGTAAAGAACATTTTATTCATTTACCACAAAATGAATGCTGTCACTCGTTTAGGCAGAGAACAGAAGGCCAACTGAAGTAAGATATCCAGGTGGCTACCTTTGTAACTATAGCTTGTTGTCCATCTCGTTTCATGAGACATTTCTGTTGTTTGAGTAGTCCATTCTCTCCACTGTAATAATGATCTGAAGACAATTACTACAGTTTTTGAAATTTGCTGCTTCCTGGCTGTAACATTAGCTATCTGGCTTCCTTTTACATTCATCAGTGAAAAAATGAGTCAAACCATCCTACCCTGGAAAAAAAAAACACCCTGGAGCAGTTGTAGTTTTTCTGCTACTTCATCAGGAGGAAGTTTTCTGAGTCTTTAAACCAGAAGATGTCACTCTAGAGACTACTGCAGCACTACTGCAGAATGCCAGTACACATGTTTACAACAGATGTTGCGATGGTTATTCTTTGTTATTTTGCCTGGACTGTCCCTTTAACCCTCCCCTTTTGCCACAAAAGTAAGTGTGCGTGTTTCTAAAAGGTCACAAACATTACTACTACATCAGAGTAGCAAAAGTATTTAATAATATTTATGGTATATGGGCTATGCATAACAAATATAGCCAATATATCTTTTTACCACAGAATGTATGTATAATTTTTAGTAGAGGAGTTTTGATCCATGTATAAAGCAGGTCCTAAATATATATTACAGGTTTACCCCTCACTACTCTAGATGGATAGAGAGAAATAGAGAAGTAGGGAAAAACTGATAAAGTATATAAGAAAGAGAGAAGGTGAAACTTTTAGCTGGTATAGTAGTGTGTCCTCAGGTCTCTATCAGTAACAATTAGGCATGTTCTCTCATGAGGGACCACACATTCATGGTCATCCAGGAGCAGCTTCTACTGTCCCATCCCAACCTAAACTGTATAGAAACGAAGGCGCTGCTGTTCTCAGATCAGCTGTGCGCTTTTACACTGGAGCGGATCCAGCCGCTAGAGCTGCTGTTAGGACATGCAAATGAGGAATATTTACTTAACCAGAAGATGATTGCTGTGAAGGCTCTGCTGCACACTCGTCCACATTCAGCCTTTTTGCATAATCAGGTAGCTAACACACCCCTCTCTCTCTCTCTCTCTCTCTCTCCTCTCTCCCTCTCTCCCTCTCTCCCTCTCCTCTCACACTAATCATGCCCCAATACTGGAGTCTCATGGTGCAGAGGAGATTTAGTGATTACTGTGAGCTAGAAACTTTTAATACTGTGTCCTGTGTGACCAGTGTGAAGCTTTATATGGAACTTTATTGTACTAAAATATAACTAGAGTTGTATGATGTACTCATTCTGGTATCACCTCAATTGCTGAGGATTCCAAAACTATACTTTCTCCAAAAAAGTGATGTTGGAGAATGTACTTGATTGCAAATTGACTAAAAATTGCCTTAGGGGTTTTAAAGACACTAATAACCTTTAGAGCGTTTCAGGAAAAAAAACAATAGTATTTTCCTGAATAGTATTTATAAATAACCTTTAATATCTCAAAATGTGTATATCAAAAAAAATGTGTGAAATTGTATACACTTCCTTCGGCTCTGGTTGCCGTGGGAGAAGGAGATTCGACGAAAATGTATTAATTAGCTATAAAAAAAAAAAATTACTTCTTTTACATTAATACATGTACTGTAACTGCTTTTGTCCACTGCACTGTGTGTTGCCTAGTCCTGGAATTTTGTAGTGTTGCTCTTGTTTTTTCTTGCTCTCCCTCTCTCATTTCACTCTAGTCCTGTCCTGCACTTATGTAGTCTTGTGTTGTTTCTGTTTTTGTTCTTTGTGTTGTGCCATGGTCCTGGAGGAACGTTGTTTTGTCTCTCTGTGTACCGTGTAGATGACTGAAATGACAAAAGAAACCTGCTTGACTTGCCTTGACCTGACTTGATAAAGAATCAGATTGTGCAAAATAATTCAGTTCCAGTACAAACCACTTTTTTAAGCACAACTGTCATATAGTCAAGTTCAGTATGGGAAAGCAAGACCCTCCTCTCATGGTGTGTTCTGAAAAGAGAAGAGAATGGGAGGGGGGCAGGTGAAGATGGGGAAAGGAGATGGAAAAAGGTTAGAAAATTAATTTTTTAACACTTCTCCAAGGCCTGTCTTTCGTCAGGGCCAGAAATCTTGTTTGAGCGGTAATGCATTCTGACAGGACATTTCTCTTTTACCTAGTGACTGAAAATGAGGTAAATTAGAGAAGCCCGTGCCTCCCATGACCCTCTTCTCCTCCAGCAAGCATGCCCTACCGGAACTGTCCGTCATGCTTCGTTACCATGGCTATGCGTCCTGACTGGTTATCTTCCTCAAACTCAGCCTCTCAGAAAGCCCCTTGGCTTCGAGGGCCTGGCCATCTGGACTAGGAAAGAAGGAATGATTGACCTTCATCATTAATGCATTGAATACATTAGTGCGCGCGAAGAAGTCACTCCTAATGAAAAGCTGGATTTAGGCTATTTCTGATCCACAGAGACTGAACATTACAACCCAGGCCAAAATGTGAGTAACAGGGCCCTTTCACCTTTTAGTAGACTCTCTCTCTATCTCTCTCTCGCACATCATTTCTTTTTCTTTCTTTCTTTCTTTCTTTTTCTTTTTTCTTTCCTTCTTTCTCAATCTCCTTCACTCTTTTTTCTTTTTTCTCTCTATCACTCTTTTTCTCTCTCTTTGTGTCTCTCTTTATCTCACTGTTTCTTTCTTTCCCTTTCTCAAAAACAGTTTTTCTTTTTCTTCTCTCTCACTGTATTTCTCTTTCTCTCTTCTTTTTTCTTCT
>JBBPCZ010000136.1:8528305-8547990 GCA_037974445.1 Brycinus macrolepidotus
AATACTTGCACCTATAAAAGACAAAACCTGAGAAACTGAACATTTTTGCAGTGGTCTCTTATTTTTTTCCGGAGCTGCAGGTGCATTTTGTAGTGTAAAACCTTTACGATTGCCTAATAAAGACGACATTACTGAGCTAATCACCTAAGTTGATTTTGTAGGGCTGCGATCAGTATGGGTCCAATCATGGCTATGTACCTGAGAGGCCGATGTGGTTTTAGGCAATTTGCCTTTTTTAATAAAAACGCTTGTAGCTATAACTCAATAGCCCACTTTTGGCTCTCTAAAGAGTTCCTTGGAGAACCGTTTTTTCAAATGAGTGCAATAGTGTGGCTGTTTAATCAATACAGTTTCATCTGCTCTTCTTTACCTGTTCACATGATTTCTTAGTTGTTCTGTGTATTTTTAATAGGTAAATGATCTAACAGAGATCTAACAAAGCTTTTAGACATCAGGAGAAAAGTGACTGTATTCATACAATCTTTCTTCATTTCTTCTTGTGTTTACTTTCAAACTGCATGACTGTTAACTCTACCAGAAGTGGCGAAATGGCCTATTAATCTGTTCTGTGATGCTGTGGGAGTGTTTTTTTTACCATTCAGCACCACAGTAGGAGGTTACACCTGCTTTCTAACTGACTAAAACACATTTTACTCATGACAGAAAAAAATCTTACCTCTAATCTCTTATCTCACTCACAGGAGCAATAATGTCCAACATATCCTTAATTTTTTTGCATTTTATGAAATGGATCTTAATGAGCTGGTTGATGATTGTGCCACATTTACATAACTCTACTATAATGTACATATTCTGAGCTACTTTTGAATTTAAAGCATGTTCATATGCTTCCAGTCCTTAAATCCACATAACTGTCACCTCAGAAATGCTGACACTGTCACTGGTATCACTGGTATGCAGTACTCTACAAAATCATGCTGCTCAGGTCAGCATGATGAGATGTAGCTGAAAACTATAGCTGGAAGTTTAAGAAAGTGTTGGCTGCTCAGCTGGGAGCAACGCTTAGCAAATGCCTCATAGTTTTGCTCATTGGTTGAAATATTTTACCTAAAGCTTTGTGTTGTCCTGCAGCCTGACCAAAGGGTCGCAGTCAACCAGAGCCTATCCAAGGCAGGTCACCACAGGTCACACACACACACACCATTCATTCACACACTCACACCTACGGTCAATTTAGAATCCCCAATTCACCTGACATGCATGTCTTTGTACTGTGGGAGAAACCAGAGGTAACCCACGCCACCACAAGGAGAACATGCAAACTCCGCACACACAAGGCCAGGACCCGGATTCAGACCCCCAACCCTGGAGGTATAAGGTAACAGTGCTACCCACTGCGCCACCGTGGGGCCCTATTTCTAAATTATACTTATTAAATTATTAAAGTATACTTGAATTATACTTATTATGAATACTATAAATATTATCAATTTGCAATGATGTAAGCAATTAATCTTTAATGACTGAGGAATCTTAAGCATTTGTCAGTGGAATCAAAAAAATCTCAAATGATACTCAACACCATCCTGTAGTAGTCCCATTTCAGTTTAAATTACCTTTGAACTGCTGTCATTTTCAGTTAGTCAGCCAGATAACTCATTACCTGACTGAAAACACCTACACCTACATAAGCCTTACATACAACATCACTAGTACAGAATGCATCAGTGCAATGTGAATGGTTTTGAACACAATCTCAGTCCAGTGCTTTTGTGTCTTTATAACTTCATACAGTTGCGCATCAAGTAAGCTATTTCTCCACTCACTTGTTCGGTGCTGAACCAGCGCCAGTCCGTTTTCTCTGGGAAAGTGCTGATTTTCTGTGTGTGTGTATGTGTGTGTGTGTATGAGCGTATTTGTGCCTGTGAGTACTTGTGGCCCCCCAGCATTGTGCCTGTCTGCTCTGACAAACAGCTCTGGCCACCTGCGAGGCAGCAGAATGTGTTAATAGCATCAGGGACACCCATGACATCGCCATGGCGCCAATTACCATGGCACCGTTGCCAGTGGAAACAGTCGCTGCCCCATCACTATGCAGCAGGCTACTGTACGTGTGCAGGCTTTAGAGTACTCAAAGTAAGAGAAACCTTTGAAACTAAAATGAAAACGGGAAGAAAAAAAGAACAAACATGATTTGTAAGGTGTGAGATGCACTGAGAGTAGAGTACAGAAAACGAGTGACACAGGAAATAAGACACTGACAAATAGATTAGGGAGCGGTAGAGGCACATATTTACATTGCTGTGCTGATTGGTGAAGGATATCGGGCGGATGGATTTTTCAAAGGAAGTCTGCAGGGAAAGAAGCCATACTTCTCCTTCTTAAACCCCGGCCTAATGTATATCATTATTTACATTAAGGCCCCCAGCCCCAAACGTAAATACAGCTTTCCTCTCTTTACTCTTAGCGCAGTCAGACGAGGCCAGCTGGCCACGAGGGAACAGAAAAAAATAAACAGGTGTTATCTGTGTGTGTGTGTGCGTGTGTGCGTGTGTGTCAGTGCGTGTGCGATGACAGAATATTGATGGAAGGAAGGATGACTCATTTTACACCAGTGAGAGAGGAGAGTGAGGGTAAGTGCTAAATCATAGTAAATGAACTCTGGCGGAATTAGACTGGATCTTAATGAAGTGTACAGGTATGGAAGGTGATTTAACACTGCTGATGTGGAGTGGTGCTGATCCACATGGAATAGAAACAGGAAGGGAGGTGATTATAACTCAGAGTGTGCCTTTGATAACACGTCACATGCTGAGACAGAGTGTGAAACCTAGCATGTTCTTTCTTTCTTGTTGGAGTGTGTGAGGAAGGTGTGATGTATGCAAGCCTCTGTATGTTATAATGCTGTTTTTATGAGGCCAGATCTGCAGGCCGATTTCACACTGAGCATGGTGGAAGGCAGTAAGGCACCTATATATCCCCCTATGTCTGTTATGCTGTGGGTCCAAAGAAGTGTCTGGAAAGTATACTTTATGCCAGTGCTTCTAAACCCTGGCCCTGTACTGCTGGAGTACCCAGTAGAGACCCCAGTCTTGCATATTTGAAGACTATTTTAGCATGTCCTCTGCTTCAACTCAGCTGGTCCACCCAACTGACTAATTAAGTAAGCAAGAAAAGAGTGTTGGAGCAGAACTCTAAAATGTGCAAGGCAGGAGACCTGAAACCACTTAAGTCCTTAAAGATACGTCTGTCCACTCGGTAGCCATATTGGCAACAGTACTGGCCAGTCATTTCTTTATTCAAGACCAGGGGCCTCATTTATCCAACTTTGCAAAGAATATGTTCTAAATCTCTGCTTAAGAATCGCCACTATGGGCTATTATTTCTTCCTTCCATTCACAACTTTCCATTCTTTCATGTAAGAATTAAATTTGGTAACTTCAGAAATTTCGGACATTGTAATCCCCTTGTCAGACACTGGTAAATAACTTGTTGTTCAGTTCTACATTATTAAGAACTAACTAGGCTGAATGAAGCATTTTCCAGAGCACTTGTATTTGTGTATTATGTATTATTTGCACAACTTGTGTGGGGGGGTTAAAGTATCGTAAAATATCAAAAAGCGTAAATCAGGCTGGCACATGCACGCTTTATACCAGAAACAGTGAGGCAGAGATAAATGTTCCTGTGATCATTTTTATACTGGTGTTGCATGCGAATTAACTGAAAGTTTATTTTGCGCAACTATTAGAGGTAAACAGCACAAAACAAAACTCAAAGTTTAAAACTGAAATATGAGTGTGTGTGTCTGTGTGTGTGTGTGTGTGTGTGTGTGTGTGTGTGTGTGTGTGCAGCATACCATTGATTTAAGGAGCCAAAATCAATTTTTTTTTATTACCCTGAGACCAAGATAACACTGAGACCACTTATTTGAGCCTGAGCTGCAACACTATATAATGCACAAACACACAAACTGTGGAAAATGGTTAATTCACCCTAATTACCACTTAAATAAGGGAAAATGAGCAGGCAATTAATTACCAACCACTGATGAAACTTAATATGGCCTTCATAATGGCATTATAATACCCCTTTTACTGAAGTGTTACCTTAAATTTGACCATGTAGTAATTAAATGTTCACTAGTGTGAATTCATTTAGAATATTTAATAATAATTTAATGAACAATGTTAATTAATGTTGTTCAACATAAGTTTAATCTATTGCTTTTGACAGCTGAATTATCATGTGTTTAAACCGATTTCATACTGGTAAAACTGTTTTTTCCTTTTGTAGCTCAGGACCACACAACTGACTGCATAGGGCTCGCAGCTGACTTTCAGGGCTCGGAGTAAGATTAAACCCACTCTATGCTTTTTTTTAGCCTCATCTAATAAAATTACTGATGTTGTTTGGCAACATAGGTTTAGACGGATACTCTTTAGTTTCTAAGTGACAGTGTAAATTGTTTGACTATGTAACTTTATGAGACAGGACCTATGAGTACAAAACATTGAGCAGTAGTGGCTTGTTTTTAATTCCCACACATGAAGTCAAGCTCCAGGTACTCAATGCTGTATTTGTATCATTTACTGTTGTTTCTGGGAGTTTTTTCAGTTTTCTTACTCAGAGATACAGCAGTCACTTGGTCTAGTCTCCTTTTGAAAGACCCTGTTTTCTAAGCATTTATCCCTGATTAATGAATTCCATACAGCAAAGAGAAACATAACTACCTAGCATTTTCTCAGAACAATCAACAAGCTGGAAATTATGGAAATAACAGAACAGTAATATCTGTCATTTTTAAAATTATATTTGTTTAAATACCTATTTAAACAAAGGTTTGCTTTTGAAACAGCCTCCCACCAGTAACACCAATGCCCACTACGTTACCAAGGACTTCAGTTTGAAAGACACTGTTAAAGCATCAATAACCGAATTCATACATGCAAGAACATAATTCTAGTTAACTCTTAAAAGTTGATTTTATATAGTGGAATTTGATTTTTTTTATGTTTACTTCATAACATTAATGATATTTCCGTTAATGACATTAACGACAAAATAGGCCTCATCTGTTTATGCCTCATCTGTATGAGCATCGGAGTTTTTGTAATCTAAAAAAAGTAATCAAATGTTTGATAAATCACATTTTATGTGTAGAAACGTGCTGTTTCTGCATTTAAAAAAATATTTTATCTGGAGAGGAGAGACCTCTGAACCCCAAACTGACAGCCAGGTTAATGTTTCAAAAACAAACTTGAAATTGTTAGTAAGGTATGACAAAATGGCACAAATAGTGGCCATTGGCTTTGGCTTAAAAATAGCAAAAGTTTGGTTTATAGGTTCCAGCTGGTGCATATGCACATACATCTTCCCCCTAAAAGGGCTGAAGGTTTAACAGCACCTGCTTTATGACTGTTTATTTGGTTATGGTTTGCTTATGGTGGTAAATTTGCGCTTGCTTTGATTTAAGAATATGATTTTCAGTTATGCTTTCTCAGCGAGTCATATGACGTCTACACTCAATGCTACACTCAGATGCACAGATTCAGTTATGTACTTGTGTGCATTCACACTGCACAGTTAACACGTCCTTACAGAGCAATTTATAGTTTTCTGTTCACCTTTATCATTCTCCCTGTCTGTCCTCTGTTCACACCCGGCCCCAGCGCTGTGTCCCAGAGCGATCATACACAGCTGCTGGCAGGACGGACGCAATTGATAGGCATAGAGACACTTTCATGTGCTCTGCTCATTTAAAACTAGCAGGGCTGGGAACAAGCCTCAGCCTTGTGAACACTGGGGAGGCTGTCAACTTTGTGCTGGAGATACGTGCCTGGTCCTGGTGCGCCATGTTTTCTGAGGCACATCCTCTAAACTGATGAACATCTTCTTTTTCTGTGGTTTCAGGCCTTGTCGCCTTCTGTTGCAATCGGATGAGTCTGATACTGCGGAGCCAGACCTGGCCTTCTCTGGCCTAAATCAAGTGAATGTGTACTTTACCAAGCCACTCAAAGGCAGCAGAGTGAGTCCAAGAGCATGATGTATCGCTCACCATAAAGATAATGATAATAAAACGCCTATCCGATTAAATGAGCACTCTGTGGCGATAATTGGGATTCTGATGAAAGGTCACTGCAGCTTTTTCTCAGCGTCACAACCCCTGACTTTTGAGTTTAACAAGACTTTCTCAATTCAATTAGCAGGCACGAAGTTAAGAAACGTCCATTTTCTATTGTTATTGACGTCCGTGCACAGGAGCAGGCAATGTGCTGCGGGTGTAACAGCCCTATAAACCCTCGGGACTTCAAAGTTTGGGCTGAATTCTCTCTCTCTCTCTTTTTCTCTCTCACTACAGCTCAGAGGTACCCTCATGTTTTCAGGATTAGGGCTGATCAAAGCTGTGCTCATTTCACGCTCACATTTCCACTCCGAGTGGCAGGAAAACCCCCCACTGACCCTTCTCTCAAAGAAAATATGCTGTGAAGGTAGAATCTGCTCTTTTCATGCTGACCTCAGATCAATTTTGAAGTTTCTCTCCTAATTTCTCTTCTTAAGCCTTAGAAGTTGGACTTATCTCAGAAAAAAACAAATGTGTGCTGTTCGTGGCTCAAAAGTTATTAGCAGCTAACAGCTAGACAGTACACAAATAAAAAAAACTACTTTGTGTGGTAAAGAGCTACTGAAGGGGTTTTATTCAACCACTGTTTCATTCAATAAATACTATGAATGAAACATTGCTTTATTGTTTATTTCTATGAATGGATTACAACAGTGTTTATTTGAGGTGAATAAACCTATTTCAGTTGCTCTTGACCACATTAAGCATTATTTAAGGCCGAATTGTCAAACCTTTGTTTATAGTGCAAGTTAGAAACAGCATAAAATTTGCCACCGTTCTAGAGAAGGTCACAAAACAAAAAAGTGTACCCGATTTTTCCTGCGATATGACTTTTCACACACACATGAAGTATGTTTGGCTTGAAATGAGTAAAACATTCTACACACTAAACATGATATTCTAAACAAAAAAGTTTCTTATAGACTGAATGGGATTTTGTCAATTTTCCATAAACCTGTTCACCCTCACAACAGTTGCTACAAAAGATTGCACTCTGTTACCATCAGAACAAAACCCCTATTTACCTTTTTTTTTTCTCTTTTTTTCATGATTTGAACATACCCACTGCCACACATGCTACATGGACCAATAAAAACAATTAAACAATTTTTGGTTAATACATAAATTATTAACGATATTAATAACTAAATTTAATTACTTTACCTTACACTGAAAGTTAGGAAAGTTTTTTTCCTAAAAGTAACTTTTGTAACTTGTTTGGAAACACGAGGGATTTTTACAGCAGTGATTCGTAAGCCAAAGTTGAGAAAAACACACTATGTAATCACCTATGTAACTATGAACTTACATTTAAACAACATAGCAAAAATGAAAGTAATCCTTCATGAAACTGGTGCTGGATGACAGCAAATGGCCCTAAACACCCAACGACGCAGTGTAGCTCCGGGCTGTCCCAAAGCCTGGAAAGTGCAGAATTTTTTCCCTCCTTGACTGTTGCATTTTTTACCTCAAGGACACATGTAGCAAAAGGAGCTCTGCTGTGTATGGGATATGTGCTGATTAACATGTTCAGCCTGTATGTGCTCTTTGAAGAATCACTCAGCACTATTATCTTCCGTCAGACTTGATCATTACTCACTCACTGTTGCTTCTCTTCACCCCGTGCAAGTGCTAGCCCAAGGCAAGGAAGCATTTTGGGGGGACAGAGGCGGGATGTGTGGTATGCATGTGTGTAAGCGCAGCGTGTGGGAGGAGACCATGCATTGTATGATAAGCCACCCACAGTGGCTTCCCAGGCTGCTTTGTGGTGCTGGGGGCCCACATTTTGCAGAGTAACGAGCTGGTAATTCCTCACAGTGCGATCAAAGGCCTTCACTCCAAATGAGCTCTTTATCCTTCCCTCCCTCACTCCTTGCCCTCCACCCTCCCTGTTCCTCCATTTCTTCTTCCCCCTCATTCCTTTACTACTCAAGCTCTCCCCGTAATCCCCCCAGCGACAGCTCTCATTATTTCACACCCTGGGGGGAGCTCCGCAGCGCTAGCAGCCACTCCCCTGCTGATCTGGGGTCAGTCTTGTGGCTCATTTGAGGAAGAGCATGGTTTTGGACCTGTCAGCCAAACTGGCACAGTCTATTCTCATTCCCTTCCTTCTCCTGCTTGGTGCTTCCCGCTGGCCGGCACAAAGAGGCAAGCTTACATCAGCGCTTGACCGCTACCCTGTGCCCCCACTTCAATACACCGGCCATCATGTTAACTGGTGGATACACAGTAGTTAAAAAGATGACCATGAACTTTTCATATGTATTTACTATACCATATGTACCATATGACCATACCAAAAACTTCAAAAATCCATGACTGTATACATCCGACTGAGCATGCTTTCACCGCTCAAAAGATTGGAATCATTGTATAATAGGTCATACAAAATGAGTTTAAAATGTGAAGTTTATTAATGTTAATCTTGTGCAATCTCACATATTGTAAATAATTAGTAGGTAGACAGAAAGCTGTTAAAGTAATAATAAATAATAGTATGTTCAGAACATTTAGGCTACAATGACTGATATCACGAATATCCAGAATGCCTCATATTAGTGGTGATCAAATCTTGAAGTAACAGAATTTACAGGTTATTTTTTTATCATTTTACAACAACTTGATGTTCCCAAACTACTTGAAATATTGAATAAAACACTGAAAAAGACATTTTGGTTTATAATGTTTAAAGTGCCCATATCATGGAATTGATATCATGAATTTTCTTTTTTCTTTTTTGATTAGATTATTCACTATTCACGTTTCACCCACTATTCACCCAGTCCACACAGTCCATGCATAGAAACTAAACTGCAAAACAGCCTGTTTTTAATCCATTGTTTTTGTGATGTCATGAAAACCAACTCATTTACATATAACAGCCTATTCAGCCTATAGCAGTTTATTCACGTATATGAGTAACCATAAAAACAGCCTATTTAATTCTAAGGGATAAAGAGAGGTTGGAAAATGGTCATGTTAAAATGAATTATGACTATTAGTTACATAAAACCATGCAAATTTAATAAGTGGACCTCAGGAAAAAGCATAATAAAAATGCAATATGGTGTGTATATATATATAAATAATATATAATATATAATAATAAACAAATTACAGTTTGAATGGCAGGTGTTCAAAAAGAGCAAAAGGAACAAAACAATGACAGACAACAGAGTGGAGTGTGTGTGACAGCACAGTGGCTATTTCTTCTGCATCAGCTTTCTTTGGCACTTGTTTGGTTTGATCTCTCACCATCCTCAAGGTTATACCTTGTATAGCTCAGCAGGACGGATCCTGGCTCCTCACGGCCAACACAGAGCAAAGCCACGAGAGCTGAAAAAGCCAGACAGGAACCAGGCTGACAGATTGAGGGAGAGAACGGCCTGCTGCAGGCCGGAAAACACACCTGCGGCATTTGGGAGCAGCCTGCCGGGTCTGCGAATCTGCCAGCCAAGCTGATGGCCCATAAACTAGAGCCGGTGCATGCTGGGAAAGTTGATGATGCCTGGCCTTAACACCACTCTTCTCTGTGTCCTTGAATATCACACACACACCCTCTGCTCCATCTCTGTGTTTGCATTTGCTGACACACGTTGGCATAGTTTCCACTGGAAACCTAAGCCCGGGTTTTGTGCCCCAGCTTTCAAAGTTAGCCAGAGGTTTTGGGGGAAATCATTATTAGTGCAGGTTTTCACCTTCCCACAGCAGTCTTAATACAGCTGATAAAATTACAGCTGACAGATAGAAATCCAGTAGCACGACACCACTGATATGCTATATATCTAGAAGACAGCTAATTGTTTAGCATTTCTTTCTAAATCAAGGGTATTTATAAGGGGTTGGTCTCCCTTTTGCTACAGCAAAGATGTTGGAACATTACTGTGATGATTTGAATGTATTCGACCACAAGAGCATTAGTGAGGTCAGGTACTGATCTGGATGATTAGTTCTGGATCACAAATGACATTCTAACTCATTGGATGGAGCTCCATCCCTGAGAACACAGTTCCACTGCTCCAAAGTCCAGTGTTATAGGGCTTCATATCCCTCTAGCAGACACTTGGCATTGGGTGTAGTGACCTTGGGCTCATTTCCTGCTGCTCTAGTTATACTAGCAGTGCTCTTCCACAGAGATTACACAAGCTGTGTGTGCCCAATTAAAGTACCTTCAAGTATCTGAATACACTCATTAGAAGGGGTGTCAAAATACTTTTGAACATACAGTGTATTTGGATGAGTAGGCTACATCCATTTCCATGGTTAGGCTCCATTTCCATGGTTAGGCCCCTGCCCCTTTATGAACAAAAACTATACCCTTGACACACACTTGACAGACACAGCAGTACGCACAGGACACATAAATGAGTGCTGCTCTCATCTCCAGGAAACTGATAATAATTTAGAGCTGCTATGCTATAATGGTTATGCTATAAGGATGCTATAAATCATGCAATTCTCTCTAAGAGGAGGCTGTTAGCAGCCGTGTCAGGGGGCCGGAGAGAAAAGCAAATTAACAGGCAGACAAGAAAGTGGAAAAGGATGAGACTGGTCACTTTAGGGAGCAGCTTGAACAACGAGACTGTTCTTTCTTTCTCACACTCTGTCTCTGTCTCTCTGTCTTTATGTCTCTCACTCTCCATCCCTGTCTCTCTCTTCCAAATGACTCGCTCAGCAGTTGATGAGTTATGCAACACAACTGGATCCCTAATGGCACAGAGAGTGCCATTTCCAACCAAAAAACATTCACAGATGTGTATATGGAGTGTGTCAGGCAACATCATGTGCCTGTTGTTGTGTGACTTAAATGTGAATAATGTGTTTTCATTTCAAATTTGCAGAATACTGCTTTGTTAAACAGTCTAAAATCTTTTTTACTGATGCAATTCAGATGTTTCTGTTATATTTCTTTTTTTTAGATTTGTGTGTTTGTGAGTGTGTGTGTGTAGGATGATGTCATATACTGTGTCATTGCAGATGTGTACAGTACGTTTTCAAGCTGATTTATTTGTATGAAATGTGACACACTCTCTCTCTCTCTCTTTCTCTCTCTCTCTCTCTCTCTCTCTATCTTTCTCTCTCTCTCCCTCTCTCTCTCTCTCCTTTAATTTCTAGTGAATTTTCAGTTCCACTCGGCAATAGTGGCTGTATGTGAGTCGTGATGCTTCTTCAGTTGATTGATTCATTAATTAATGTACTCTGAGGAGTGTGTAGAATGTGCAGGGGCTGATTGATGGCAGTGTGTGTGTGTGGAAGTGTCCCAGCCGATCTCTGGCAGGCCGCTGAGCTGCAGTACAGCTGCTGCAGTGGAGTGTTCAGTGAAGTGTCCTTAAACACAAACAGATAACCAGGGGTGCCCTCAGTGTGGCCTCTACAGCTTCCAGAGCTTATCCAGCCTGAGAGAGAGAGAGAGAGAGAGAGAGAGAGTGAGGGAGAGAGAGAAAGAGAGAGAAAAAGAGAGAGAGATGAGTGCCACATTTCACAAAAGTAAATCAGCTTGAAAACGTACTGTACACATCTGCAATGACACAGTATATGAAATCATCCTACACACACACATGAACACATACACAGACATTTTCTCTGTCTCCCTCATTTTTTTCTCTCTCCTCTCACTCTCTAGTTCTTACTTCTCTGTCTGCCTCTCCTCTCTCTATTTTTCTCTCTCACTCTTTCTTCTGTCTCTTCTTCCCTCCTCTCTCTTCTTCCGCTCTCTCTTTCTCTCTTTTTCTCTCTGCCTCTCACTCTTTCTTCGGTCTGTTGCCTCCTCCTCTCTATCTTCCTCCTCTCCTGCTTACTCTCTCTCTCTCTCACTCTCACTCTCTCTCTCTCCCTCCAGTCTTTCACCGATAATTTCATGACGTTTACAAAAAGCGCAACACCGTTATGGTTCTGCATTTGGGCTGAAAGGACTGACAAGGTTATATCAACGTCACAAATGGCTCACAGCTTCTTCCCTCCCTCGCTCTCCCTCCCTCACTCTATTCCTCCTCCCTCTGTCACTGTCTCTCACTTTGTCTTTTCCAGTTGCCCTTTATCAGGTCATCTTGGGCTTCTACTCTCTCCCCACCACTCTTACCGTTTCCTCCAATGCTATTTAGAAAAGTTGGCTGCTAATCGGGCTTCTGCACTGATTAAGTCAATAGCAACCTTGATATTATGGTTTAATGTGTGCTAATGGGGGCAGTGTATTGGCCAGTGCTTACATTAAATGCATTTGTCACTAGCGAAAAGGCTAATTAGGCCCTAAAGGCTTACTGTTTATAGATAGTCATCATTATTTAATGAGACGTAATGACGCTGAGCATGTCAGTCTTTGTTGAGGGCTCCATTTACATCAGAACACCTCCCATTAGTGTCAGGAAGCTATTCTGGAATATATTTTAGATACCATTAGACTGCACTTGCTGTAATGTGAGTGCATTTATTAACATATTAACATATATAAAGGATATTTCCTCTACTCCGTTAAGCCCTGCATGAGTTAAAGGAAACTGCTAGTATTTTCTGAACTTATCTGTTGTGTCTGTTACCACAGGCAAGCATTCTGATGCATTTATCTCAGCTGAAAGAAAATCCCAATCACTAAACACAGTTCAAATAAAAGCCAATGGGAAGTTGCTTCTGCACCTGCCCAATGGCTTCAATTCTATGAGTGTTTGGAGTCGATATATATATTTTTTCTTTTCTAAGAACAGGGAAACACAGGGAAACATAAAAATTACAGTCCATGGTAATTGACAGTATACTATAAATATAACAGAGATTAAGATAAAATATGATGGAGTCTAGCTTTAACAGTACAGGACTGTACATGGGTTCACAAACAAATACTCTGCGTTTAATGTCATGCAGATTAGTGGTCTGTAAAGCCTTGTTTTACCTCACTGGCACCCAGTGTTTTGTAAGCAAACAGTTCCCTTCCTTCTGTGGAATTTAAAACCACATCTCTGTAAAGAATGCTTACACTAATATGCTAATATGAGCTGTATGTTCTTGCATATGCATTTATGCTAATGAAAATCCTTGTGCCTCACTTTAAACTCGTTATATACCTACTATTCTTTTTGTGCAGCACATAGATGTGAATGCCCCACTAAATAAATGCATGAATAAATGTCATTCTGGATGTACTGATTTGTGGAAATCAACCAGTTTTTAATCACAGGTCCTTATCAAATAAGGCATTTTTGTGTCATGTCATTCATTTTTCATTTCAAATTTGTTTGTGCAGAGCTTTTTCACAACACTTATCATGCCAAAGTTATTTTACACTTGGGCCCCGCTGAGAAAGCCAACAGCATGATTGGCAAGAGGAAACTCTCTGAGGTATGATGATAAAGAAACCTTCAGAAAGCCAACGCTCATAAAGGAATCCATCCTTCTCTGGCTGGCACCAGATATTGAATTAATGAATTGAATGATTAATAGTCATGAATGGGAATTGCTTTTTATAATAAATTAATAATTGAAATAAATGCTCTTGTTGAAAAGAGTTTTAGATTTGGAATAGTTAACCACTGAAACAGAAAATTTGCTTTAGTTATAGAATAGTTGTGTTGCATTTTCATCTATAAAACAGATGTTGTGATCCTCATATTTTCTATCCTAAAGAAACATATTTTCTTTTCTTGTGTGTATTTCTTATATTTTCTTAAAGAAACCTAAACAAAACATATTTAGTAAAGTAAATTACTTCAAATCATATATTTTAGGATGATTTCTAGTGGTGACACACTTCAAACCTTCCAAAGTATGTGTCAAAACATTAAAGGGTGATTTATAGAGCATTCTTAGTGCCATTAAGAAAATTCTCTATTAACTAATTTGGCAATCATTTAAAAAGAATTAAAGTAGTGAAACTGTTTCTTTGTTGTTGTAATTACTATTTGAAAAACATTGTGGTCTGCAAAGTCTTCAAAAGTCCTCAAAAGTCAGCACTGTGTAATCAACACACAGAAAGCTGTACAGTTGTAATGCCGTAAGAAAATGAGAAAATGAGTGAAATTGAAGGAGTCTTTTAGAAAATGTACATAATTTGACCTTGATATCACACTGTGAGGTTAAATGTATGGAATTCTTTTTGTTGGCTGGTTGTAAAATCTATGTTTTCATTTGAAAATGATTTTTTAAAATTTGAGTTTAAGGTCAAATGTTTAAAAAAGTATTAAATAAAAATGGGCAAAAAGTAAGCTATTATATGCGTTGAATACAAAAATCTGACAGGTATCATGCTGACTGATGGAGAAGATGAAGTAAGAACAGTACCAGCAAGATCTGATCTTTAACAGTACACATGAATATGGGCTCACTATTTGGCAAACAGAAGGTCATTGTTGTCCTTTTTTAATTTACATTTACATGTATGGAATTTGGTAGCCACTTTTATTCAGCGCGACATATATGGGTGTTTTGTAGCCCCTCACACTAGTAAACCTGCCGCTACAAACTAATATTCTACTAGAGCTAAAGTTAAAACTCCACCAGAGAAATGAGATTCCGTCCCACCGCGAGGAAAGGAGAGAATGAGAGTAATGGTGATAGGAGAAACCATGCAAAGATATATCACCAAGACAGCGAGTGTATACGGAGCAGTGAACCTTGAGGAACACCAGTGGTAAGTCTTCGTGGGGCATAAACAGGTCCTTTCCATGACACCTGTTAATTGCGATCCTCAAGGATAACTACTTTGTAAAGTGTTTATGACCCAGTAATTAACAATAACAAACACATTTTAAACTATTTATAAACTCTTAATAAGAGTATTCTTACCATAAAGTGATACTGTGTTCTATGATTTTATGTATTTAACGACAACCTAATTTTTACTGCAAATGCTGCAGTCACAAATAATAAGAAAAAAATTTTGTTTTAGACTAATTAATGATTAACAAGTGTACATATGAAACAAAGTGAAACATTAATGTGCATTCATGTGAATTCAGCACATGCATTTTATATCAGTTATTATTTGATCTTTACCTTGATCATCCTTATTTGTCATTGACCCACAGACACACAAATTTTTAATTTTTGTAACAACATTTCATGCCAATTGAATGACATTTAAGATAAGATAAGGTAATCCTTTATTAGTCCCACAAGTGAATTGTCATGGCAGAAAGTGGACAGAACAAGATAAGAGCAGCAAAAATGAAAAACAATAGAATAAAAACTATACCAACAGCACAGTATAAAAAGTACACTATTTAAATAAATTAAACAGATGTAAAGAAGAGAATGAATAATTAAAGTACTGAAAGGGCAGTGGAATGCTCTATATACATCAGTATGTTTACCCATTGTGAATACTTCTTATATCTTAAAACCCCTCCCATCATTTTTCCATTGTTGGCCTATGGACCCCCTCCCCCGGGTCCATAGGCTATGTATGTATGCATGCATGTATTGTTCCAATTGTTTGGTGCATGCTGAAAAATTATTTCAGGGAAAAACAGGAGGTATTCAACCTCAGTACATGCAGTGACAGTTAATAACTAGGTTTTGTAACAATGTTCTGAAGGATGAGGAGGGATGCAAGTGCAAAAAACATGGGTTTTATTTACAATAACTAACAAAAACAAAACACAAACATAACAGAAGGACCAAGCTCCAAACAAACACTTAGGGGGTTATGGATGACCGACAAAAACAAGTGCAAACACAGGGGTCTATATACAGATGACAGGAAAGTCAAAACACCTGGTGAAGGAGTGCAGGAAGACAGACAACAGGTGGGACCTCTAACAGAGGGGCAGGACTGGTGCAGAGCAGAGAAATCAAAACAACAAACACGTGGCGAGGGAAAACACACTCAGACCGGGAAACACACAGGACTAGATGTGACAACTTTACGTGGTTTGAGGGGCAATTACAAATCTGTAGAAGAGGGAAAGAACTCTTTACACTGCTTCGCATTAGACCCCTGCTAGCTGAAGATCTGGCAGTGTAGGAGTCATGGAGAACAGAGAGGAAACAGGACGTTGGAGAGATTGTGAGAACTCCTTACTGAGTACAATAGTGGCAGCACTGAGAACATCTCAGTGCTAAATTATCGAAAATAGACATACAGTATTTTGGTATGAAATTCTTCGTTTATATAGTATATTCGTTTATATAGTATATTATTTATTCTCCATGCAGAGGGCAGTAATAAAAAGACATATTGTTAGACATGTTCAATGCTCTCTACAAGGTTTTCCAGACTACATTGCTAAGGAAAATATCGTATTTAATGACAGCTTGAAAACATGGCCTAAAGCCTTCATTTCCTTTGTGTCTAAGCTCATTCTTTTAGTACCTGAACCTTTGCAGCTATAAAATGTGAGACACTTTGTGAATGAGTCAACATTCATTAAATATTTTATTATGAATTCCAGTGCGGTATCCCACAGTCCTTCGCAGGTCAAGGAATCCAAAAGCAAAGGGCCTTCTTTATTTATTTACTATTTTTATGGCTTGTATTCAGGAATCTCGCAACCCCATCTGGATACTTTTAAGAGCCCTCTTTAAATGTGATGGCTTATATGTGATTCAATGAGCAAGCAGAAAAAAAGGCTTTTGAGCTGAGGAGATTTATGGCATCAGGTCATGGCTTGATAAGGCTGCTGATGCTGAATTCCTTCAGAAATACGGAGGTGTGTGTGTGTGTGAATGCTCCAGATCATGTGCCTGCGGGTATGCTACATTATCAAAAGAAAGCTTTTATATGATTTGATGCTGTCTGAGGTCACACAGCTGCATGTGGAGATAAAAAACAAAAAGTGCAACTTTTATGAAAGTTAATATAATACACCTTTTATTTCAAGCATGACACGAAAATTTTGCTTTGAATTAAGTATTATGCGTGACAGTCACATTACACTGTCATACTGTATAACGCTATGCTGTGGTCAAGTGTGAGGGCAAGCACAGTTTGAAGGAATAGTTTGGCAAAAAATCATACACAAGACCCCACTGACACTGCATACACTTGATCAGTCAAGACACTTTCAGTGTCCAAAGTTTGCTTCTTTAGTTTTAAACCAGAGCTGTTAGTTTGATGCAACTAGTCAATAGTCAAAGTCAATAGTCACCCAAATTGTTTCTGTAGATACTCCTCCAAAACAACTCTGAACCTGTTGAAACTACATCCAGCTGTTCATTTAGGTTCTTTATTAAGCTGTGTTCATTTCTATAGCTAACTGTGTGTCGTACTGTGTCCTAAATACAGATTTGGGTGACTGTTGACGTCTAGTGTTTGTTACCAACGTTTTCCTCACAGTTCCTATTCTAGATTAAAGAAAGCAAAATTTCAGTTCCAAACTTTTCTTGGCCAATCAGGACATGAGAAAATGTGAGTAAATTAGATTTTTATGCAGGAATTTACTATTTCTTTAATGTATCCTTTGTGTTTTGGTGCATCACTCATCACATGAGCTGCTACTCAATGTTGGCACAGCACTAACAAACATTTCCCAAGTTTATAGTGTGTGTTTCCAAGTGAAGCCCCTAACAGTCAACAGATACCACCACCCAGATCAGATATTCTTGACCTTAGGACTCAAGTAATCAATCTGAAGTGATTCAGGGCCCTATTCTAATTTTTCCCAACAACAGTCTCCGCCTCTCTTTCTCTCTCTCTCTTTCTCTCTCTCTCTCTCTGTGTGTAAACCTGACACCAACTCCAGCTCCTGGCGTTTTATTTTTCCCCCACCCGTATTGGGACAAACCCCTCCTCCTCGGCCACAGGACCCACTCCTAATGCCCCGCCCCCCGTTTTTGCTCTAGGCCTGGATGTAGTGCCCCGCCCTCCTGGTTTACGATTGGCTGGTAGTGTCCCCCTGAGGCGTCGTGATTGGTCATTAGTTAATTTTCACAAAAAGCGCTAGGATTGGTCACTTCATTCTCTCGAACTTCTAGCCAATCCTAGAGCAGGGGGGCGTGGCTTGTAGGAAAACGGGTGGGGAAAAAACGCTACACACGGCTGTCCCAGTGGAAGAGCCCAGCCTCCCAGCAAGTCAGAAAACTTTGCCCTGCAGGGGGAAAGAAAAAAAGAGATAGAAAAACAGAGAGAGAGTCAACGCATAGACGAGACATTTAGTTGCAAAATCAAGGAAGTTTAAGATCACCCCGGTCGCTGGCCCACCGCGGGGTGAAGCTGAGGGGCAGGCGGAGAAAAGCGTGAAGGATGTGGCTCTGGTACCTCCTGCTCGGCTCGGGGACGGGCTCCAGCTCGGTCGGTAAGTGCATGAGGAGTCTTCGTAGGCCACGCAGTGTTTCTGGAGCAGCGGCCTTTCTGTCACGGTTGCTGCAAGAATGCAAAGCCAAAAGTGGCGTCTCCAAGTCTGCGCTGCAGCTCTGAGCTCTGTCCCTCTTTGCTGGCTAACTTCTTAGCATTAACTCACACTGATGGGAGCTCTAAAGGGCTGGACGACTCTGTTTCCAGGGCTCCTCTTTCTCCTGCTGGCCCTGGACACGTTGGAACCCACTTAAAAGGTTCGGCGTGCCCAAAAGCGCGAGGTGTGAGCCAGAGTTACGCGTGCGTTTACGCGACTTGGGCGCGGAGTGTTTACTTTTAGAGCAGGGCGAGGAGGGGGCTCCGTCCTCCCCACCATGGCTGCACTTCAGTGACGAGGGGGAACTTCGTTCTGGACCTCCTTACAAACGAGAGATAAGAAGAGAACGTGCTCCAAGCTAGCAGGAGTTCAGGTTCTTCATGACGTGGCTCCAAACTCTCCAAGGCTCATGGTGGTTTCTTAAAGGGTCCTGCATACACCCAAACTCCACTTCTCACTCTCTCCTATTCTGTGCATTTTTGTTTCCATAGTCAGGGACTTTTCCTCTGCTTGATTTGCCCTGATCGAGCAACAGGTGGCTGTTTCCTGCCAGGTAGTGATGAGACACGTCCCTCAGGACTTTGAAGGCGTGTGCCACAGAATTGGCTTTCATTTCAATGGAGCTCCACTCTGCTTTAAATCCCCCTCTACACCAGGGCTTTGGCTCATGTGCATGTTCTGTCACTCAGGTGCTGATGGTGGGGGTCAGACAGACAGGTTTGTTAAGGTTACTCCTATTTAACCTATAAGCATGAAGCACAGTGTGGAGCCACTTCTGGCTGGATATCACAGTGTCTTTTCTGTGTGTCTGTTCAAGGTCATTTGTACACCACACGCCTGTTAATCCTCAGATCATTCAGCAGCTATATAAAGAGTCAGGGTGAGAAAGAAGACTCGTGCTAGACTTCTAGTCTGTATTGACGTGGAAACTGTTCACCGCCCGACTGCATGCTCCAGCAGCAAAGAGCAGCCATGAGCTCTGCACCTTGATGAAGTTTCAATGATGTATAAACAAAGTAGTCATGGTGTTTAAACTGCTGCTTTAGCTTCTATGAATAAATTAATCCATGAATATTTGATACAGTTCAAAGATTTCAGAACAGGCAGCTGGTGGCCTAGTGGTTAGGGAGTTGTCCCTGTGATCAGAAGGTTGTGGGTTCGAATCCCAGGACTGCTAGTGGTATCACTGAGGTACCCTTGAGCAAAGTACAGTCCCCACACACTGCTCCCCGGGCGCTGTGTTCCTGGCTGCCCGCTGCTTCACTTGGTGAATGGGTTAAATG
>JBBPCZ010000136.1:8552189-8566137 GCA_037974445.1 Brycinus macrolepidotus
AAATGCAGAGAAGAATTTCGTGCTGTTCACACTGTGTGCTGTGGTGTGTTCACGTATGACAAATGGACACTTTACACCTTTCAGTGTAAGATCCCTCAGGACATGTGTGTATTAGGGTTATCACCTCTAGGGATTGGTATTGTTAGAATTTTACCAATGTCGATACTAATAGTGCCTGTCGATACTCTCGTTGATACTACTGTCCATAATTTTGTGTTAATAATAAAGATGTCACATGAAGTGATGCAAAAAGATTAAATAGTTTTTAAGAAATAACAAGCTAAATTGTTACCTGCATATATAATCAGAAAGGAGCAATTGCTACAAATGTCTGGTGGTGATGTGTAAAGCGTCACTTCTGTTACTCCTGTCGATTCCACTGATCCAGTCCATCATCAACCATTTGAAAATGCCAACCATATTAGAATGCATTGATGCTGTATACTGTTAGAAGCACTGTTTGTCCAGAAGCTAATCAACATTTCAGTATTGACCAGTCAGGAACCAGTACAAATTTAGTATTGGTTCTCGATACCCTATGCATAATACCTGAATTTTAATGCAACGTGTACTATCACAGTGGTCCTTACCAAAATGATGCTTTAGCAAAAAAATTCAACCTGATGAACACAGAAAAGTACAGAATATCAGCGTATTATGCTACATTTTTCTTGTATTCTTTTTTTCTCTGAAGTCCTTTTGTTTGTGTGAGTTTGTGTGATGCTTGTGTGGGTTTATGTACCAAAAAACAGCCATAATTAAGTGTCCCTCTTTATTGTGCCTTTAAGACTGATATATGTAAATGACCTCTGACTAGCCAACCCATATTGTAAAAGCAGTCTGAGCTGTTCATTTTGTGAGATCACAAAATTTTTTAATATGGGCTGATTCTGCAGCTTAGTTTCCATATATGGACCGAACAAACTCGGATGTGAATGAAATGTTTTGAAACTTTAACTGTATTTAAATACCACACTGAACTGTTTTATTTTGGAAAAGAGGGGAACATCTAGTTTTTCTTTCAGAATTAAATGCATATATTTTTTCAACAACACACTGCGGACTGAGGTGAAGGTGGGCTGGGACTCTGTAAGGCTAGCTTTGTTTCAAAACATCTTGGGTTCTAGTTTCACCCATGCCTGGATTCCTTCCAGTTTAACTAGGGAATTGAATGAAATGGAATTTGATTGGTTCTGACTGGCACAATTGGACAGTGATATCCCAAACTGCTCTTCTTACAACACTAAATATCTGCCTGTTTTGTGCTGCCACATATTCGCCTTTCAGATATTTCCCTTGACAGTAGAGCTGTTTGCCAAGTCGCGTGACTCAGAAACACTAAGAGTGGTGTATTCTGGCAAAGTAGATGTTGGTGTTATTTGTGTGGGATGTCACTTCCATTTGTTCAGAATAAGACCCTTAACTTTTCCGATAGCTTTAACAGGATGGGGATGTTTTTCCTCCCTAAACTTGATATTGGGTAGCACCCTCAGAGTCGTATTGTTGCTGATACTTGTCATGACCCTTATTGGAACACCAGTGTGAAAAAGTTGCTGACCCGGTCTTTGCGCTGTTGAAAATCTTCTTGTATAATCTGAAATGTTTATACTTTCCCTTTATTTTACCCATTATTTTATCCATGGATCCTTGAAATGGTTGGTGTAAGGATAGGTACCAATGGTATGAGATTAGGCTGTTTCACAAAGACTGGATTTCTCCACTGAAATTGCCAGTGTGCTGCATTATGTCAAATGCCAATGGCTCCATTTCTCTGGGCTTATATTTGAAAAATTGAATTCTCCATCCGTGGTTGAAGCACTGACTCTCTTGATGGTGGTGGTACTAAGATGGTCTTGTTAGGGTTCCCCCTATATTGCTGTTGTACTGCAAGGTTGGTCAGTGGGCTTCTTGCTGAACATTGAAACAAAGTTAGTAGGGTCAAAATTCCCCAGCATCTATATCTCATAAAGCACAAAAAAACCCACGGCATTCCTGACTAAGTTTCTGGGGCAGGTGGTGGCCTAGTGATTAGGGAGTTGCCCCTGCGAACAGAAGGTCGCACCAAGGTGCTTCACTTGGTGAATGGGTTAAATGCAGAGAAGAATTTCGTGCTGTTCACACTGTGTGCTGTGGTGTGTTTATGTATGACAAATGTACACTTAATCACAGAACTTAACAAATGCAAGAGTGGTTGCCTTATGACTTTCTCAGTTAACCCAGGTTTACATACTGTAAACCCGTGGATATGGAAGCATGACATTCCAGTGATTAACAGCCAGTCACATGAAACACAAAGGAGTCAAATGACCTTCTCTTCGGTGGAAATAACTGAGCATTCAGTAAGTCAGTTGCTTGTGCCCAGCCTTCCTGCAAACTAAATCTTTGCTATACTTAATCGCCATCCTACAAACTTCACTGGGACACTTGAAAACCAACAAAATCTGTTCCGAAAAATTTATTGTTTGTTGTTTTAATTAAAGACGCCGGTGAGCAGTCTCTCAAGCATATGCTCGGCTGCTTATTGATGGGTTCCTGTTGAGTACATTCTCTGACATGTCCCACTGTGACAGGATGAATGAAGAGGTTATGCATGCTCAAGGTAACTATTGTACTTCCTCACAACTGCACCACAGCAGCCAGCTCCTTTTCTCAAAGGTCTCCGCCTCCGCTCTATAATGAATGATATCCGCAGAGAAAAAATAAATGAGTTCTCCTGTGAAAGATGAAAAGAGGCAATAAAATCTTCATTCAGTTCCTCAATTAAACTCCAATCGATGTGCAGTGTAGCCTGAGCTCCTGTGATGTATTTTAATGTGTCATTGATGTGTTTTGCATGAATCCATGGAGGGGAGGGCAAACAAGAGGTTATTAAAGCAGAGATCTAAAGCCAGAAAAAGTATTCCTATTAGGTTTGTATTGACAAATGCTGCAACGTGATGCAATCTTAAAAGGGCAGACCTTTAAGGATGTCAGATGAGTAGGGCTTGAGCCTGGTCTAAAATCGACCCGGGGCAGTGGAGCCCTCGCTAATTGCCTGATGCTGACTCGACTCTGACCAGGTGCTCCACACGCTGTCTGTTGAGAAGACCACCTTTCATGTGAGTGTGCTGACGTTGGCCCATAGGTTTGGGTTCAGTTTTTTCCCCCTGCTGTTTGCTCCTCTAACTGTTGAGGTTCTAAGCTGAAGACTGAGAGATCGGTGTAAATGGGCAACTTAACACTTCTGCCCAAGGTACATGAACCAGTTGGAGCCAGTTGTGCATATTCACAGCAGGGCTTGAGTTTTTTCTGTGTGTGTGAGATATTTGAACAAGTCTCGGCATCAGGATAGAGTTCCTCCTTTTACCGTCTCGGGAGCCTGAGGAAAACACATATGGCTCCAAGCTATGTGACCCTGAACCTTCATTGTATTGACTTTGGTGTCAATTTTAGCAGTTCTGTGAACCTACCTCAGTTCTTAGAGGAGCTCTGTTTTGGCAGCTTTGGCTTTTGGATGGATCTTTTGTTGTTGTTTTGACATTCTGAAAGGACATTCAGCTTTTCTCAGCAATTACTGAGTCCACAGGCTGTGCATGCAGATTGAGTCCAGCTGTGCGTGTGTCAGCCTCATGAAAAGACGAAGAGAGCATGGGCCTCGCGCAGTACGCATAATAGGGACACACCACTTATTGTGGCTGATTGCGATTCTAATTTCTTTGCAGCCAAATCAGCTGCTGATTATTTTTTTATTTAGTGAAGGGCTTTGAAAACAACAAACAAAGGCTATTACATTGTTTGTTTGCTCTTTGCCCAAAACCTTTACTTTGCTGGCTGAATGAAGATGCTGGTTTGAAACATTAGCATAAAACGCTGGTGTAGTGTACTTCAGACAATTGACCCGCCTCCAAACATGCTGCTGTAGGTGTATTTAAAAAGGTGTATTTAAAACTCATTGTATGGTATCACACTTTAATCTGAAATTTTGGTCTGACTGGTAATGTGGCCAGAGAGTTTTGACAGTTTGACCTGACACACAGCATTGCGTTTTGACGCAGTCTTGACAAAATTTTGTCTGAATTCGGTTTGAAACTGACTGAAGCCAGGCCATCATCACCCGGAATGCCCTCAAAAATGACGGTTACCGTGCAGTGGTGATAATGAATATTTTCAAACTGCCTAAATGTTTTAGTCTGGATAAACTCTCTATAATTTGCTGCTCTCACACAGTGCTTTGCTCATATAACGTGTTTGTGGCCTTCATCTGTTTAATTCTAAAACTGTTTACATGGAACATGAGTATTTTTGGCTGAGCAAATCAAATATAAATGTCCTCTTGGCTACACTATTATGTACTTTCCTGAGAGTTTTTCTCACAAGCCTGGGCCTCATGGGCCTAGGTTCTAAATTCTGTCACAGCACAAGTGTGCCATTAAAACTTGTGCTTAAGTAATGTAAGGAGAGCGGAGAATAAAGTAAGTAAAATAATAAAGTAAACTAAAGCCCCTTTCACACATGCTTTGAAATCTATTCTAGACATTACCCAGAGGAGCTGTATGTATGAACACAAATGTCCGAATCACCTGGACCGGACATTAAATGGACTTTATCCTTTATCTGTGTAATGTCCGATCACAACCATGTATGAATACAGCAGGTCATCATCCGAAGAACTCACTGTGAGCAAGTTGGCTTGTTGATGACATTATCATGTGACTGGCGCAAAACTAGGAGGAAACATCCAAGGGTGAAGAAGGTCATTTACACGAAGATGGCAATGAAAAAGTCTAACTGAAGAGACGAGGAGAATCAGGAACTTCTGGCAGTAAAGACCGACACCTAAATTGTCAAGTAAATTCAAGGAATGGCAAGAGACTCGGTTGACCAAATTGCAAACAGCTCTACCCAGATGCCACTCCTTGCCTAAACCACACAGAGTATTTCTAAGACATGAGAATGAGTCTGACACAAACAGTCTCATGCTGTGTGTTACATGTGCGGAAGGGCATTTCTGGACAGTGTTTGGACCTGATTTTAAAACTGAATGGTTGAAAATGGGCTGTGAGAAATCAAACATGAATCTAACCTGTTCCAAGCCTGAAAGACGTTTGAAAAATGATGTTTGATCTTTGCGTGAGCTGTCGGGTCTCATTAGGTTTTGGCAAATATTTCAAGATCTATCCTGCACCTCTAGAAGCTGATGCAGGCAACCATGTAACCTTTGGAGCAGTCATAGATAAGGGGTAGTTCTTAGAATAAATACTGCGGTGACACAATATTATTTTAAAAAAAGTTTTTTTGTTAAGTGTATACTTCGGCTTAATGCATGCAAGTACGTGCACACACAGAATTTAGGTGCAGTGCATGCGTACTTGGCGTGCTCACGATTGCTGATCACGTGTCTGGAGCGAATTTCAGCCGATTTTGGTCCTGACCTTTTTCCAATAGTGCACCATTACCAGGTAACTGGGGGACTTATGACATCCTCTAGGTAGGAGTACCTGCCATCTTTCTTTATTGCCTCTGTGTAACCCATGCATTCAGCAGTACTGTGTGTGTGTGGACTGAGTGTGGGACTTTGGAGGCCATTTCCTCAGCAGCAGTGAACAGCGAGTGGAGGACAAGTCCAGATTGTTCATTTATCTCCATTGCCCTGCAAATGGTTTTTACTGAAAGTTAGCTGTGCTATTGAACCTCTCTCCTTTTTTCTCCTCTCTTGTATTTATCATTTGTCTTCAGGAAAGTGCGTCAACACTCCACATATTGTGTGTGTGAGTGGGGAGTGGAGTGTGCCAGGAAAGCTGGGCCTCCTGCTGTCGCTCTGATCAGCGCTCATTTGCTTTGTTGTGTCACACCACATGTGGACATGCAGGAGCTATTTCAGACTCTGTTCCTGCTCTACATACAGAGACAGAGAGAGGTGAGGTAAACAACTGGATTCTATTTGGAATAGTAAATATGGTGTCAAATGATTTAAATAGAAACGCTTCAATAACTTCTCCCAACTTTTTTGCTGAATTTAACCAGTGTGACTGAGAAATATTTTCTAACGCTGGACTTATTAAGGTCAAATATGTGGATGAAACAGGCCCTCATATCTGATCGGGTCCATGTATCCGAATGTGGTTTTGTATCATCTAATAAAAATGCAAATTGTCCAGTGTTTGATTAATTTTCGCCCTCGTTTTTTAATCACTGCGTATCAGTGGATACCACAGTATCACAGTGCTGAAGTAATTACCTTTAATTAAATATTAGGAATACAATCATTGGTTAGTGCTCTCATATAAGGATGCTTGGTTGTAATATCTCAGACTGAATGGGGAGTATCACATGCATTCAGCTGGAAGATGCACTATTTTCTTTTGCGAAATATATTTTTCAATTGGATTTTCTAGAGGCATTAAAAGTTATTGCCTGAAAAGGCCTGAAAGACCTAGCGCATGGAGTGAAGTGTGCTGCTCTTTCCATTTCTTTACTGGCAATGTCAACAAACATAGCTTTTGATGTGGTACATCATCCCAAAAAATTCTTGGTTCTGAGATTCATAGCTTATTTTATAGCTCCATTTCTCAGGGGGACTATACCCATCGCCAGTTAACATCAGAACCCAGTCTAGATTGGACGGTTCATGGCTGGAACAAATACCCGTGGACACTGCAGCGTGAAGGCAACAGCTGAACTGCAAGCTCTCCTTTGACTTTCTGGTTAAAAACTACTTTGTTGTGTTGATCTGAGACCAGCCTTCCTTGCTTAGATCATAGCTTTGACAACTTAAAACTTCTCTGAGATCAGTGCTCCTAGCGTGACTCCTCTCAGCTTCTGGCATCTTGGTGCACCTTAATCTCTTCTTGGAGGTGAACCAGGGAAGGCTCAGCACTCTTCTTCCCTGGAACAAAAAACTAATCCTGCCTGCTGTTTACACACTGGGTGTCGTGAGGCGAAATGAAATGTAAAGCCAATGTTAATTGCTTTAATGCTAGCTCTTCTGTCAACCGCAGCCAGACACATAGCGTCAAGGCCAGGCCAAGGAATTTGAGCATTGTCTTTTTTTTATGTGTTTCACATTTACAGCCTTGCTGTATACGCTGGAAAGCTGCTCCAGGATAAATACCCATTAATTAATTATGGTTATCCACTGTTGGACTATTATCTATGGATGTGATGTGTTAACATATCCTCCTCCCAGTATTTCTTCAAGCTAATAGCAAATTCCTCTTAACTAACAGCACTTTGCTCGCTGAATAGCTTAAAGCGTGATGGGCTTTGACTTTTTTTGGCACAGACTTAGTTAATGGTGTTGCTTAAATGAGTCTGCTGGTTGGCTTTGGAGTTTTTGTCCAGTTCATTAGAATCCATGCAGGAGTTCTAAATTGTTCTCTTTGTTGCTATTATTTAACCCAGACGTAAAAGCTTGCAGGCATTCAGTATTCAAACTTGCTGAGCACATTGAGGTTGGTGTGGCAGAGTAACTGTCTCATATGCTTATTTTTAAATTATCTTAGACACGCGTGTTTAATGGTTAAATGAGGGCTGAGATATTATGCATGACAATTCATTTACTGAGCAGGTCGGGCTAATCGACTTGGAACGGAACAAATGATTGTGATCATCCACTTTACAAAGCTAGATATGAATAACTGATGGGTTTGATCTAAAACGAAAGCTGTGTGTCATTCTTCATCACCAAAACCTTCCTTTGAGACTCCTTTTTGGCAAGAATGACTGTGCTTTCTTGCCACTAATGAGGTATAATGGATCCAAAAAGTCTCCGTCTCCCAAACAAACACTGAGCAAGACTGGAGACTTCCTAGATGCAACTCCTGCCGTAAATGGTGTTTTTGGGCTGCGGCATCATTTATTCTCATTTGGGATAGTGTCGGAGTCCATGCTTGTCTGTGGGTTTGGAGTCGTGTGTCTCTGTCAAACCCCCCCCCCATTCCCAGCACCCCCACCCGTTAGGACAGATGGCTTAGTGGCAGTAGTGAAGAGAAATGAGGCATGTCTTGCGCCAGTCGAGCGCTTTCCTCCAGTGTCCCTCTAAAACGCTTGTCTTGCCTTTTTCCGGCGTACAAATGTGACAGGCTGGCTAAATGGCAAGTAGAATGTCACTGACGAATGACCAGGGATAAGCAGGTGTACCACAGTGCTCACAGCCCGAATGATTTCTGTCCAGGGAAGACTGAAAGTAAGCAGCGAAGAAAGGAGTGCTAAACTTTTCAGGGTACCCTTAAAAACAAAAAAGATTCTCATCTTAGTAGGCTATAGAGGAACCTTTTTTTGGTAGAACCTTAATTTTAGGTTCTATAAAGATCCACGTACAAAAGTTTTTTTTTCAAAAGAACTGCTTAACCATGAAAAAATGTGTTTAAATATTCAAATGGTTCTTTGATTTATCATGGTTCTACATATAACCACTGCCTTTACTAAAAAAAAAAACCCTTGCCCTTATTTTTTTTGAAGTGCTGTACACTTAGGGTTTTTTCACACTTGGTCCGTTTCATCCTTTAAAGCGAACTCAGATCGATTAGTCAGCATTTTTTGCGTATGTGTGAACACGCCAAATGAACTCAGACCCCTCTGAAATGAACCGAACTGAGACCACATCGGGAGGTGGTCTCAGTCCGGTTCGCTTTAAGTCCGCAGCACGGTTCGTTTAACTCGCGTGTTATGAACACAGAGCGCTTCGACAGTTTTTACCCTCTCGCCTTGGAGTAGGTAGATCATGTGGTACAGTCCGGGGAAACGAAAAGATTTTTTTATTATTATTATTGAACTGTGATAAACATACAAATATGCCATGGTACAGCTCCATTACACTGACAATTATACTTCGGACAAGCAAAAATGAGACGACAGACAACAGACAATAAAGAAATAAACTAATAAATACAAACGAATAAATGATAATAATAAAAAAAATTAAAAACCCAATCAATCAATCAATCAATCAGTCAATCCTAGAGATTCTTGTCAAGATCAAGTTTCTCAACCAAGTTGCATAGCCTCAAAACATTCTTGTTCTCCCTCAATTTCAGAGAAGTCAAATAGTAGCATAGATCTTTGTGGAAAATGTAGAAGTTTGCTAGAGCTTTTAACCATCTACTCTTATGTAGAAAAACATTCCCAAGAATGGGGAACATGAAGAAACAACGGCGGCTGGTTGGATGAGGAACTAAAGTATGAACAGAAAAAGAACCGAGGCCCCATCTGAGCTGAAGTGGACCAGAAAGAGAACTGAGTCCCCTTTCAAATGAACTCACACTGTGAACATAAAAATAACTGAGTTCCCTTTCTGTTGGTCCCCTTTTTGGACCACTTCTAGAGGACTGAGTTCAGTTCCTTTACAGAAGACTATATGTGAAAGCACCCTTAGAAAACTATGGTCACTATTAACCATCGGCCGCATTAAAAAGAACTTTTGACTGATTGATTTGGCACCCATTTTAATACTGTGAGTTTACCTTCCAAAATGTCATGTTTGTTCAAAGTCCTAACTTTAACACTGTAGCCAGTGTTTTCCTTCAAATTAGGGTAATCTTGCTCTAATGGGCAAGCAGTCTATGTGTAGAAAAGTGTGTTTAGTGATCTATGAACACAGTAGGATTTTATGAATATGTAGTGCCCATTTCGGTCAATTCTCTCCTCCTCACACTTTTTTGCATCTTCTAATTGGTATCGTTGTATGCTGTTGTCCTGTGTGAACATGAGTTAAGCTAGTGAATGAGGAGGTGGCTGCAAGTTAATTGGAAGAGAAATAAAGATGGGTGAAGAATTGTTCAAACATGCCATTAAATTGCCCCACGACTCTTCTTTTCCTCTGTTGGAATCGCTGTGTGTGTGGCACATCATTCTGCCCATTAAAAACTAAAAGAAAGTGTTCAGTGTAAGTCTGTCTCAGGAAGCACATAGTTCTACAGCACTTTGACAAGGGCGTCAGCGAAACCCAGTGTGTCTGTAGAGACTGTGAATTGGCATCTAGCACAGACGACTGGAGCCCTCCAATTACTGTGTCACCATGACAACATAATGCCTCTCCCCCCAGTGCAGCGAGAGAGGCCTGTCTCTGATTGCTGTGTGTTGGGACTTATTAATCCCTACTGTGGTTCAGTCTGAGGAAACTGATCCGGAAACCGATCTATTCGGCAAGGTTTAACTACGAACAAGACAAGCGCACATACGAAACTGATCCCGGATCAGAGCGAGAGGGTGACTCTTAGCAGTTCAGAAGGGAATGCGAAAGAAAATAAATCGGGATTTGGGCTGAATTAAGTGGCTTCTTTGACAGCGGGCAGCAGAGGTAGTAACCCAAAACCCACGCATGCTTGCGCACTACGGCTTGGCCTGTTCTTGCCAAAGCAGGCCTGAAAGGGCCGAGTGTCCCTGGGGTCATGTGATCACTGGGGTGGGGTGAGCATGAAAGAGAAGTTTTATTCGGTGGAAGCTTTTTATAATGCTCTGCTTATTAATGAGGCATCTGGCTTTGCACACCTGTCTTACCTGTGGCTGGAATGCTAATGTGAAGGGAAGGAAACTGATTACATTTTTTTTTCTTAAACTTTACAAAACCAGAAGAAGGAAGAGGCAGAGGAAAAAATGTTAAAAAATAAATGAAGAAAATAATGTAATGACATAATGGGCTGACACCTAATCAGCCTCTTGATATTGTTGTTTAAAGTCTCCGTTATTGGTAAAAATCTGCCTTGTGCAGTTCAGTACTGACTGTTACTCAGCGAAATGTGTTGTTGCATAATGTACATAATTAATTGAGATAATGATCACATCATGTCGTCCACCCCTGGCTCTAATATTGATGAGTGTTTTATATTTGCGAAAGATCAAACCCTTTTTTTCTGACACTAAAGCTCTTACACATTTATTGAGTGAAGTTCTGGCACGGAGGTTTACTTTCAGCATATTATTCAAGGCTGTCTCAGTCAGTCATTTCTCTTTAAATGAGGGTGCTGACCTTCACTTCCATACCATAATCAAGCAGAAGAGATATAAAGACGAGATGCGAGGAATACAGTAGTTGTGAAAGGAGACAGATTAGAGAAAGAGAACGTGGATGGAAAGAAAGAAGGGAAACACATGCTCCTGTCCTCTGTCTCTCAGACAGACCCCCTGAACTGCTTCTCATCCTCTTCCCCATCTGTATTCAGCTGCCGGGCAGATCAAAGCCTGTCCTTCCCCCCGTCCACAGAAAGGATGCTCCTGTCTTTTGGCTGACACACGTCATTTGTGCCACCCAGGATGACGCCGCAGTTTGGAGCTTATTACCAAAAAGAAGCTAAATGCTAGGAGAGAGAGAGAGAGAAAGTTAGAATTAGTTCTTTTTTATCTTCTGCACATTTTCTTCCTTTTCTTTTCTAGGGTTAAACAGTGTCATATCAAGCTACTTCCTCATTTTACAATATGCGGTAAGTGTCATGAAACAAAATGCAGCAGCAAAAGCAAAAAAAAAATAGTTCCACATTCAAAAGGGGCCAAAAACTAGCAGGAAAATTTGTTGTTTTTTTCACAAAAATAAACCATTTAAGAATGAGCAGGAGGTAAAATCAAACAGTTTGTAAATATTGGCAGAAAAGGCTTACATCCAGTCAGGTACTGGTTGTTATGTAGTTTTTTCATACTGTGCAGTGGTTCTTGCTCTCTCTGCAGCTGGTCTCTGTCTGTCTTTTATAACAGTATCATTTGTTCAGGGTTGTAGCAGTGCTGCCGATACCCATGATACACTCAGTAAAGCATATTGTCATGTAATGTTTCACAAAGGTACTGTATTGTCAAATTGACTGTCCCTACTTAAGTTACCTCCTCACACTCTAAAACTGTGACTTCCATGACTACACAGCTTACATTTGCATAGTAGTTATTAGTGGACAGTATATCTGATATACCTAAACTAAGGTTTGAGTTTTATCCTAATCTCTTTCTACCATAGTTCAACAAATAAGTGCAGGTAATGCAACAGTACAAAACACGCAAACATTAGCTTGTTTAGCTGTATGGCTGAGTCGGGGATCTTTCAGTCATGTTTGAAGAGGAAAGCTAAACGCAGCAGTTCCTCCATCACACCCTGCTGTGGAGTCACTTGCTGAATAATTCATTGTAGTTAAGCCTTAAAGTTGATTAACTTTAAGATTTAAAAACTTTAAGTTAACTTCTCAGCCTTCACGGACACGCACATTTCCTGTCCCCTCACAAATTCTATTTTGTCCAGTGTCAAGGTCAGGCTGTGACAAGATATGGATCTTTGTGTCCCATCAGAGGGACACTCACGGCCACACTTGGCAGCACCATCCTCATCCATCAGTGTCTCATACACCCCCCCCCCCCCCCAGCACACACACACACAAACATAGACACACATCCAGGTTCTAGAAATGTTAGCCATCTGAAACCCCCCAAACTCCTGAGTGACAGAAGCTGCTGAAGTGTTGCAGTGTTTACTGGTCCGTCGCGGCGCCTCTCAGCACGTCACCGCTGAGCACAGCCCACAAACACACCCGAGTGACATTTAACTCACCACCCGTCCGCTGACAGCCGTGGGTTCAGGAGCAGAATTAATGTGGCCGCCTCTGCTGCACACAGACAAATAAAAATCTCATTTCCGTGCCGAGTGTGCAGCTTAATGACCGTGTATGGATGTGGAAGTGGATTGGATGGGTCTCACTTATCGCCTCAAGCAGGCTTCACACACACCCACCTCTCTCTCCCACACAGGTAATCCCAAGGTAATATAGTGAGCTTTGATGCTTTCTAAAAATAGCCCGTGTCTGGATGCTGGGTGGAGATTGGGATGTGTGTAGTTTGCCACTGTCCCCTAGCTTTGCTACAGTAACCTGTATCTCATCACTGTTGTATTAAAAGCCTATCTACATCAAATAAAGGTGGAATGATTTCTGGAAGACCTTAATAAACCAGGAAAATGAACAACTGAAAGTGTAACAGAATTTAATACCATCATGAATATGCTCCTCGTTGAGTTATTTCGATCTCTGCCGCCTTTCCTGGAAACACTTACTGGTCACAATATGGCATATGGTGCCATTAGGGAAAGGCTTGTCATTGTTAACACAACATTTGTGGTCAAAATGTGTCCAATTTAAATGTCCTATCTGGTTTGTACTGTTTGTATTGTAGCTCTCTGTCATGTTTGTCGAGTCTAAGTAGAGCTCTGTAAAAACAAGACATTTTTAACATAAACTATCAAACATTTTCTTGGAAATGGCAAAGGACAACTAACCTTAATAACTAAATTGTAAGTTCATGTAACAATTTTATTCTGTAATTCTGGACCATTTCTATTGGCCGCTTTATCATGAAGTATTCATGCAATGTAAACGCCAACTGTTTTTGTAAATTAGTCTGTCATAATTATTATATAATTGCTTGATTGCACTGAAGCTGATAATAATAATAAGAAGAGGAAGAAGAAGAGGAAGAATGAGAAGAAGAAGAATCAAACAAGTTATGAATTTTATGAAAGTTTCTCATATAACAAGATGATTGTTTATTTATGCTAATTATTCTAATACACAGTGCAGTGTGTTACCTAATGTCAGCACAGCCTCATGTAACCTGCTTGCATGTTTAAATTTAATAAAATGAACACAAAAGACAATTAAGTCAGCAATTGCAAGCACTTATGACACTTAATAAACTGAAATTTCATGATTGTGACAGGCCTAAATGTAAAAAAGCAGGGATACACGCTGTATAAGGTTCCCAGCTGTATAACACAGGCACAACTAATAATAGTAGCAGCTATCTTAGTGCTTAGCATTTAGTTACACATAGTGTTATTCTGACCATTATCACATTTGGAACAATGCTTACAAGTGTATAATATTACCTTGCACTTTTTTAGCATCTCATTAATGACTATCCCAGTTGTACACTGCCCTCCATAATTATTGGCACCCCTGGTTAAGATGTGTTCTTTAGCTTCTAATAAATTCAGTTTTGTTCT
>JBBPCZ010000136.1:8585481-8599826 GCA_037974445.1 Brycinus macrolepidotus
CCCGCTTACATTTTTTCCAGTCCCGTCCCAATCACGTTATTAATAGTGATTTTGTTTCCCATCCCGCGGGATTCCCGCGGGATTCCCGTGACCCGTGGGATTCCCGAAAAAATGTCAGCCTCTACTGTGAAGCAAGTTAAAGAGAGACTACAGAAACAGCCTAAATGAGGAAAAAAGGGGATTTGTGCCATTTTTGAATGTTATGCTATTTATCTTGCATGATAATGTACCCAGGGTTAATTGTGGCTTAAACAAGTGGCTTTAGAGACATTCTACATCCTTTGTACTCTGATTGTTTTAAAATGATAGATTGATGGCTTCAGGCATTGGGGTATTTAATCCCATGATTTTAGAATGACTCAGTCAGATTGTGTTGGCTCCCATGTAATTCCTAAGTAATAATCCTAATGAATAAATAAGACTGAGATTTCAAGAGTTTTACTTGTGCTCTTTTGGGAAGACACTCTAACAAAGCTAAACATGATACTCTTACCACAGCAACACACACCACCATGGTACTACCAGGCTGATGTCACTACTGTGCTGGAAATGATCCATTGTCCAACAATATCTTGTCAAAGGTGGTCCCTTTCTGCTGATGAATGGGTATAGACCAAAATTGGTTGTATCTGGCAGTTGCGTCTAAAGGCACTTTTCCACTGGTATATAGGAACCGTGCTGTACCTAAACTGTACTGCAATGGCATGGTGGCACACTTTGATTTTCCATTGTATCTGGGCCTGGTAACGGTGTTGCTAATGCGTTGGCAGCGCAATTCTCTCCATACAGTTTAATGCCGGTCGTTGTCCCAAAACTGTGTCCATGGAGCCAAGCTGCTGTTGTTATTTTGGTCTTTTATAAAATGTCTTGTCTTGTTTGAGTTTTTTTACTTTTTTCTCAGTGTTGTTTATCCATGCAATGAATTCCTAACCCAGCTAACTTGTTAGGGATAGCCTAGTACACCTTCACATTTCTCACATTGTTAGAAAACTCCCTCTGAAATGTCTCTTTAGCCCAAACAGTTAGTAGTGCTTGTACTTCATCAACTTCCCAGTTGTTAGTTGTTAGTGCCTCCATTGTTGTTTTTTGCATGGACAGTAAAAAAAAAAAAAAAGAAATAGTGGTCTATTTCAAAGTCTGTCTGTTTTCTTGGCAGCACTTTGACCAATCAGATAGCAGTGACGCAGTCAGCTCAGCTGCGGCCCGCTTTTGGCTTCAAGCAGGGCCGTGACAGCACGGGTACGGGTCATTTAATTTGTGGAAAACATTTGTCCAGGGTACGGCACAGTTCCTTGCGCCAGTGAAAAAGCGTCATATGTTGGTTTTGACAGGCAGGGGGTAATGTTATTACCTGCTGTTCTGTACTAATTTCATACCAGTAACCCGACTATTACTCACATAAGAAGGCAATTCACACAGCGTGGCAAGGCTACACCTGTAATAATGTAATCCTCAAACACTACGATGCATATCTTGATATATACTAAGGATGTCCTGATTTGTTCCAGTTGATTCCAGGCATATTTCAGTGGATTGGGCATCAGCTTCATAAAGCCTGATTTATTCCAACTCTTTTCTTCTCTTTTTGCACCTGCTTACACCATTTTTATAAAATAACCCTGAGCAACCTTATCCACAACCTGTAGCAGTGAGGTGCTGTTTAGGAATCTAAGAAAGCAGTTGACATGTCTGCAGTGTAGAACTGTTCTAGAGAACAAATTGAAAACTTGTAATATCTACTGTGGTTTTGACTGTCTGTAATCTAGACACCTTTTGGCAAAATATGGTCATGTAAAATGTGACTCTGCAGCCGTTATGCTTCAAGTCTTTCTTTGTGCCTCCAGTATCATGCTACCAGAAGGTTGTACAAAATTTCCCCACCACATTTTTTAGTCATGAGTCGCAACTGGTTAAAAATTAAACAATAGCAGGAAAGGTTCTGCTTTACTGACGGCCATGCCTCTTCTGGGTTACCACTGCACATCCATAGTTTAAAACTGGCTTTAACAGCGCGTTCAAAAGAGCGTGCTTTTATGCGTGTGTTAGTGCTAAGTGAAATCACAACACTGTGAAATGCTTCAGTAGTCCAAATGCATTAATGAAAATTCGTTCAATGTATGTGAGTAGCTGATTTTACTGCAGATTTTTAAAGTGACTGTGAGCCAGATCATTAGTCAAAAAACAGTGTTAAACATAGTAATAAAGAGTCATTAAAAAAAAAACAGACAAAAACAAAATAAATCAGTCCAGAATGTCTCATTATGTACATCAATGTGTACGCGTCCGAAAATTGGGATGAGACAGAGAAGATTAGCCTGGCCACTTCGTAAGCATGACATGCGATAAGTCATGAAGCGTTCCAGATAATGGGGTCGCTGGTGGCCTAGAGGTTTGGGAGTTGTCCCTGCGATCGGAAGGTCATGGGTTCGAATCCCAGGACTGCAAGTGGCACCACTGAGGTACCCTTGAGCAAGATACCGTCCCCACCCACTAATCCCCACACGCTGTGTCGTTTTCTGTCCACTGCTTCACTTGGTGGATGGGTTAAATGCAGATAAAGAATTTCACTTTGTTCACTCTGTGTGTTATGCTGTGCTGTGGTGTGTTCATGCATGACTATAAGGGGCCACTTTACTTTAATATGGAATCAGGAACCGAAAAACTGGGTCAAGACTTCCATACACTTTCTCTCTACACAAAACCATGATTTACAGAAGCTTTTCATGATGCACTATGCAGAGTACCCTCCCATGCAAACCTGTGTCATCATATTTTGTCATCTTTTTTTAACAATGTGTTTGTGTAGGCTGCTGGCTACACACCTTGAGCATGCTGGGACCGCAGTCATGTGAATGAATGTGCTTTCCCAAGTCACAAGTTCCTTGTGTGCTGCCAGGCAGTCTGACCCACATTAGTGTCTATTCATCTAAACCTGGCCTCTCACGCCATCCCCAGCTGGAAGATTGTGAATATAGTGCCGGTTTCGGGTTGCTACTCTGTTCATCACTGTGAAAGCTCTCTCAGTGCTCTTATCTTGGGTTGGGAAAAAAAGAGTCCAAGTTTGAAATGCTGATTTTTCCACATTAAAAAGCATCCTCATGTGTGACGGTTGTGCTCTTAGCAGCGAAATAAATTACCTTTTAAAATGTCACCTGAGTTACGGAAAATGTCATGTAATCATGCTACACTGTGTGCGAGACTTACGCTGGATGATGGTGTCATTCAGTTTGATAAGAATCACCGCATGATGAAAAATATCAGTGCTTCCAAAGGTCCTTATTGTTTAGATTGATTTTTGTGTTAGTCAGGGACAGCCCCAGTCCCGTTTAAGGATGTGATTCACCAAAAAGCAAGATTCTCAAGTTAATTCCACAAACCTCTCATCTCTAAATAGGGCTAAAAATGTACAAAAGTGAAATGTAGAGTTCCACCTTCCACCTTCATCTTTACAAATTTAAAGAATCGTCTCACAAATTTGGATTTTCTTTTTTTGTGTTGCTTCTGTCTTACTGTTCATCTCTCCATCGGTGTGCAACTGATGCCCCTGTAGGTGATGATGAAAGGACATTAGTATGTCATGGAAAGTTCTTTAGATCGCTCACAAATTGCAGTGTGAAAGCAACACTAACCACACCAAATGTACACAATGTCACAAAAACACAAACCTTGGTCTGGACTTTCAGGTGTGGAAATGCCCGATGAAAATAGGTTCTATGATGTAATGTGACTTTTTTTTTCTTTGTTTGTTTTCAGAGAGCCAGCTTCTACCTGGGAATAACTTCACCACTGAGTGTAACATCCCAGGAAACTTCATGTGTGGGGATGGGTTGTGTATCCCTGGAAGCTGGCAGTGCGACGGATTTCATGACTGCTTCGACAAGAGTGACGAGAAGGGTTGCCGTAAGTCTTGTTTTTTTTTTTTTTGTTTTTTTTTTTAAGGGGGGAGTTTGAGAAGAGCACATGCACAAGTGTACATATTTTAGTGCCATCAAAGTTGTATGTATAGGACTGATTGTTGCTCTAATGCATCGGTAATAACAGCTAGCATTGGCTGCCACAGGCAAAGTGTCAGCTTTGATCCTCCTTGGCTCTCTCTCTCTCTCTCTCTCAGCTGCTCCTCTCCAGGCGTAGATGGCAATGTTGATAAGGCATCAATTTGTATCTTTGCCGTGGTGAAATGTGTACCCCTTCGGAAAGCCCCAGTGTCTCAATGTATCCTCTTCTCTCCGTCAGGGGTTTCCCCCCGCTCTTCCTTTCAAATCAACGCAATCCTCTTTGCCCTCGTGCTTCTCATCTTTCAACATTCCCTCTTCTTTTTTTCCTCCAAATGTGTTTTTAATTAAGCAGCATGCTGGTGGCGTGATGTTGGAAAGGAGTGGAGTGGGTCTGAGCCAAACCCCCCAGGCCCCTGCGCTCATTTACTGAGACTGGGAGACGCCTCTGGAGGGTCTGCTGGGTTGCAGTTGCCTGCAGCCACCACCCTCCCTCCGTCTCTCTCTCTCTCTCTCTCTCTCTCTCTTCCTATCTGTCTCTGTCTGTAACTGAACCCTGAGGAGTCTGTGGCTCTCGCCCACGTGCCTTGTCACACAGTCTGCAGTAGGGATGGGTGTTGTAACCATTTTTGTTATTTAAATATCCAAGCTAACATAATTAGATATTAAAAGGTGATCTTTACCTGATCATTCAGCTGATTTATGGATTTATCCTTGTGCTTTGAGTCCTGTTTAAGTACTGGTTGTGAGATGTGTGTCATTAAAATCAATAAAAAATATGAAGATTTTTTGTAAGATGGTTAGAAGATTACAGGTTTGGTGTCAGATTTCTCCTTGATGACTCCAGCTATTGCATGAATTAGTGAAATTAGCAGTAGTCTTGGGTGGTATCTGTTTATTTATATCCTCATACTGTTCTGACATTTTACCAGGGTATAGGGTATTTGAGAGTATTTATGGTTAAATTGCTCTAGCATTTCGTCAACTAGGGGTTTCAGCGATGGGCAGGCTGCAGAAGGTCATACTGTCGGTGTTTCTAAATACTGCGGTATTCCATCATACCTCCCAATCCTAATTAGCAGCACACCTAATTTAATTTAATGAAGTATTGGACTGAGCCAGGTATTTTATAGTAAAAACAAGTAATACTGGGCTTCTACAAAGAGACATATGGTATTGGTTAAGTGTCTCACAAAAAATCATTTTATTATATATTGATCTTATTTGTATTAATTCTAATATTAGTGGACCTTGTGGAAAAAAAAAAAACACTACCCAGTTTAACAGCTTTTTATTACAATTTTACAATTTTTACAATTGTGGTATTTTTTATTACAATCAAATTAGACTTTTGCACAGTTCTGTGTATATATACAGAAATCAGACACAACATTAGAACAACTGACAGGTGAAGTGAATAACATTGATCAACTTGTTAGACTGGCACCTGCCAAGGGGTGGATCAGAGCATCTCCAAAACAGCAGGTCTTGTGGGGTGTTCCTGGTATGCAGTGGTTAAGACCTACCAAAAGTGGTCCAACAAAGGACAACTGGTGAGCCAGTGACAAGGTAATTGCTATCCATAGGGAGCAAAGAGTCGCCCATCTGGTCTGATCCCACAGTAGAACTACTGTAACACAAACTGCTAAAAAGTTCATGCTGGCTGTGATAGAATGGTGTCAGAACACAGTGCATTACAGCTTGCTGCCTATGGGACTGCATAGCCGCAGACCTGTCAGGGGGCATATGCAGACCCCCGTCCTGACTATTTGAATATTCAAAAATCATGACCCATCCCTGTTCATTATGTACGTTTACAAATCCAGATTGTAGTTCGTTTCTTTGCATCATTTGCAAGTCCTCTTTACATCATTTATCAATGATCCGGACCCCCAAAGGACCACCAGTGAGCAGGTATTTTTTGGGTGGTGGATTATTCGTAGAACACCAGTGACACTGAGATGGTCATGAAATGTGTGTGTGTGTGTGTGTGTGTGTGTGTGTGTGTGTGTGTGTGTGTGTGTGTGTGTGTGCGTGTGTGTGTGTGTCTGCATAACTTGTTTGATACATATAACCTTCAAATGGGAAATTATTGATGACAGTTCATCTGATGCTGCATAGCTGGTGTTAGTCATCCTCTAGTCCTTCATCAATGGTCAGTTTCTTGGCAACATGACATTGTTGGATGGATATATTTGATTGATGTTTTGTTCTCAGTCCAGCAGTGACAGTGAGGTGTATAGAAAGTCCATCAGCACTGCTGTGTGTGATCCAATCTGTGCAACACATACACACACACATGCACACACACAATAATTCTGCACTACCATGGCAATGTCACAGCTGATGATCTACCACCCAAATAATTCCTCCTCACTGGTGGTCCTGCTGGGGACCTGACCATTGATGAATGGTGATAGGAGGGGGTCTAACAAATGATGCAGAGAAACTGATGCATTACAGTCTGTAACTGTAAACTACAAGGGGCACCTTAATTGTAAGTAGAGCTGATTAATTGAAAATTGAGTGTAGAAGGTGTGTGTTCTGACATACTCTGCAACTCTGCAAGACCCTTTGTCAAAAACATACCAAAATACACAACAGTATAATGATAATAATACACATTCATATGTTTTTAATTCGTGCTGGGAGACACTAAACAATGGTTGGAAATATGTAGTGCACTAAATGTTCATAGAACAGAACAATGTATAAAACAATTTTTGGGAATATTAGGAATGCACCGAACATGAATTTTTATGACAGATCAGATTCTGTACTTTGCAGCCAAATTGGGTGATGGCCAGTTTTTATTTGCTTTTTTTGATTCCCGAAGTTCGCTGTATGTGGGCTAAATGAACACACTAGCACATTTGCATCTCTGTCTATCAGCCAAAGTCAGTACATAAATAACATTATTCATTTAACATTCCAAAGTGGCATTTTAAATTCTTAAATGAGAAATCAGTTACTTATTTAAATAACACTAATCAAAGTCTTGTAAAGAAGCAACTGGCTATTTAGCACAATGAGTCATGTATAATTATACTACAACATTTTGGTACAGGTGTAGCAGCGGCATTCATACAAAACAAGAGTGCACTCACCTGCCTCATGTTGTTTACCTCATTAAATTGCAGCACAAACAGCCAAAATAAACTGGCTGGTTACCAGTTGTGTGTTTTAAGGAAAAATCTGTCCAGTCCTATTGTGCATCCCTAATGGATATTCATACATCCGAATAACTATAATCATCTCTATTCTGCAGACTGGCAGACTGCCTCGCCTCAGTGTCTGTCAAAACGTGCAAACAGGGCCTGTCTGTTCCAGTGAAACACAAGGCAGGTTTCCATAACAGCTTGGCGCAAAATAGAAGCAATTTTTGTAAAAAATTGACAAAACAATTGCGAAGGGTCTGTGTTTTCAATGAGTGATATTATGTGATTAAAGCTGGGTTTTCTCCTCTCAGGATAGTCATTCCAATAAACATGGCACCTGATCTACAAGATCTTATCATTTTAGGCACAGTGATTTTGATTGCCTCCACGGCAGTAGCTGTGGTAGTGTGTAACTGAAGGTGACAAGCGCATGTGGCACATGCAATAATGGAAATGCAGTCGCCTTATACCTGGCAGTGGCTACATATCAGAATCCAAAGCTTTCTGGGAGGCCATTTTCCACGATGATTTAACAGGTCCTGTGAATCCAAAAATTACAACTGACTTGCTCAACATTTGATTAGTTATGGAAAGCAACAGGATTCCTCATGGCTCCTGCTGTATCATGCCTGAGAACCAGTTCCTACCAAGAAGCCTAGAGCCATCATTCTTTGTTTGAATGTCATGTAGCTTAAATGCAAAAAATGTGTTTCCATTTCAATTTTGTTAAATATTGCTTTGTTGAATTGTCAGGAAAACCACCTCATGCAAGCGCAAAGACTTTTCAGTGAAATGAGGGTTTTGTTGAAATTCATGTGCTTCCATTACTTGTTTTTTAGCTTGCTATTTCAGACTTGCTCATTAAGCAAGTTAATGGAAACCCGCCTACAGTAAGACTTTCTGAGTGCACAATTTTTCCATCCACTCCCTTGTTTTTGCTCCCTTGCCCCAGGGAGATACCTGCTGAGTCCAGCAAGCAAATCCTTGGGTCTCCTGGGTCCTCCTGTTCACTCTGGGCTGGTGTGGCTTTTTCGAGGATCTTTACTGGCGTGCTTGAGTTGCTCTAGTGCTGATGTTGACACTCTGTGTGTATTTTGGTATTCTGCTCTTACCCATGATTGCAGAGAAATTTGCGGTGTACTCTGGGGCTTTGCTTGACGTGTTTATTTGGCCATCAAGCCACAGATTGAGGATGATGTGTGAAGAAATTCCTCCCCCCTCCCAAAAAAGACAGAAAATCTGTCTTTTTTTCCTCTGGTTGTTGCTTCCAACCTCCTCAGAGGCTTGATCCTGACTGAGTCCAGGATATTGCACTGATATTGTATCTGCGTTCCCAACCACCCACAAACTGATTATTATTAGACACTCCATCTCACATTAACCCTTCTCTAAGGCCTCTTTAAAATGATGTGTAAAGTAAAAGGTAATCCTAAAAGACACAACTTGCAATGTTTGCTTTATAATGGAACGTTCTGTATTTTCTGCTTCCATTTTTTGACTTCTACTGGGGAGATGTTGAAAGATGTTTGGGCAAGATTCAGTGCTACATGTACTGGTGGCTCAGGGTACAAATATGCAAAGGCCAAGCTGAATAGTCATTCTTATCGCCCTGCGACTTTTTACCCTGGCCTTTTGCCCTGTGGGAAATCTACTGGAGTGTAAAGCTCCTGACTTCAAGAGCACAGCCTGTGGCGACCAGATTTTCAACATAGCTTTTCATTTGCAAATGTTTCAGACAGGGGAGTAAACTACAAAAGCCTTTCAATCAGAAAAACAGCCATTTCTCCCCAGCACCAGGGATGAGGCCACAACCACAAAGGCCTCTCCCCAAGGGAAGACTGTTAGCCAGGCCAGAGGAAAGAAAAAAAATAAATAAACAACTGCATCAGAGAGGGGCTAGAAAGAAGAAAAACAGCTTGAGTCCCGAATGGAAACAAGGTTACACCTGTCTGTTTATCCGCTCTCTGATTAACAAGCAGTTAATGTGCTCACGCACACCCGCCTTTGACACAAAAGCTTTTCATGTTTTGCCCCGCCATTAGCAAAGGTGCATCTGTAGCTCTTTGTGTAATGAATACATTGAGTTCACTTTTGATGGGCAGCTGAAAATACTCAGAGGGCTTGTTAATAATCGCTTCTGCATGGTTTTGGGTCAGCGACTCGCCCCTTTGTCCCCTCGCCACAGCACTGTGCAATTAGTGGTGGAGACAGATGAGAAAGTCTTTTGCACAAATTGGGATATTTATGCAGAGCTGAAAGGAAAAGAAAGGTCAAAGCCAATCGAAGTCTCCCCTACCTTCTTAATGAGAATTTGTTTTTGGAAATAACATGGCCAGAGGGAGTGGGCAAAAGTGCAGCTACCTTGGATGCGGTAGCAGTCAAAAGTTTGGACTCAGCTACTAACGAAACGTTTCCACATTTTGGAAAGAAGATAAAGACATTAAAACTATGAGATAACACATATGGAATTATGCACCAGCAAAAATGTGGTAAATAAATCAAAACTACCATATATTTTTGATTCTTCAAAGTAACCCCCTTTTGCTTTGATGCAGATTTACAAACTCTTGGCTTTCTATCAAGCAGCTTCACGAGGAACCACCTGGGAGACATCACTAACAGGCTTAATGAAATCCTATATTTGTTGAGACATTGGGTTGTCTGAGCATGATATACTACTTTAAGATATTTATTTCAAATTAGGTATTTAAGTTTTAAGTATTGCTTAATTCTTACATTCTTAAAGTATTGGATCAGTCTTGGCAATGCTCAAGGTTTCAGTATCATTATTGGGAAAGAAAACATGGTATTGTACAAGCTTATGAAAATGCTCCATTCAGTCAGGTGTACTTGAACACCGCACGCATGATGACCCTGAATGGAAACTGTTGGTAATATACTATAAATGAAGATACTCTGCTTACATCTCTGCTGGAGTTATACAGTAGTTGTTGTCTGATTCATGAGCCTCACTATCTCTGCTTGGGTTATGAAGCACAGGTTTGGTAGAGGTGGTGCACTCTTGATATCTTCTGTTTTGGTGACTCCTCCTCTTTGCTCACAGACCTGACGTCAGGCTTGTTGGGCCACAGTAAGGTTGAGGCTGTGTTTTTCGTATCACTTTTTCTGGTCCAGATTTCACCGGAGCATATCAGTCTTCTCATTTGGTTTTTAACTTGGTTCCACAAGCAGGTCGTAGGTGAGGCCACTAAGTCAGCAGGAGATTGCTCTATTGGTTGACTCTTAAATATCTGTTATGGACTTAGCGTGGTCTAAACCTAACACTACTGATGACTGCTAATGCCTATAGCAGATCTGATACATGGCAGCGAGACTCGTCTCTGTCTACATTTCCATCCATTTGATTTTTAATGTAAAACATTTAGGGTTTTCAATTTTTTGTGGATGCAGGTTATGGGGATGGAAATTGTCTGAAATGTTTTATGAATGTCGATACCTGACATGATGTGAAATTTTGTTGCGGTTACACCTTCATTTAGTGTCGTGGCAAATTTGCCTCACATTTGCACTACAACAAACAAAAACAATATGGCAGAGAGATACAGCTGGACTAAGAACGAGACAAGCATGCCTCTTTCAGTACACACAGAGAGATGTAAAAGAGCAAAAACGGACCTAGTAAAGTGCTCAAACAGCACTTTATGACTTCTTATGATCTTTTGCACAATGATTGTGATAGGAAACTAAATTAAAGAAAAACTAAAATACATAAACAGAAGATCCTTGTCAATTGGTAGTGGGCACGTCATGGAAACCAAAGGTACAGAGGTGTAAAACATGTAAAACACAACTTTCTTATTGATAAAGCTAAACTTTGCCACATCAGTTTACAATTACATAAAGCAATTTTATCAGTTTTATAGTTTTATGGAAACTAAAATGTGCACACTGTAACACATTTCCATTTTATTGTCTGCAATATGCACAGAATGTCCATGGAGACATAGCTTGTCAACTACTGTTAGGACAAAAAAGAAACAATCCTGTTTATTTCCTTTAATGTATTTCCTTCAACTTATTGTATTTATTATGTAATTATTTTTTATTTATCATTTTATTAAAGATATAATAGCCTATCCAGTCTCAGATCAACTATACTAAGCTCTAACTTTTAACGGTTAATATTTAACATTAGATGTCCACAGTACATCCTTGGCGTAATCATCACTCACCCATATTGGAGTCCTTACAATGACAGGCTGCTAAAGAAGAAACTATATAGACAACCCCTTAAGTTACAGTCAAATATAAATTAAACAGTGAACAAACATCAGCCTGACTGTTTGTTGGCCGAAGGTTGCACCACTAAGCCTGAGTCACTGGGTAAAAAGCTAGTCTTAAAGGGCTGAGCACTTTGAGACTAAGCCAGCCAAATGTATACCTCTAAACAGCAGATGTTGGCTTGCTTGCAGCAACTGTAAATAAGCTTAGACACAGTTAGTCAATGTAGTCTTTATCCTTTAGCAGGTTGTTTTTGCAACAACTCCAAAATGGACCAAAGTTATGCTAAGTTAAGCCCAGGATGTGCTGTAGACAGCTAATATTAAATGCCCTCAGCATGTTCACGCTGAGGTTAGACGTTTCAGAGCTGTAGAGATGGTGCCCTGCATTTACACACCCCAGAGCAACAGCACTAAAGCAGCAGGGGTGCACACTGGCCTCATGGTGTGTGTCTGTATTAGGTTCTTCTCTCTGGACTCGTAGCAGTAAGTTTAGAAGTTCACCGGAGACTGTCTCGTAAGCCTGACCTCCATTCTGTTTGTTGTTTTTGCTTTTGCGACTGCTTTTTTATTTCCGTCTGATTTCAGAAGATCCTCTCCTCAGAGAAAAGCAGAGGAGGATGCTTCTGTCTCCCAAACAAGCCTCCTACCTTCTACCTGTTTGGCTTGTGTGTTTTCATCTCTCTGGCAGGAAGGTCAGAAGTCATTTACAGTAAATAGTAAAGTGGGCTTTAAATAACACAGTCTCATCCTGGCCTGGGAGTTCAACTCCAATCGTAATCGTCCCTGTAAGGGAAACCACATAACAGGTCTCAGATCACTGAGCCAGGCGTTTCTACTGTGGAGCTGCACCAGAATATGTTTACCACATGCCTTCATTTTGACTAAGTCTTGGTGTGTGTCTAATTATGATTTCTGGTGAGACATCGAGTCAGTGCTGAGAAATCTCTGAAGGTTACATTTAATTACATCTAATAAGATTATACCCAATGTTTTCAGCTCTGTTGATACTCAAGCGTATACCTGCATATTTCACAATTTTGAATTTGTGCTACATTGGTGTGTCTCGTTCCACAAGGTGTAGTCTACATGATAACCGGGTTAATGTCATGTATCCCCCAAGGACACTACTCAAATTTACCTTTACCTACTTAAAATGCACAATGAAACGTAAGAGATTTATATCTTTAATGTTTCCTAATCCTTCTCCTAGAGACCTACAGCACTACACAATTTCAACTGATCCCTGGCCCAACACACTTGATCCAGCTCATCAACTGATTTTCAACGCTTCCAGGAGCTGAATCTGTTTTACTAACAGAGGGAATAGTTGGGACAGCGCAAGACAGTGGGTTCCCAGGAGCAGGAGTAAAAAACACTGCCTCAGATGAACCACTTAAGGTTCGTGTAGTGAACCTTTCAAAGGAAGATCTAAACTCTTTTTCAGGGGTGGCACTGCATCTCCATAGATGGGGGCAAAAGTTAAACAGAATCAGAATCAGAAAACTTTATTGATCCTGCAGGATCAATGTTACGACTGCACAGACACACAGAGACAAGTACAAATAAAATAAAACGTCTAAATAAATCCAATAAAAACTCTGCAGAAAAAACTCAATCTGAAATACACTATGCTATGTACAAAATTGCTGGGTATAAATATTATAGGTAAGTAACTTACAGTTAAGTGAATTACTAATAACAAAGGTGGTGGTTAGTAGTATGTAGACTCTACAACAAAGTCCTTGCAGCTGACCACACACACATAGACTAACAAACACACACATCAAATACACCATGGTAGTTTCTTATGTGCAATATTTCTTTTGAGTGCAATTTTCTGAGGCAACATGTGCAATCTTTGAGGTGGAATATTACATTATTATTATTATTATTACTGGGTGAAATGCGCAATTTATAATGTACAAGTTATAATGTGCAATTCTTCTGGTGCATTAGTACTGTTCTTGTCAATGTCTGTCACTCCATTGCGTGTCTGTCCATACATATATGTATATCCACAGTGTTCTACATATATTTATATATCCACTCTGTACATATATACATACATATACTCTATGTGTACATACATACATATATTTATCTAAGTTTACATATACATATATATACATTTCTATTTTTCAATACACTCATCCATATTTATATTTCCAGATTGTTTGTATAGTGTACTTTTTATACTGTACTGTAGGTATAGTTTTTATTCTATTGTTTTTAATTTTTGCTGCTCTTGTCTTGTACTCTCCACTTTCTGCCATGACAATGCAAATTGATAGAGATAAGTTATATTGACATAAGTATTAAAATTCACATGGTAAGACTATTGCACATAATTAAATCATTTAGTACCCAATTAGAAAACTGCACATGATATTGCACATAATAAGATATTGCACATAATGATAATGATTTAGCCCCTGATAAGAAAACTGCATGATAGCTCACATGGTAAAGTATTGCACACAATAATAAGATAATAATGCACAATAATGCACAAAAATGATAACAATTTAAAGTCAATACAGTTGCCACAACAAAGCAGCAACAGGTTATTGCACAGATTATTGTGTGGGTGTGTGACAGAGGGAGTAGGTATAGAGTCTGATGGCGGTGGGAAGGAAGGATTTTCTGTGGTGTAACACAGTCGGACCACAGCTAACTGACTGACAAACTGAGATGAATTTCTCTGACTGACAAGACTTGGCCACTGCTTGACTAACTAAAGCAAACTTTCAGTACTATATATTGCATGGCTATAATATAGTATATGTCAAGGCTATAATATTGTGGCGTTTTCTGGGTTTTTCGCCACAAGGGAGAAATGGAGACAACGCGAAGAATTTTGCTCAAATAGGAGAGAAGCCTCCGAGCTTTATTTCTTCAGATAAGGACAGAGCAACAGCACAGCCAAACACGCAAGGGTTAACTCTGGCATA
>JBBPCZ010000136.1:8626460-8640247 GCA_037974445.1 Brycinus macrolepidotus
GAGCGTTCTAGAGCAGTGTGAATGGAGGGGAGCGTTCTAGAGCAGTGTGAATGGCACGGCATTTGTTGGTGTTTGTTGGTTTGTTTTCATTTTACAAAACATGCAAACAAACTCAAATGCTATGTATGAGTTTTGGGAGATTCTAGAAAGTTCTCTACCATTCACCTGTTCTAAAATGTTCTCCCTCATTTACCTAAGTTAAGCAAGCATCTTAAAAATATGGCAAGCTATGTTCCTGGTTATTCTATAATACAGTAAAAATGTATAATACTATAAAAAATCCAGGTAGTTGCACTCCAGTGTACATAGCAAACGTGGCTTGCTTCATCACAGCTACTTCATAATTTATCTCATCTCTGACACTAATTAAAACTGTAATGACCCTGCTCTTCACCTTGATCTAGACTTAAACTGAAAATACAGTCAGTGTGTAGTACAGGAACAGTGCGGCTACTTTATCTCCGCGTCGTCTACATGGACCCTTCAGCCTCTGCCTTTATCCTTTATACAAATACCACTCTAGTGGGAAATGTAGTTAAATAGCTTGACTTTGTTTTATAGCAGACCATCATTCATACTGTTCTAGAATGTTCTCCCACATTCAGACTGTTAAAGAAAGTTCTTCACCCATTCATAGTGTTCTAGAATGTTCTCCCACGTTCACACTGTTAAAGTTCTTCACCCATTTATACTGTTCTGGAATGATCTCCCACATTCAAAGTGTTAAAAAAGTTCTTCACCTATTCAGCGTTCTAGAATGTTCTCCCACATTCAGACTGTTACAGAAAGACCGTCACCCATTCATACTGTTCTAGAATGTTCTCCCACATTCAGACTGTTAAAGAAAGTATGTTAGTGTTTGTTAGTGTTTATTGGGTCAGTGTAGCATAGCCTAAACATTAGTTTTTTTTAATTCTGCGTTAGATTTAATATATCAACATGACTTGCTTGAAGAAAATCCAGTCAGTGGAGACGGCAGTTTGTGTGTGAAATGGCTCAGTAGAGGCGTTTTTGGGCTGAGAGAGAGCAGTGCCCCTTTTTAGAGCCATTAGTTACACTCTGATAAACTAAATAAACCAAAGCCATGACAGAACCACACACACTGCCAAGAAACCAGCATCAACACACAACAAGAATCTTCTCTCTCTCTCTCTCTCTCTCTCGCTCTCTCCCTACCTACTCTTTCTTTCTCCTCTCTGTTTCCTTCCCTCTCCCCCTTTCTCTCCTCATCCCTCTGTATCTCTTTCCTATTACTCTCTCACACACACTCTCATACTCCCTCTCTCCTCTCTTTCCTTCTCCTCCTTCTCTTTCTCTGTCACTCTCTCATTCTCTGCTTTCTCCCTTTTTTCCTCCTTCTCTCCGTTCTTTCCTCCTTCCCCCCTCTCTCTCCTCAATAGTCTCCGTATCTTTCCAACTACTCTCTCTCACATACCTCACGGTTTCTCTTTCTCCTCTCTCCATCCCTCCTCCCCTCTCTCTTTCTCTTCTCATCCCTCTCTGTCTCTTTCCTACTACTATCTCTCTCATTCTCCTCTCTTCCTCCCTCTTTCCTTCTCTTCCTCCTCCTCTCTCTGTCACTCTCTCTTTCGCTGCTCTCTCCCTCCTCCCCTTTCTACTCTTTTCTTTCCTCCTCCTCTCTCTCTCATTATCCTTCTCTTCTCTATGTCTCCTCTCTCTCTTCTTTATCTCTCTCCTTCTCTCAACTCATTTTCATTCTTCTCCCTTTCTTTCTTCGTCCTCCCATTCCTCTTTCCTTTTGCTCTTTTCTTTTTTCTCTCTTCCGCTTCCCCTTTCTCTTTACTTCTCCTCTTTTCTCATTTACCACCTCCTCCCTTTCTCCCTCTCTTCCTCTCTATCTTTCCTTCTGCCACCCCTGTCATGCTTGGCCTGGAATCTAGGTGATCTCACTGCACCTCATTGTCAGAGCTGGAGCTCCACCCATTTTCTCTTCCTCTCTCTTTCCTTTCCTCTCTCTTCCTCTCCCTCTCTCTTACCAACAGAGTTGTTGGCACAGGCCTGTATTGTTCTGCCCTCTTTGGCCTAATTGATGCAGTGACAACGGTCGCTACAAAACCAAGTTCTATTCAGACTCAGCTCAGCTAAAGTATGGGCCTGCTGAGACACCCACACAGGCCTTTTCTCTCTGGGCAATTAAGATAAGACACGGCAGGAGAGGAGGGCACACAGACATGCCCCTCACACTATTCTATCGCTGCACTGCCACTGGACTATTCCCTATTGGGGAGTATGAAAGAACACACCAGAATGAGTTTGAACTGACCGATTGAATCACACAAGGACTTTTTGAAAGACCCCTTGGTGAGTACGAGGCTGAATGACATTGCTCTCTGACTTACATTTCTGTGCTGAATGCAGTGTGTGAAGCATACAGTCTTTTCTTTCCGTCAATAGCACTCCATCTATCAATCTGTTGTTATTTTCCTATTGCATTCCATCAGGATCACGGTGTGTCATTCGGCCATGGCTTTTTTGTACCATTATTATCCCATCAGCCCACATGTGTTTATTCAGTCAGATAAAAGCTCATTTGCACACAGTGAGGCAGACCAGTCAATAACACTGTGTGACGTCATGCATATTCATGAGCAGCCACTTAGCACAAGCAGGCCTGAGGAGTGTAATGGTGCACCAGGCCCTCTGGGATACTGGAGGACCAAGTGTGTTTATCCTGCTGGAAAATGTGAACATAGGAGGGGGGAAGAGAAAGGCAAAGAAAGAGTGAATGCTTTGCGAGAGGGTTGAGGAAGAGTGATTGTTCGTCCGAGAGAGTGTGAGATGGAAAGCGAGGGGGGGGGGGGGGAGGAAAGAGAGAGAGAGAGAAATGAAAAAAACTACAGAATGCAAACGAGGTGAACAGAAGGCAGGGAGAGAGAGAAGAAAAGAAAAGGGCATTGATGGAGATAGAGGATTATGTAGAGAGGCAAAAGCTCAGGGAGTAGGAGATTAAAGGGCCTTTCCATAGTCAAGGTGTGGAGGGGTGTGAGAAAGAGAGCTAAAGACACAAAGAGAGTGAGTGAGTGAGAGAGAGAAAGATGATGACACAGAAGAAGGGAAGAGTAGAGTGGGTGAGAGAAGTAGGCAGATGGAGAGAGAGCGTGAGGCCTGAAGCAGTATTAGGGTGTTTTTGAGGGTATACCCTGGGGCTTCGGAGCTGCCAGACAGGATTAAGGCCCCCCCATGCAGGGCACGTCTAAACAGCGTTAATTACTGAGCACAGATCAGCCCAGCTCCAGCCTGCTGCTAGCCAGGGCGCACAGAGAGATTGCCTAGGACATCATCCCTCAAACACGGGCCTGCCAGAGCCCAGTGACAGGCTCAGTGGGCTGACCTGAAATCAGTTTTGAGTTGCTACTTATTACGGCTGATGTTGAGGAACCTAAGGATGCAGTTACCTTAGCAGTATACACCGGCATACAGTTAAATTTTTCATTTCAGCATCTTTCTCTTAAAGCAGTGGTTTGATCAAAAATCTAATTCACAAAATTTTCTGCGTACCCCAGACATAATCGGTCAGCCAGGACATGTTTGGTGACTCGAGTCTGTTTTTTTAGTTTTCCACTGGAGCTGCAAGGCTACTGTAGCTAAGAAGTAAAGAAAACTTGTAGCAACCTGTCAACACCCTACAAACTGCATGCCTAATTCATCACACATTTGCATCAAACTGTGTTGTTTCTAAGTAATCTTAAACAGACCTGCTTTTGTGGCATGGCCCTATCTATAAAAAACAGAGGACAAAGAAGACGGCAGTCTGAAAGATGAATGATACAGTTGGCCAGTATGATGTTATTTATGGTTGTCATGATCAGTTATGTCACATTATGCTTTTCTGGATATCGTCAGTACTTAAAGTACACTGACCAACTGCATGTTTCACTACAAACTTTTATTGTATTTTATATAATGATATTTTACCATAATGCCCACCCCTAGTTGATAGCACTTTTTTGTAAGGCAGCATTCTTTGTCCATTTTCAAATAAATGTCTTTGAGTTTGCTTAAAAACTTAACAAGTGTGTGATGATTCACAAGCTAATATATAAGCTATTGCTTGTTAGCTACATTAGCACTGCAGCTCCAGTCCTGATGTCATGTCAGGTACACGTGACATCTTTCGTTTCTCAATAAGATTTAATGAACATAATACGAAGGGTGAGCTCGCTGAGCTCCAAACAAGAACACTTTAGTCAATGCTTAGTACAAGTTGGTTCCAGGAGGACCTTCACTCCAAAGAAGAACCCAAGCCCGAGGGCGAGAAGACTCGGTCACTTCACTGAGTTACGTGTTTAGTGGCCTTTGTACTCCGAGGCCAGTCGAGTAGTTCCACTATTACTCCGTTAGTGGGGACGGCTACGCACCTCACGCCTGTTGAGACAGATGGAAGGAAACACAGAGCAAACAGTCACTGGTATAGAAACATGCCATATAGAGACTCCAGCCACCCGTAGCGTGGCTAGGTAAGGGAGGCTCTCCAACTGCCACTTTGGAGAGCTGTCCGTTGTGGAGAGTACTAGATGAACCCGGCATGAGTCCAGAGGCTGACACAGAGACACATGCGCAGGTGAAATCACAAGTAAAGTTTAGTACAAACCCAAGACATGCACTGGTAGAGCTTGGTGACCACACGCCGATCCTCCGAACCAGCTGTGCTTTATGCTAAGACACACACAGAGACAGCCAGTCACACAACACAAACAATAATCTAACAAACAAGATCGACTTAACTTAAACTAGACACAGGTGGACATGTCATCAGGTGCCTAGCAACTCAGCTAATGTGCTCAGTGGGACGGGCTCCGTAGGGGGTGTGACCGAGGTGGCCCAGACGTGACACCTGAATTCAGACACCTTGACTGATAGACTTTTCATAAAATTATGAAAATTTGATTTTTGCATAGAAGATCTCTAAATATTCTTAGTATTGAAATATGTTTTTTTTTTAATTATCTATGATCTGTTTAAAGTTGTCTATAATTATTCCAGATCTAATTATGTAATAGGAACGTCTTTGTAAGCTGATTTAGAGACTTTTTAATGAAAATGTAAGTTATTTAAAGAGATATGATAGACAGACAGACAGACACATAAATACATACATACTTTATCCATCTTTTTTGGGTAATTTGTGTCCAGTAGTCCATACAATGTAGATTAGAGACAATACACAGTTAAATAGGTATAACATAGAGTGCAGTGGTACACAGTTCAGAGTCCAGTTCAATTTAGGTGCCCAGTAGCTCATACAGTGTAGATTAGGGACAAAATACAATAAACAGGGTTAGTATACATACACAATACACAGGGTTAAAACACAATTGCAAAAATAACAGCAAAGTAGTCCTTGAAGCATTATTGAGTGCAGTGAGTGAGGGTGGTGAGTATGGAGGAAGAGAGAAAGAGAGAGAAGAGCCATTGCGTATTGACTCTTGGCTCTTTGCCATTGGCTAAGGTGTTGTACAACCTGATGGCTGGGGGACAAAGGATCTCCTGAACTGTTCAGTCCTGCAGCACAGTGAGGTGAGTCATCTGCTTCAGCTGCTTCACTGGCCTGCCAGGATTTTGTGGAGAGGATGATTGTTATTGTCCAGGATGATCTGCACCTTACTCTGTGTGCATCTCTCCACCACAGTCCCCAGGGAGTCCAATGTCCTGCCAGGCGCTGAGCCAGCCTTTTTCACCAGCTTGTCCAGTGTCCTTGTTTTTGCTGTCTTCCCAGCAAACCACATCATAAAAGGGGGCACTTGCTACCACTGACAGTAAGAATATGCATAATTTTACTGCAGATGTCCTATGCCTCCTTTGTAAAAAAAAAAAAAAGCCAACTCTGCCCCTTTCAGTAGAGGACATCTCTGTTCAAGGACCCATCCAGCTTGTTGTCCAGATGAACACCTAGGTGTTTGTAGGTCTGCACCACCTAAATGCCCACTCAACAGGTGTTGACTTGCTGACAGAGGGATGTAGACCTACAAAAATGCACCATCTGCTTGGCTTTGAAGGTTTTCAGCAGGTTTCAATTCAAGATTCAAGATGTTTGTTATATATACGGTTATCCATGTACAACGTGCAGTGAAATTTAAACCTGAATGGCTCCTGAAACTAGAAAATAAAAATACTGAATATAATCTTTACAATATAAATGTAACAGTATATATAAACAATAGACTAAAAGTACCTGAATGGTTACAGTGGACAATATATAGTATATGTGCAAATTGTCATTGTGCAAATGGTCATGTGTTTTATAGTTAAAAAAAAAAAAAAACAGTATGGGGAAAGCTGTTGAGTGAATGTGAGGCATGTCCTGGTTGAGGAGCCTTATGATCTAAGGATAAAAGCTCCTCTTGAGTCTCTCAGTCCTGGCCATAATGCTGTGGTTGTCTGAGTTTAGTGGGCGGAACAGATAACTGCTGGGATGGGAAGAGTGATCCGGATTGATCCGAAGGCAGGTCTTGTCACTTCAGTTGCTGAAGACCTTTTCAGGCCCCTGTACTCCCCTTCCTGTCCATTCCTGATACACATCACAATAGCAGTATCATCAGAGTATTTCTGGATGTTGGAGACTCAAAGTTACAGATTCGTATATAAGTCCACTGTGCTGCTCACCACTGTTCCAGAGACACATTTCCTCAGCCTGACGAACTGTGGTCTTTCTGTCCGGTAATCTGTGATGTGGAAAACAGATCAGGGATTCACCCCACCCCTTCAAGCTTCTCTAAGTATGGGGTTGGATGGTCTTAAATGCACTTGAAAAATCAAAGAACATAATCCTCACATACCCCCTGGCTTATCCAAGTGAGATTAGACCCAGTGAAGCAAGTAGAGGACAGCATCGTCCACTCAAATGTGTTTCTTGTATGCAAACTGCATGTTTGATGCTCTACTTTGGATACATCAGTTAGACATGATGTTTCCCACTGAACCAGGACCCTCCCCATCTGTAGAGTCAAACTGAAGATCCTCTGGAGAGGCTCACACAGTTGGGCAGCGCAGTCCTTAAGTATCCTTGAATACATGCAGTCTGGGCCAACTGCCTTCCCAGGGCACAGTCTCCCCAGCTCCACCCTCACATTATCTGTTGTGAAGGACAGGGGAGGAGGCCCAGGTGTGGGGAAGATGTAGCTGCACTGAAGTGGGTGCAAACGTGTGGAGGTCATAGAGGAGAATACAGGGAGGGACTCAAGCGAGGAAAGCTACTGCAAGGAGTGGAAGCTAGCTCTGAAGTAGTGGGAGAGTGAACAGGTGGCTCTGTACAGGCTGGGGCATGACAGACATTGGCCGCAGTGTCAAACCTGTTGTAAAACTGCTTGAACTCATTGGCCCTTTCCACATTATCCAGTGTTGCCTGACTATTCTTATTTTTGTAATCATCCCCCTCCACACCTCTCTGGTGTTGCTGTGCTGCAGATCACTCTATATGTTCCTTCTGTAGTCCTCCTTTGCCTGCATTGATCTCCACTTCAGCTCATGCTGCACATGCTTGAGCTTCTCTCTGTCTCCATCTCTAAAGGCCTCCTTTTTCTGGGTGAGGAGTGCCTTGATGTCACTGGTGTTCCAGAGTTTGTTATTGGGGCAACAGCGTACCAGTCCTTGCTGGTATAACAATGTTCCTACAGAGATTAATGTAGTCAGTAGTGCAATCAACCATTCCGTCATTATCCGTGTCCATACTGTTCCCCTGTGACTCCGGGAGTACATTCCAGTCCATGCACTCAAAATAGTGCCTTAGAGACTCGCTGGCCTCTGGTGACCATTTCCTGAATGATCAGCTGGTTGCAGCCTGTCTAAGTTCTTAAGGTTTGTAACAAAGCTGAGGAAACACCAGATTAAGATCTGGCCTGCCAAGTGGTGGTAGAGCTGCAGCACTGTAAGCTTCCTTGACGTTAGCATACAACAGATCAGCAAACTGTAAAGCCAGCCAGGTGTAAGGTGACAGTGTCATTATTGAAATCCCCCAATATTGCAGTGAATACCAATGTCACATGCCAGTGCAGCTCCCACCAGTGGTGGAATGTTTACAACAATGGTGACGATGTAAAGTAACTCCCTCGGCGCATAAGAAGGTCTAAGACCTAATTGTGCCAAAAGTTTAATATCCTGTCAGTGGATCTTCTCCCTCACTTTAAAATGGCCAGGGTTACACCATCCATTGTTTGCAAACCACATAAGAGCCCCCCTATTGTTCTTTCCACTTGCTCTTGCATCTCTGACAAGAGCTTCTCTGCTCTTGTCTAACCAGGTCTTAATAAAACACATGAGGCTACTTTAACAGTATTCTCTCTGGTTCTTCACAAGTGGTAGGAAAGGCTTATGTCTTTTGCCTTTAGTGTAGCAATGGCCACTGACTCAAGGAGGTCCTCCCATGTGTGCATTCTTTGTCTCATGGTTTTATCTGGTTGGATCACAAAACACATGCTAAACACAATTACGTGCTACAAATACAACACAAAGTTGGTTTGTATCAAGATACAAGGATCTGCTGCCACTCCGCATTGAACAGGTTGGATATCATGATTGTAACTGCTGTTAATGTAAGTATTCTGTTTTGTAGTAGATCAATGGATGCTGTTGCATGTTACACACACCTTAATATCAAGGTCCAACAAAATAGTCACTCAGAGTTAAAAAGAAGTGCTATGTGCAGTTAATGCAAAATGCAAACATTATGAGGAATCTTTTAGAGATAGTTCTCTAAAGATAAGTCTTTTGAACATTCTTTCTTTTTAACTTCTTTGGTGTTTTTATCAGTTAGAGGAAAGGATTCTAGCAGCAGGTGTATGCAGCTTGTTGGGTACTAGCATGTGTAGGGAATATATAATCAAATCAGAACGTAGAGAATCTGCACATTCTAAATACTGCATATGTTGTAGACTACGTTGACATAACAAGTTGTACTACAAGATTCAGATCAAAACTTATTACACTGATGGTTCACATTTATGTGTCTTGACGTCAATAAATCTGTGCTCTGAAATGACTCATGCACAGATCAGAATCAGTAACATGACATGAATGATCCTCATGCATCATGACTACAACAACAAAGAATGGATCAGCACAGAAATTCATCATAGGGATCATCAGCTCTGATCAGCCCTTTGATGTTCATGATTAGGAGAGAAAGTAAAATAAAGTCAGAATGCTGTAATGCTTCTGCAGCATGTGCTAAATTACTGCTTATACACTGCTAACATGGGATGGCAACATTATTATGCGCATATGCAGTAGCAAAACATAGGAATTCCAATCTGAACATTTTGATTGATGTTGCATGGTCACAACATATCTGATCTAGGAACACATATGAAAGTGGATCAGATCTCTTTTGAAAAGATCAGCGCTTTGTCACATGGAATCCAATAACTGTATTTGTGCCACTTCAGGCTGCTAATGTGAACATAGCCATGCATGTGTACAAATACACACATACACCCATGTATAGTTGGAAAGGTTCCTATGTGCTGTCTCAGAAATTTGATTTCATGTCTTTGCACATACAGACACATCCCCGTGTGTTTGTGTGTGTAGCTGAGGCCCTGTGCTCCATTCCTTTCCCTGTAGCAGTCTCTCCAGCACTTTGTTCTCCAGGAAATCTTGTAAGCTGCTTGAAATGGTAATGCTGCCGTGCTCCTCAGCGGCTTTTATTTTTATCCTCTTTTTCTTTTTCTTTTTTTTATTTCTCCCTCCATCCACGTCTCTCTCATTCCCTCCCGGTCGACCCAGCACTGATGTGTCTCTGTTGGCGGAAGGAGCCCGGCACAGAGGGGTTGGGGGGGAGAAGCCAAAGACAAAGAGTGCAGGAGAAAGTAAGAGACACACCTTTGACCTCTGCAGCTCTGTGCTATTTTGTTTCTCTCCTGAACTGCGTGTTAACATCTCTCCCTCTCGTTCAGCACAGCACCCACAGTAGGGAACGAGGGAGGGCAGAGGTAGAGAGGGCTCCTCTATCAGAGAGACAGTGTGAGGAAGAGGAGCAGACCATGATGAATGGAGAAGGGTTGGGATGTCCATAGCCAAGGAGAGTACAGAATGTAAATAATCTAATATTAGGTCCAGTTGTACAGGACTCTAGTTGTGCTTTTTTTGACTGGCATTCATATCAGAATGCCAAAAGCATGTGGAAGGAAGCTACTTTACTCTCAGTAAATAGTCTAGATAGTCTTGGGTGGACAGGGTATACATATAAGTGGAAGGCATCTTTGGGCTTTGATAGCATGTAAAGATGTAAAGAACACCACAGAAAAAAATATAATGAAAATGTGATAATATCTGTGAGCAAGTTGAGTAATGAACTGTGTGTAACCGTGTGAGTTTCTTTGTATCTGTGTTTTATAATGATGAGTCATGTTCCTGTGTTTCAGAAACTTAGTACATCTTAGCCAAAAACACTTCCAGCCGCATCTCTTATATCTGTCCTCCCTCCCTCCATCCATCCCTGCATCCCTTCATCCCTTAGGCTGTTTCAGACACTCACGACACTCCGCGTGCATCATTTATGAAGCCAACTCCACTCTGCCGTTTGGGGCTATTTTAATGTTGCATCAAAACCCATCTTCCTGCTGCTGTGTGTAAAAAGGATACACTGTGTATGTGGGAGGGTGGGTGTGATGGCTTTCAAATCTCTCGTTAAGATACTTATCGGAAGAATCACGATGATTGGTGCATCTAACAGTAATAAAGGAAATAGTATGGATGTGCGTGCATTTGTGCATATGTCTAGCTGGTAGGTAAGTGAGAGATATCCAGGCTTTCTGTTCTGTTTTGTAAGACTCTTAAGTGCTCTCTGACCCCCCTTGCTATGATTCAGTCTACTGCCCATTAGGATCCATACATAATTGATCAAAGAAAGCACTGGTTTGAATGGTTGTTCTCTTCTGCATGGTCATGCCAGAATGAAAGCTAATGGTCAGTACTTGCTAATTCCCTTTGTGGCATACTTCTGTTTTAGACCTTATGTGTAATTATAGCCATTGTTAAATACTAAAGACACCTTAACTCTTTAAAATGTAGGCATTTTATATTGTTATTAAGTGCCAGCAGGTGGATAATGCTCGTGAACATATGGATAATGTTTCTCAAGGATATCCTGTCTTCTGTTTGGGTCTTCAGGCTTCTTAGTGTCTTGTTCATGATACCTCTAATGGTATCCATCCATCTCGTTTCTTACCTTTGATCTTTCGGGAACAGTAGTCTTTTCCAGTGAATGGGTTCTTCTCATCATAAATCCAAAATAACACAACTTCAGAGTGGATACTCACACTACAAGTGGTGAGGTTTGTTTTGTTCAAGGGTGCATTTCTTTGGTTTCTTTGCCATCCAAGTCTCTGCCAGCACTGACGTTCTAAGACATTATTGCAGTCCTGCTTTTTATTGTCCAGTTTTGATGGTCACAAAGAACCACAGAAAAGGCTGTAATCTTTCTTTGTAGAGACATGCAGGCTCAGTTACTGTATTCATTTATTAAAGGAATGGTTTGACAAAAAAACCTAATGGATACAATTTTCTACTTATTTAGTTGATCAGCCAAGACATGCTTTTTTAGTGTAGAACTAGAGCTTTGAGACTAATGCCGCTAACAACAGTCATTAGTCACCCAAATCTTTTTCATAAATACATCCCCAGAATATCTCATCCCACTCAGACTGCATCCAGCTTTTCATTAAGGTGGTGCAGACATGTGGATGTGGTATGGAAGCAGTGTGACATACTATGAGCTAAAAAAATGAACAAATCTTTACTTCTACAGGCAATCGTTATGCGTAACACCAGGACTGGAGAGGACTGATCTTGGATCAGATTCCTCTATATTCATGATGGTTGTCATAATTCTGGATCAGCACTCCTGCTCCTGAGGTGGTTTGTGAAAACAGACCCTGTTGTCTAAAAGTGCTGCCTGCAGCATTTGGCTACACAAAGTTTGGTCTATTTTTATAGCTCACAGAAAGTCACACTGTGTCCTAAACCACAAAGTCTCTGCTGCCTTCATTTAGAGCTTGCTTTATGGAAATGTCTAGTGTTTGTTAGCAGCATTAACTTTGCCAAACATGCCTTGGCTGATCAACTATGTCTTGAGTAGGTGGAAAATTGTGTATATTAGATTTTTTGCTGAATCATTATTTTAATTACTCTTAACCACTGTGAAACTATTATACTCCATTTATGTATGTCACAGTTTAAGGGGTTCATCCACATTTAAAGAAGTACAGGTAGATTTGCTTGTGTTAAGCCTCAGCTTCAGCCTTTCTGCTGCTGAACAGTAGCTCCTGCTATGCATTGGGTTTCAGTAGCCGTCAGAGAACTTCGTATAATGTGCTCTCTTTGCTTTAGTGTTTGAGTGAATATTGCCACTGTTTGTTTTAAGCACCGTGTTTGTCTCCTGTAATTCTCTCAAATGCCCAGCTAGGTCTCTGCTGATTTGGCATAGAACAGAATGGAAATGCCTCTTCATGAGCCAGGCGCCTGCTCTTTTGCCCAAAGAGACAAACGCTGAAACACACACACGCTTCTGCCAACCTTTCCACTTTATCTTGCTCTCTCTCTCTCTCCCTCTCTCTTCATTTACCTGCGTGCTAGCTGAACACTCCATCTAGGTCTTTAGCAACATCTGAGCTGTGTGGCTTGAGCAGTAAGACACACTCTCTGGCCAAGAGCTTCTTTCGACCCGCCAGCTTCCAGCTCAGCTGTGGCGTGCATCACTAGAGTCTTCTGATCCGTACTATGGGTCGAATAATCTGTTCAATCTAGTTCTTCTTTTATTGATGGACATGGAGCGGAGAGGCCTGGCAGCAGGGCCTGAGGCTGAGCTGTAATGTTGGCGCTGGATAAAGGAGCTCAGTGGAGATGTGAGCAGTGCAGGCTGGAGACAGGCCTTTTGTTTCAGCTGGATGGATTAGGTGTAGCGGCAGCCTCGTGAGCCTGCAGAGGGGTGGGCTGGGAGGAAGTTGCAGGAGAAGGTTGGAGGGGGCTGCAGATCAATGTCAGCCGCAGAGTTTAGTGATGGAAAGTTTGATTCGGTTTGCCAAACTGATACCGCATCACTGAATTGTCAGCAATTCAGCAATTTTGCTGTCAAATCAGCTTTATTCTCATGAGCTCCTTTACATGCATGCTGTTCTTCACAGTGAGTGAATGTCATGTGACTGCTGCTGTTCATTGGTGGAGTGAAAGCACAGACACAACACAAAGTGGAAACCAGCTACAGTCTACAGAAAGAAAATAATAGAAAATTACTCTGAAATTCGTTGCAGTGTGGAATTTTGTGTTCCAATTTAATGAGGTTGAAGTAGGCCTGGAGCATAAAGTGATACGTATCAAATTGAACCATTTGATGAGTGTCCAACAGAATATCAGAGAGAAGAAAAGACAGAGAGAGAGCTTTTCTTCTCTCTGCACTGATGCTGGTTACTTGGCCGTATGTATGGTCCGGTCAAGGCTTGTGTTTATCAGAACATAGTGTGACCAGCGGAATTAAAAAGACATCCAAAATGTACCTGCTGAGCCTTTCACACACACAACATCCATCTCCTTACAAACAGAGACTAAGTTTTTTCAAAGCCAACCCATAAAAAAGTGTCGAAACTGGTGTAAATCTTCAATATTTAGTTTGCTTTAATGTGTTACAGTGTGATCTGCAGACTAAATTGATGAGTCCTTTGGAGCATATCAGTTCGGATGTGGTTTCAGTTACTGTGAGGAATGCTGTGTGTGTGTGTGTGTGTGTGTGTGTGTGTGTGTGTGTGTGTGTGTGTGTGTGTGTGTGTGTGTGTGTG
>JBBPCZ010000136.1:8643591-8676884 GCA_037974445.1 Brycinus macrolepidotus
TGTGTGTGTGTGTGTGTGTGTGTGTGTGTGTGTGTGTGTGTGTGTGTGTGTGTGTGTGTGTGTGTGTGTGTGAGTGGTGCATGTTTGGCTAAGAGATGTGTGTATCGTGTTTCAGTGGCAGGAATGTCCTTGCTATATGTAACTTCAAAGCATTGATCACCAGTCAGTGATGATAGTGAGGCAGCTGGAATTTGGCCAGTGGTATGAACAGTGTGAGATCTTAGAGGACTGGAGTAATCAATTATATCATTCTTTTCCCAAAGCACGTCTGTCCTCCAGTGACCTCTACAGATCAGACATCTAGTAACCCATACAAAATGTACTGAAAAACAAGTTCACTGGACAAAAAAAATGAGTTGCTTGAATCTTTATTTAGTAAAACTTACCTCTTATCCAGTACCTTTTACTGCTTTAATTATAGAATCAGTGGCTACGAAATGAAACGAAATGAATGATTTTGAAAAGTTGGGGGGACATGTCCCCCCCTGCTATAATGGTTCCGGCGCCCATGGTTGAATAGATCACGCACAGACACCCCACAGTTGTCACCTTGAATGTAGGAGGGCTAGTGTTGAGCTGTCTTTAGACATGAAGCACAGTGTTAGTGGGAAAGTGGACTAAAATGGACAGGAACTCTGAAAAGACAAGTATGATTCACACCTGACTGGTCTGATGCTGTTATCAAGACAAGGTGTTGTGTAAGCCCTGAAGTATTACAGAAGATGATGCAAGCAATTCATTTTTGTGCTCATTGATCTGTCTGTCTGTCTGTCTTTCTCTCTCTCTCTCTCTCTCTCTCTCTCTCTTTCTCTCTCTCACTCTCTCTCAGTTTTGAGTCCTAGAAAAGCCGCTCAGTGCTGAATCTTGGCAACTCTGTCTCTTCAGATGATGGAACAGTACTACATGAGTCATTCATAAGTGAAACTAACACTCTGTTCTGGCTGCTGTTGTTCTGCAGACTGTGGATGAATCTATATGAGTGACATTATGCCTTCACTTTTTCATTATGATGCTAATTCTACACACCTTCATTGCCCTTGATTTGAACCCCTCCTCTCTAGTCATGCTAATGGTTGATGTGAATTCCAAGGGAGATCTTTTAGATGTTCTCTTGGCCACAGATGTGTGTGTGTGCTGGTAATGTCTCAAATATTAATCACAGCATGTTTTTACACTTATGTATCCACAACTTGTGGCAGTGAGAACAAAACTTTGCAGACTTCAGCATTCTGCCTTGTTAAGCACTCCTGATTTAACTCAACAGCCAGTTGACAAGGTCTTTGTGAATAGAACTCAGAGTGTTAGATGAGAAAAAGGTAATCTACACAGAGCTGTGGCCCAGAAGGAACCCAGTTTGACATGTGTGTTATAAAATAATTGGCAGTCTAGCGTATTTTATGTAAATCAGATTGATTTGACTTGCTTCAATGTACATGAAGTGCACTCTTGTATTATCTACAGCAGATATTGGCAAATATTGGCACTGCACTTGGTTACTGAATATTTAAGTGTGTATGTGTGTGTGTGTTTGGAAAATATTGCCTTTAATTCAACCAGCTCTGAAAGAGACCACTATCAACGGAGCACATTCTCTGCAGGACAGATCCTCTGGATTGCTTAGGACTCTAGTTCTTGAAATGCTGTATTTTACAGTTGCAGAATTTCAGTTCACAGTTGACAGTTGTTTGCACCAGCTCATGTATTCATATGCTGCTTTAAGCCATATACTTGATTTGATGTTCTGTCGTATATGTTGTTTGGTCTAGTTGTCCTGTCTAGTTCATGTATATTTTGTACATTTTATATTCTGCACCGTTCTGCAATGTACCGCACTATGAGCCTGAAGAAAGACATTCCATCCCAGTGTATACTAAGGAATGACAATAAAGACCACTTGACTTGACTAACACATACACGTGCACACACACACACACACATGCTAGTACCTTCTAAGCAGAAGCAATTGAGCTGGAAGATCACACCTCTCTATATAGGAGCACTGGCTCATACTGGTATTCTTTTCTTCACTTTGGTGTAAGAGGAACTGCAAAGCTGTTCTTAATACCCTCCTTAAATGGAGAATGGAGGAAAAAAAGCTGACAGAGGAGTCGGTGTGGAGCTGGAGAGACTAAAACTTCTTCATTAACACATGTCTCCTCCCCTTCTGTCATTATTGCTCCAGCCTAACCAGAAGCACTGGCTTTTAAGCTGCCTGTAATTAGCTCTCAAACTTAACACAGCACTCTCTTTGTATGACATTGAGGATAATGATCTTATTTAGGTGTGTGCGTGTGTGTCAGAGTGTATGCGTGCATGTGTGTGTGTGTGTGTGAGAGAGAGAGAGAGAGAGTGCAAAAGCCTGTCATTAGTCCCTATACATCAAATGCATTAACTCCTTTCATCCTTGTCATCTATTTTTTAGCAGACATTTTTAGGCCTTTTGTGATAAAGACAGTGATGCGGAAGAAGAACAGACAAAAGTAGAAATATGTGGAACATCAAGGCCTAAGCTGAAATACATTATTCAAGTCTGAGATGAAGTTTGTGGTCTAGCAAAGGTAACACTGCATTATGCTTGATCGAACAACAACAACAAAAAAAAACATTTTGTTCTGAGAGCGAGACTTGATTTTTGTGATGAAACGTAACAGTGGATGACGGGAGCAGCTCAGAGGTGCAGGATCAAAGTGGGACTACACTATAAGATAAAAATGAGGTTCAGACTGTCATAAAATGTGTGAGCATGTGTGAAGGACTGTTGTTTGCTTCCAGGCATTGTCATTAAGCCTCTTGATTGGTCGAGCTTCACCCTCTCCCTCAGCATTCGCTGCTCTTTAGCGGGTGGTTTTAGTGTGTGTGTGTGTGTGTGTGTGTGTGTTTGTGTGTTTGTGTGTTTGTGTGTGTGTGTGTGTGTGTGTGTGTGGGTGTGTGGGTGGGTGGGTGTGTGGGTGGGAGGATGGGTGTCTGTGTGCACGCATGTGTGTGTGCCTGTATGTGTGTGTGTGTGTGTGTGTGTGTGTGTGTGTGGTTGTACGTATTTCGCCACCACGCTGCCCAAATGCTTCATCTCCATGGTGACAGAACCCCTCTGAGGGCTCTGTAGTCAAAACAGCCTAACGGCTCCAGGACGACCTTTGACCCTTTCCCCATTCTCTTCTCTCTACTTAGGCGATTAGTTTTGCTCTCAGACAGCACAATACCTCTGTGCTAACGCTCTGTAAGACTCATGTAAATAGCTGTCATTGCTCTTCATTTTGCAGGTGTGTGAGAAGATAAAAGTTTTTTATTTGTAGCTTGAGAAAAGCAAAGCAAGTAGCTGCGACTCTAGTCTTTAAGTCAAGCTCAACAGTACTTAACACAGAGTTATTTAATGTTCATTTAATTTTCAGTAAGCATTAAACCAAAGACTTCTACATGCTGTATTGAACATTATGTTCTGGTTTTCTGGACATGGATTAAATCTAACTTGGACAAATTCTGGTGTCAGTGGACAATTATCATTGTAAATTCTTATTCTAATATTCTGGGTCTGGGAAACTGGCCCTATATGTCTAGAAGTTTGTAGACACCTGTGGATCCACCATTTTTTCTCATAACAAAATTATCTAAAAGGAGTTTGTCCCATTTTGTTGCAGTAACAGCCTCTACTCTTCTGGGAAGGCTGTAAACTAGATGTTGGAACATTGCTGTGAGGATCTGATTGCATTCAGCCATGAGAACATTGGTGAGGTCAGGTACTGATGTTTAATGATAACGTCTGGATCACAAATGCCATTCTAACTCATGTGACTCAGCTCATCACCTTTGTACTGAATGGAGCTCCATCGCTTTCAGAGAACAGTTCCCCTTCACCACAGCCCAATGTCAGAGGGCTTCATACCTCTCTAGTTGACGCTTGGCTTTTTGCATGGTGACCTCAGGCTCATGTGCAGCTGCTCCAGAGCATTTCATTCTTTTGCCAGTGCTTTTCTATGCAGATTATTCAAATGGTGTGTGTCTAATTAAACACCCATATCAGCAAATAATGCACCTTAAAGTAGCTAATCTCACTAATTAGATGTCTGAATACTTTTGAACATATAGTGTATATATTGTAAGATAATTGCGTTGAGTGTTGACGCACGCGCGTGTGTGTGTGTGAGAGAGAGAGAGATGAAGAGAAAGTGTGAATGTAAGATAGTGGCACTCAGTAGAGCGAGTAAGATATTATGGAATGGACAAATAGAGAAGAGATGGAGCATGAAGAGATTTAAAGCTCAGTGCACTGAGACACTGTTTGGGGTCTTGAAACGCCTCCAGCTCTCACAGAGTGGGCCAAGAGGCCATACAGTTGTGTGAGTGTGTGTTTAGGACTCATCCAATTGTTCAAAAGGCAGAGAAGCTCTCAGAGTGTTGTGTGGCATTTGGCAGGCAGAGAGAAAAAATTGTTTATTTTTCTTCATTCTGTATGAATTCTGTCCTGAAGTGCTGGGGTGTGTGTGCGGGGGTGGGTGTGTGTATGGGTGTTGCAGCTAGTTCTGGAGGTCTTTCAGGCAGATGGCACCCCCCCTGTTCTGGCGCTGTTAAAAATATTCACCCTGCTGGTGCTCTGGAAAACAGCCCATGATATAGGGGGATCTCTCTCTCTCTCTCTCTCTCTCTCTCTCTCTCTCTCTCTCTGTCTTTGTGTTTCTTTCTTTGTGTGAGGTTCTTTTTGCTGAGTGATATTTGGTGCTACCTGTAGAGAAGTGCTGCTCCCTGCTGGTCATTCAGTTCTGAGTAGCACGAGTTTCACTCGCACACGGTGCCTTTCAGTTTCAGCTAATCTTACTACTCACCTTCACTGTTTCACTGATTATTTAATACGGTTTAAAAGGGTGTATTGTTTCATATCCAGTCTTTTATTTCTGAAAGCATAATTTAGTTAATTAAGATAAGATAAGATAAGATAAGATAAGATAAGAAAATCCTTTATTAGTCCCACAAGTGGGAAATTTGCATTGTCATGGCAGAAAGTGGACAGTACAAGATAAGAGCAGCAAAAATAAAAACAATAGAATAAAAACTATAAAAACTATGTAATTCAGTTACATGTGTGTGTGCATGCATGCATTTGTCCCTTTGTGAGGACCAAATGTCCTTATAATGATATCAGTACTGGAAAATCTGTAGAAGTGGGAACATTTTGCTGGTCTTCACAAGAAAATTGGCTGTTTTTTACCACCTACTATTTAAGGAGAAACTAAAGCAGCAGAAAGATTGACTTTTTACTGAGGTTTAAGTTAGGATCAGGTTTAGATGTAATATTACTGAGATACAGTGTTACACAAGTCAGTTGAATGGCCTCACAAATATAGTAATACCAACGTGTGAGTGTGTGAGTGTGTGTGTGTGTATGCGCCTGTACATTTGCCCTCACACTTTTTTTGGTTAAGCTGAAAGCTCTTGTTGGAGCTTATTTGTGTGAAGACAGAGAATGTGATCTGACATGGAGAGCTCATTACCATTTTCATTGGCAAGTGACCAATCAGAGACCAAGTGCTCTTTAAAAACATTGTATCCCAGCAACCAATGGCATAGTTCTCCACTGTCCTCAAGTAACACATAGAAATGTGTTGTAGGCAAGAGTCACTTCAACGGCCAATGCACCACAATGTGCTTTATGCCGTTAAAACCACATTTTTTCTTTTATGTACGTTTTTAATCTATAATCAATTTCATGAATTAATTGAATTATTTCTAACCACAGAGCCATGTGCATTTTTGTTAATCTGCAGTTATTAAGCAACTCCCTAGCTTTTGCATTGTCCTAATGCTTAATTCACTGGTTATTTCTGTATGAATAAAATATAACAACATAGTTTGACTGGTTTATGTTGTTTTACCTGTAAAACATGCTAAATGTTTTATTCATTTGAAGCACGTATTTGAATCAGGTAAATTCAGCACATCACTCTCTTTCAGGGTATTGTCCAAAAACAAGGTCAAAGAAAACAGACTGTCCTCTGGATGAATTGTAGCGTGACATTAGTTTGAAATAGTAAAAGAATGGAAGTATTTTTTGGAGAACTCTACACAAAAGGCATGCAGTTACTGCTCGTATGTGACTATCGTTGATTTGTCAAAACAGATTAGTTGCCATTATTTGTTTGATTCTGAATGTCTCCATAGACTCTGTTAGATTCAGAATGCCTTGTTTATACCTAGGTCTGTTTTCTATAAAAACAAATGTGGCAACAGGAACACTCTGTTCATCTTGTTTTTGATTTAACACTGAAACTGAAATTGAACTTTCTTTCAGCTTGTCCAGTGTGTGCATAATGTATATTATTAAAGCACCCACCAACACCAAATTGTGAGTACAACATCATCTCGATCTGTTTACAGGAGAATTATGATGGCAGTGATGACACGTTTGTGTTTGTGCTGAAAATAAACCGTGAGCTGTTTTTGTTTTGTTTTTTTTCTCTCACACACTGAAACCTTCTGTGGTGTGTCAGTATGCATGAAGATCTATGTTTGTATGGGTGTGTGTGTTTGTCGGTTTTTGGCTGTCTGTTCTTGGTTGTTTCAGCTGAATGAGCCCAGAGAGAGTTCCTGTACCCGAGCTGGGTGTCTGTTGGATGTCTTGTCAGGCCTGGATGACACTTCTGATTGATCCCCAGAGCAGAGCTCCATGACTGGGCCTTTTTACTTTTTTTAGGTGCTCTTTGACACAGAGCTCGCTCCCAAGACTCAGTTTACCACAAAGTTCCAACATGAAAACAAACGTGCAGTTGGTCGTTTTCACAGGAGATGGAGCACAGATTTGCTTTCTTTGCTTTTTATTTTTTTAGCAGTTCTTTAATTTGCCGCCTCTGTTGTTGTTAAAGAAAACGTTAACCAGGTTCGTAACATTTTGAAAGTATGTATGTATAGTACTGTGTGTGTGTGTATATATACAATACAATCAAAGTCAAGATTTGTTTTGTTTTGAAAAAAGCAGTTGATATTTTGTGAGCTGGTAAGGAGAATTCTCCTCGATGCCTCCAGCCATTGCTTGGATTTATATAATTTTATTAGCAGCTCCTGACTTAATTTGATAAAAGTACTGACTGAGTCAAGCCAGGTTTCTGATGGTAACTATAAGTAATACTGGGTTTCCACAAGGGACACATTGAGATACTGTACATAAAGTCACTCCTTAATGGAAGATGTTATTTGTATTTATTATTTTTCAGTTTATCTAGTCTATTTAGTAATATACACTCACTACATTCTAAATCCAGACTTATCAGTCTTCACACTTCGCTATTATGTCATAAACCCCCTTGCCCCTGTACCAAAAATGAAGCTCCACAATATCCACAATAGGGCTTCTCTCACTATCCCTATATTATAACAGCACGGCTCTCTCTGAGTGACTCTTCAGATAGCCCAAGGACAAACTCACACTGACACACACACTTCAAACTCATGCACACACACTTCTCTGTGTTCTGTACAAATGCTTTGCGAGGTTGCTGTTTGTTCCACTTGCTCAGTATGTTGGAAGGACAATATTGGGGGAGGTAAATAGAGGGTTTTTTCTACCCCTGGGCTCAAGTGGAAATTAGAAGAGAAACTTCCTCAGCATGTAAATTGGACGATGTTCATTAATGATTTGGTGACTGGGAGGAGAGCCGCATGGGCTTGTTTGGTTGCAGACCAACAAAAACTTCACACCTTCAAAAGCATTTCATTTAGGGGGGAAAAGTGTGTATGATCAAAGCTCTGAAAGCGGCCGCTAAAGGAAAATAAAAAAATAAAAGTGTGACTAAGCAAGTTCACTCACTAGCTCTCTGCAGGACGTCTCCTTTCTCCAGGACACAGAGCGAAATGAGAATGTGTTGTGGGCAGAGGTGGAATGGTAATGGAATTTTCCTATTGACTAAACATTATCATGACAAATGCTTCATATCAATAATTTTATTTTAACACAAAATCCTCATATTTGAAATGAATACTCTTCTTGAGGCTATATCCAGTTTTATTCATGGATTGGAAAAAAGAGCCATTTGAATTAATTCAAATAATAATGAAACCAATAATGCAGCATTATTATACCAATAGTGGAGATTTGTAAATTTTTTTGCCTCTAACTCAAAATACTGGCATGGAACTCACATTTTTCTGTTGAGACACTTTCACATGGCTTAGCAACAGCCATTCATTCAGGGTCCTATTTTTTATTTTTTTTTTACTCAAAGTTTGAATAATTAAATAGTTAAAGCAAAATCACTCAGAGTGGTTTGAAACTTTTCCTTAAGAGAAAATTCTTCTAGAGAATGGTTATGATGGGAACCAAACGTGTGAAGTATTTAATGCCGCCATCACAGTGATGTATTATATAAAATGGATAGGAGTACACTGTCTGTCTGAGATGCTGTTTTAGAGTTTTACAAGTTAAGTTAATTAACAGTTACATGTTAATCAGCAGTTAATTTTTTAAAAATCAGTGGAATTCTCCCTTAAAGTAGTTTCTCTAGTTTCATTTTCATGAATCATAACTACATGAAATGTGAACAGTGAAAAGAAGTATGATATTAATAAACATGGAAAAATGAAAAAGGCATTATAGTGTTTGGGGGCAGTGACATTTATATCAGTAATCTTTTTTGATCTATAAATGTGGCCAAAAAACATCCCTCTCCTTTACAGGACTAGTGAGTCAGAACATCAGCAGCAGGTCAGCTGCACATTATACGCTGAATAACAGCATAGCGTTTCATTTCCCTGGTGAGAGCTCACCTTTTTCATTTCTGGTAAAGAGGCGGTAGAGAGCACTGTGGATCACTAGAGACAGATGGCAGACTCCAACCCCACATTTTACCAATCACAGCGGCCATTGGTAGGCCAGTGTGTGTGCCTGTAGCGCTGCTCTCTGCACTATCGCTGCCCTGCCACTCTCCTCCACCCTGGAGGATTCTGTGGAGAATCATGGAGTGGCAGCCCTCCTACAGCTGGAGCGATGGGTCGAGATAGAGAGAGCTTGTGTGTGTGTATGCATAGCTTCTTTGTGTTGTTGTGTTTGTGTGTGTGTGTGTGTGTGTTTTATTGAGTGCGTAATCTGCTCCGAGTGTGCTTGTTGAATGTCAAGTTCCTGCTCTGAGCTCCACAGCATCTCCATGGCAGTAAATTAGCAGTGGGATGGAGTGGTGGAAGGGAAGAGAGGGGGATGTGGGAAAGCACTCCAGCCTGATTAAAGTGGCCTCTGTTTCGCAGAGAGGAGGAGGGTGGGCATTCTGAACCATCTCTCTGATCCTTTACCATATGGAATGACTCTTTATGATGTTGAAGAGGGTCACTGGATGAGCATTGGTTTGTGGAGGCTGAAAATGTCTTTCCATGCCCGTCTGAAAGACATTTTTGTCTGAGGCCTGCAACTGATATGTATCGACCATTGTTTGATTAATTGGCTGATCAAACCATTGCGCCTTCTGTATTTTTATTTTTTTTCACTTTGCCCCATCAAAGCAACGCTACTGTTTATTCTTTTATGGTGCAACAAAACAACAGAAGCCACATGAACGTTAAGGCTTCTTTTGTTTTAAGTAAACAATGTATCACAGCATAGACCTTTTTTCATAATCAACTATGCTTGTGTCATATAAACATTATGAAACATTTTAGGGCACTTTTGTTTTTAAGTAAATGACCCAACACTTTAATTGATTTTTCTCCACAACAATTCGAGTCTGTCAACAAAACGCTGCACTAGTTTACTTGTTGGTCTCATTGATATTTCCGGTTATGTAACAAACAGAGCAGGTTATGTGGTGTCTATGCTCGTTACTTGGGCAGTGGTCATTTCTGCAAACCATAAAAATTCAAGCCCATGCCCAAGGCAACTAGATATCACAGAGGCCTTTCAAAAATATGCAGAGTCAGACCCCAGTCTGCATGGAGGGCAGTGGTGTGACTCACTACTAAGCTGCACCCACTGCTGACAGTGACTCAGCTGGGTTCTGAACCCAAAACGTTCTAACTGGAAGGCAGGCGACTGAATGATACATACTGCAGGTAATCATCCACTGATATTTCCATGTTTGCAACAGGTCTTATATCACAGATTGTTAACTATCACAGATGTATCTGCCATTGTAAGTTATTATGTACCTGTTCGATTGGTCAGACACTTTATTGCACATTGTTGTAGTTATTTTACAGGGCTTTTGCATGTTTGTCAGGTGCCAGAGCTACTTTTATCTGCATTTCCCACCCAGGCCTTTAGAATTACAAAAAAGACATGCCATGCATAATATCAGTGCTTATTAGTTCTTTGTCTAGAGCTGGACCCACTCAACCACCCCTTTCTTTCTTTCTTTCTCTCTCTCTCTCTCTCTCTCTCTTTCTCTCTCTCTCTCTCTCTCTCTCTCTCTCTCTCCCTGTAGTTCAGGGGGAAAAGAGCTGTTGCCATGCGCTGTAATTAAATGTCCTCTCTTTTTCTCACTCCCCTGTCCCTTTCTCCCCACGCTCCTCTGTCTCTTTATATCTAATAACATTCCCGCTCCTGCTGAATTAGAAGTTCCTTTTGTTCCTCTGTCTCTAAGTAGCTGTCAGGCGCTATTCAGACTGCCTGGCACCAGAGTTGCTTGCAGAGAGGCACCTCTGAGTCTGTTTGTGCTGAAATAATTACACGGGTAATATCCCTTTGTGTTGTGCTGTTGGGGCCTGATCTGTGGCTAAATCGTTCAGAAAATAAAACAAAAAGAAAGCGAGACAGAGAGAGTCCTCTGTGTCTTGAGAGAGAAATAAACGTTATTGGATTCCTCTCAGCGTTTCTTCTAGCTGCTCTTGTTATCAGGGGCGATGACACAGCTCATTGATTGCTCCATGTTTTTGATTTTATGTCACGTTTTCGTAAAGTGCTCACTACAGTATGTAATAACAGACCAATAAGAGCAATAGGGTTTGGCCTCATCTACTTCTAATCGACTTCTCCCGAGAGAGATTTATGACCATAGACCCAATATGAAGACCATCTACAGAGATATATTTTATAAAGATGGGCCTGCTTTCTTCATTTTTGTCTACAGCAGGTGTTAGGAATAGCTGACTGTAATCTTATTTAACACTGCCAAAATGAAAGTATTTCTTCACAGTCTCCCAAGCTACTGTAATGTAATGTACAGTCTCAGTCTTTATTGCTGTTCTTTGCAGAGTCTCCAGGCCAGGACTTTGTAACGCTGGACTATCGGCTGCGCTACTACCCCAGCATCACCTATGCCGTCATAGGCAGCGCTGTCATCTTCGTCCTGGTGGTGGCGCTGTTGGCTCTGGTCCTGCACCACCAGCGGAAGCGCAGTGTACTGTTGCCGCGCGGGGTCCGTGGGGGTCCACACCACCATCACCACCACCAGCCCCTTCTGCTGTCTAGGCTGGTGATTGTCGACAGGGGTCACGTCCACACGACTGGCAGCGGCATCTCACCCCCATCCTCCTCTCCGTCAGGACAGTTTAGCTCAGCACACAGCCTGCAGCTGCTCTCCAGCGCCCTCTACCACAGAGGAGCTCCACTGGACTCTCCGCCTTCATACTCACAGGCTGTGCTGGATGTCAGGTAAGGCTTTGGAGAAACCAAATTGTCACCATCTTCTGACGCCACTTGATCACTCAGCTTTTATATAACAGGTCCTTTGAACTCTAAGCATATTATCCAGTTATTAATCCTATAGTCAGCCTGAACTCAAAATATACCTTTTATCTTGGTACGTCATGTTCCTGGTCGTATTAGGCATGATTCCTATTTAAAAGACCAAATTCTTCCATCAGAATGTATTGACTGAATTCCTTTTTCCATTCCTGTTTTTAAAATGTCTTCTTATTTTGATGTCACCATGTAACGGCAAGGGGAAAACACTAATATCAAGTTATACCTGCTTCGTTCTCACTACCCCCACCTGTACAGGCATAGCTTTGCAATGGGAATGCATTAAAACAGAAGAGACACCTTTCCTGATACTCTGACGGAGGAAAAATGTCAGGAAATGCATGATTTTTAAATATTTCTGTATAATATTACACTAGAAATATCGAAAGAGTTTTTCATCATTATTTTCATCATTTTTGTTACTACGCCTTGTACATATTAATGATGTTTCCTTTTGGTGGCCACACACTTTTAGCAAACTGTGTTATTTTCAGAAAAAAAAAACAGCAAAAGATGTGGGTCTCATTTTGCTGCAGTTTCTTCTTTTTTCCTATTTTATGCTGTTATGAGTGATTGGCTAGACTTACTCACCCTCACAGAACTAAACAGGTTTAAGGCACAGAGCAGCAGCACTCAGCAAACATGAGTTCATAAATTTGTCATTTTGTTTACTGTGATATTTGGACAAATATTGTGAAGAAGAATTTGATCAATATTATCCAGCACTATTTTATCACGTTTTTGTAACCTTAATGTGTCTTCTGTTCCTACAGTCGACCACCATGGTTTAACCTCCCACCTCCCCCGTACCCTCCTGATGGTGAAGCCCCGTGTGAGAGAGAGCCGCCAATTTATGAAGCCTCCACAGAAGAGCCGGAGTCATCCCAGGCCTGGAGCAGCAGCCCCAGCCTCAGAGCTGAGGCAGGACAGCCCCGGAGCAGCAGCTCCTCTGAGTCTCAGCAGAAGTAGCCCGCTGATGAGAGGATGTATGTGTACATAGGACAAATAAACATGTAGGCTGCTGACCCTGTGGAGAGCTATATGAGACAACATGTCTCACGGCATAGGAACGATGAGTTCTGTGGACTCTCAATCAAACTTTCTTCAGTAATGGAGTTCTACGAAAGGACCCTCCAAGCACTTGGTCCAGCAGTTTAATCTATGCTGGTGGAAGTCGCCATCTTCTGGAGAACATACAACATGGCAGCTCATGAATTTACATGAGGGATAAGAAACTGTGAGGATACGCTGTGTACAGAGCTCATGACTGGTCCAGAGTAAGGCTTCTTCAAGCCTCTGAGACATACCCTTGAGGAGGGTACACTACAAGACTGCTTTAGGCGCTACATCAGAATGGCGTAGACAGCAAACCGTGGTGAATTCAGAATAGCACTCAAGTATTTAATGAGCCCTGATCTACAGGCTCAAAGCAATCAAGTCCAGTCTGAGTCATGGACAGTATTCACTATTAGTTTTTCATTTGTTTTTTGTTTTTTACCCCATACTCCTAAAATCACTATGCAATGGGAATGCATTAAAACAGAAGAGACTTATGAGGAGTGTATATACACACACAAATGTCAGAGATGATCTCATTCCCGTAAGTAAAGCACTTGCTAAATGATGCTGTTTTATTAACCCCTTTTTGTCAAATTACATACACAGTGAGCTCAGTGTGAACTGCTGCTTTATTGGGGCCATGTTTCCTAAGACTGGAATGATCTTATATTATAAAGCTATAGTCTCATAGTTTCTTGTTAATTATTCTGTATTTCCTCCAGCTTTTGTCTGAAATGAAAGCTGTTTTCTGTTCATTTTGTTCATTAAGCAAATATTATTGAATCTGATCATTTTTGATCTTATAGTAAACCTCACTCTGATTAACCATCTGCATGCTGTAAGAATAGAGAGACATTTGGAGCGTGCTGTATTTAATGGTCAGTAGTAAAAGCCATAGTGCCTTACACTCAAACACCTTTGGAATGGTAGAAACAATCATTAATGAAACAGAATTACAATACACTTCAGTTATTATCCTATTTCTTTTTTTTTTTTTTACAGCCACTTGGTCACTGATCTTTTTGTATTTGACAATCAGTGCAGCTGGGTCCATTTTAGCATGACTGTTTCTAGTACAAAATGACACTGTGTAAAAGTTTATACAAAATAAATCAAATTAACCCACTGTCAAAGAATGACTTTGTTAGACTTTGCCCAAGAATGCCATGTTAAAGTAGTAGGAGAGCTACTGGCTGTATGGCTTTGATATCTCATGGTTTTGTACTGCATTATATAACAATCGTCTGCTTTTTAACAGTAGTCAGACTTTGCATTTTGCTGCGTTTTCTCTGACCAAGACTTAAGGTTGAAACTTGACTCTCACTGTTGAACTAAACTGCCCTTTGTAAATGCGACTTGTCAAAGATTAGTTGTATGTTTTTTTCCAAGTTAAACGTCAAGCTTTGTGTGAAGGATCAATACTCGTTAAATGCTATCACCTATTTTCTCTCTCTTTTTGCTTTCATCCGACTTGAAGGTTTCTGAAAACAAAAAGCTTGCGAGGTGGAGGACGTGGTATGTATTTAAAATGTTCTCAAAAAGAAATATTGTGAATAATATGTTAAACTGGAATGTTATGTAAAAGCAAAGTATTACTTTATTACTTAGGTTTTTCTGTTTACACCTGGCCATTAAAAAAAGTGCTCCAATAAGGAATAAGCAATGTTACATTAGAAATGTAGAAATTTTACCAAAGCAGAAATCATATTGTTATATGGAATCAAGTTTCAAAATAAAAACTACTGCTCAAGTTATCACTGTACAGCATCTCTGCTGAGCCTTTCCTTGCCGTTTGTAAAGAAAATAGTTGTGTTTGAAAAAGCCAACTTCATTTGAATTCTTTTTCACACTTTACTTTCTTTTTGCCTGCACTTACAGCAAGAAATTCATAAATAACTATAACTACATTTGACAAATAATATATTACCTCATACTTCATTCAAAGAAAAAAGGTACAATTAAAACTTTTCACAGCATTAGAAAAAGAAAGGGGCATTGTATATCATCTTAAACACTCCTAGACTGGCTCCTTCTTATTTTAACACAATTTAGAATCTGCCATCCAGCTTTTTTTTTTTTCCAGTCTTCATTATAATGAGCTGTGTACGTCAATATGACCACCGGTCACTGACACCAGGATGTGTTTTTTTGTGCTGGGAAGCGCCCAATAACAGGCATGCTTCACTGTGGCAAGAACACACTGTAAACATTTCACTGTAATTAGTGTGCTGCTGTCCAGTACAGTAACTTTCATGCAGCATCTCAAGTAAGTGCTCCTGTACAATAATGTCAGTGAGTGAAATAGCACAAAAATACTGTGGCACTTTCAGACTTTAGGTTTGCAGGTCCAAACGCTATTCTCTTGAGCTGCTATGAACAATAGCAGCTCGGGGCTATGCATGAAAGCTAAAGTAAGAAAGGACAGATTCAGATTAGAACACATGGGTCATTGGCTGCTGTTTGGTCAGAGAAATATAATGGCCTTGGGCTCAGCATGTCACTGGTGGCACAAGAAGGATCAACCATTAGCAGAGAGCAGGATACTCTCATTAAAATGGCTTTCTTTCTTACTGTCTTGATTGTTTGCTTTCTTGCTGCCTTTCTTGCTTTCATTCATTCCCCTGTATGTCTGCCTTACTGACCAGCTGAAACATTTTTTCCAAACATTATTTTTCCTCCCATTAAAATCTTAAAAATATTAAAATGGCAAGCTTTGTAATTATAGTAAAATAGTAAAACAATAATAAAATCATACAAAAACTCTGTTTTCACAATATTTACATCCAATTTTGAATCAATATTTAAATTTAAAACAACTTCCATCAGTAATGAACTTTTTGACTCTCCATTTTAAAGTCATTCTGTCCCACAGTTTACTAGCAGAGGGTTAACAGTTCAATTTTAAGTGCATCATGAGTACTGAGTAGAAGAAGGATGAGAATGGTGTGGGCCTTATCACATGGAGAAGTTGAGTTCTGCTGCTGCTCCCATGTCACTGATTGGCTGCTTCTGTTGCTCCATCCTTGGCTCTCAAGTTTAAGCTTTCAAGTTCAGGAATCGTACGGCAGGGGAGTGATTAGCTATGTCTTTCTTTTTTGGGGGGTCTGCTGTGTCTGGCTGTAGAGACTGTAGAATAAGTTACTATAGGCTTCTCCGTGTTGGCCACTGTTTCACATAGCAGTTGGCATCCCTCCTCATCTTATATCTGTATACAGCTCTGGTTCCCACTTACAGCCTGTGTGACTGCAGCCAATTCTTCTTCAGCTGCACCAATTAGAAGACCAACTACACCTTCATTTTCATCCCATCCTCTTCTTCATCCTCATCGTTCAGTGCAGCACTCTTGCCCCCAGTTCTCTTGGAGCTGGTGCTGGTTGCTTAATTCAGTCAGCAGGGTGAGTGGGGTCACCTTGGGGGTGGCCCTTTATAGTGGCCCCTGTGCAAGTGTAACGCTGGCAATGCCAAACACTTTCTGAAGTGCTCGAGTTCAGCCTGCATGCGCTCTCTCTCCAGCGCCAGCCTCTGCCTCTGCACCAGCAGCTCCTGGTGAACAAGGGAGGGGAAGAAAAAGGTCAGAAGAAAGCTACCAAGTACATAAATACACAACACTGTACAAAAAAAAACACCCAGCGTCAAGGGGTCGTAGACTACACACAAAGGATGCAGATTAAAACAGGTATGTCCCAATTTGAACCCTGTTACAATGAGTATCTGCCAAATCCAAGTCTAATCAGACTGTTTTTGGACTACTTTTTTCAAAATATACCATCACTATCCTGATTACAGTCAAAACTGGTACTTCAGATATTACACTTGTCGTTTTCCATTTTTCTGGGGTTTGGTTTTAATTTTCCACTTGAACACAGTTCCTCATTGCAGACATCTAGACCTGAGGACAGCTGTGAATAGCTGTGGATGATTTCTGCAACAGCGGTGTACATAGAACACTGCCCAAAGACAATACTGGAATTTGAGTTTAATGTAGTCAATCCTGATTCTTTAAACATGGCTTGATTGTCTTTTAGACTGGATCAGGCATTCCTAATTTTAATACTCACTATTAAGATTTTCACTGGGAGAGAAAGAAAACACTCAAAAGTGAGATTCTTACCCCCATACTGATAGAGAGTTGATCAGCAGTCACACTCAGATGATAGTGTTTAGACTCCAGCCTCCTGCATTCACTCTGTAGGACTTCACTCTCTACACTTCTCTCTGAGAACAAACACAGTGAGATTTGTCAGTACAGAAATCTTCTCGAAGCAAGCAGACAAAGAAAGCTGACTGGTGGCCTGAGAGCGGGACTGACCTCCTAGGTACTCGTGATATGCGTCATATATGGCCTCAATGCCCTTCCACTTAGGACTATAACACTGCTCTTCTTCATCATCATCATCATCTTCTTCTTCCTCACTTGAGTCTTCTTCAGCTGACTGCTCATCACTTAACACTGAGGGCTCCTGACGGGCTGGTGGGTGGCAGGAATGGCCATTGGTGTAAGGATAAGGCAATCTGTTCAGTGCCCCCTGGTGGTCCACAGGGTTGAAATGCATTGAGTTGTTAATCTTGTGGTTTGGCTCTGTGACTCCTGTGACACCCCCTAGTGAAATGACAAACAATGCTAATCAGGTACACATGAGTAGCATGAAAGCTGAGATCACAGAGAAAGACGTTAAATTGTGTCAATTAGAGTGTAAATGTGCAAACAATCACTGAGCAGTAATGAGGGAAGGATTCTTATTTAGGAGGATTGTTCCACATCCCTCTTTTTCTGAACAGTTCTACACGTGCACTTTAACACAGATACTGTTACTGTACGTAATAACATGGGTGGGTGATATGGTAAAATACATTCATGATCTTTTTGTAATGAAACTTGCAGTCAATCAGTGTCCTTTAGGTACCGACAATACCCATGAGATGATCAGAAAAATACTGACTATTGCTTCGGACAATCATCACCCTCCCCATCAGTGGAAAAGACCGTCATAGGACCATCCCTGACCAGATAGTATATGGGTGGTGGACCATTTTCAGTATAGGAGCAACACCATCCCACCTATATGCACTCCACAAGTGCACCTATATGGTAGGTGAATCTGATAAATTGGCCAACAAATGCAGTATGAGGTAAGCGTACCCAATCAACTGGGTATATCAGTGTACAAGGTAAGTGTACCCAATCAACTGGGTATATCAGTATATAAGAGAAATGTATTATACATGTTTTACTTGGAGAGCCCCCCACCTTTGTGTTTCTGCTGGGTTTTCTGTGTGGACTGTAGCACAGACTGATGGAACTGCTGAGCGAACTCCTCAGCACTAAGGCTCTCCCAGTGCTGTGGTCTACCACTCAGGCCGTTCAGCCCAGCAGCATGTTCCTTCAGCGGGATGAGAGGGGGCCTGGGACTGGCTTGCAGGCTGGGGGGCCTTCTGATAGGGTGAACCTCTCCAAAGCGCACATGGTCCTGCAGAGGGGCCAGTGGAGGAGGATCCTGAAGACGAGGAGGGTCGGCTTGGGGTCTACAGAGGTCAGACTGACTGTTACTGTGGAGGTGCCTGTGAGGACCAGGAGGGGTGGGGCTGCAAGAATGTGGGCGGGGCACCTCATTGGACTGGCAGGGTGTGGAGGGTACTGTAGGCTCTGTAAATGAAAAAAGACACATCCATATATACAGATGATTTTAACAAGACTGCAAAGGAATGAAAGATAACGTTCAAGACTCATTGTAAATGTGTAGCTCTTACCAGAGGCAGTAGTGGGCGGGCTGGAGCAGGGTGTGTTGGTTGCATATCGGAGCGTGTCAAGGGTCACAGTTTTCTTTTTGATGCCATCCAGCAGACTCACTACTTTTTCTTTTTCTGGAGTGAAAACAGGAAGAATAACTGTTGTATTCTTGCCAAAGTGTGAAGAAGAATCAGTGACAGGAAATCAGTTTGCAATACAAACATCTGCTAAACTAATCATTCAACAAACAGTAGAATTTACTTAAATCTAATTTGCTTAAACCTTATGTATTAGTATCTATGTCAAACTTGTGTGTTTAAAGTAGTACAAAAACAGGCTACTGTGGCAGAAAGCACCAAGTCAAATTTGCACCTACGCAGAACAGCATAGGTTTTCTTCCATCCACTGTTCTGTTCTTCCATCTGCCTTATTGTTCTAATTATCTGCTCATGTTCAGTGTTTCTTCCGAGATGGTTCACACTCGTGTTTGTAGGCGTCAGCTGTTTATGATTAGGGCAAACAATGGCCAAATGCATATGTTGGCTTTGGCTGTTCACATATGGCCACATATAGGACCAAACAGAGGTCAGAAAGTGGTGTTCACATACCACAAAAAATCTATTTTTTTTCACATGTAAGAAAAAAAAAATATATATATGTATCACTCCTGACAATCCTGTAATGAAATGAGGGTACAAACCTATCCTTTGCTCTTGGCTGACATGGTTGAGGTTAAACATGTAGAGGAACTGCTTCTTGTCCTCCAGTTCAGGCACACTGTCCATGTCCTCTGGGCTGTAGCGAGTGGTCAGGTTGGGAGTAGGATCTGGAGGTGTCTGTCGTTTGCCCTGTACAGGCCCAGGTGAGGGGCTACGCTCCTTCATCATCCTCCTCCTCTTCCTCTGCTTTCTCTCCAAGAGCTCGTCGCGGTAGGAGAGAGTGGTCAGACCAAACTCACTCAGGAAGTCCAGTTTCTGCAGAGAGAACGAGAGAGAGAGAGAGAGAGAGAAAGGAGTCAGTCATGCCTACAAAGACTTTAGGCAGCAGTGAGAGGAGAATCTGGAGAGAGGAGAATACGAGGGGGTGAGTTTGTTTACTTGCAGTCTAAATTTCAAGGAAAGAATTTTTGGCATATTGCCATACAACAATCATTTTTTTAGTGTGTCTCATTAATCATTTCTCTATATTGTTATTGAAGTTTTCATCTTTGTTAGAACTGGTTTGGTTATTCTGTCAGTTATTCTGTCTGTTGTCTGATTTGGCTGTTATGCTACAAGCCAACTTTCCCATATGGACAATAAAGAAGTTAACAGAACTAAACTGAACTGAAAAGGAGAGAGTACCTCTTTAGACTGGTCCAGTTTGAGAGGGGGCTGCTCGGCCACTCTCTTCAGATGAGCTCTCACCTCTTCTTCATCACTCTCATCATACGAGTCATCCAGCTCATAGTAATAACCTGAAACACACACCACAACACAGAATACTCTACAAATGGTACACACAATTGTATAACTGTACAAATTTTAATAATACATCTGAGTTTAGAAAATATTTCTAGAGAGTAGAAATATTTTTTATTACAGACAGTAAATTTTGATCATTATCTGATGAAAAGTTACTGTTTAAATTGACATATACAGCAATCACAGCAAAGCCTCACACATTGTTGTAATTATGTAATTAATTTCGTAATTTAAATTGTACAATCTAAAATAATAACAATAATAATAATAATAATAATAATAATAATAATAATAATAATAATATCTATCTCTACTTCAGTTCAGTAACAATAGCCACTATCTAAAAAGATTGATGAACTGCTTTTTAGTGACTTCATCATGATTTCTCATGAGGACTGCACTACATCGCAATATTGGAGTTTGTACTGATGTACTGATGTTGAAGTAAAGTGAAAATAGATTTCTTTGTGAAAAAAAAAATAATAATGTTGGATGAAACCATGTAAGCCATTCATCAGTCATGTCACATCAAAGAGTTTCCAACATGTTATATCATAATCACTATATACAGCAATACAATGGCAATATTGTTCGTATTACACTGCACTAATGCCTACCCTTCTCTCTGGCCTCCCTGCGTCTCTTCTCCTCCAGGTCCAGCTTGCTGAGGAGTCTGCGGTGCTGCTGTAGGGCCTGGTCGTACACCACCATGGGTTCTACAGCTCGGCCAGAGCCCTGAGGAAAGGCCCTGATGGGAGAGGCTGCTCTCTTAGGGCCCCTGAGCTCTGCGTAGGGGCCTGGTAGGGCCAGAGAGACCCTCTGCTGAGCCAGAATACTCTGAGTGGACTTCTCCAGGTCGGCAAGAAATACACTGTGCTCCAGGAGACCGTGTGCTCTCGGTGGAGGAACCCTGTCTGGACACTCCAGCCTCTTTACCCCTTCTTCACTCCGGTCCGATTTGGTCAGCCCTGGTGGAGGACGGCTTGGGGGTAATGGAGGCTCATATGCTCTACGTGTATGTGACGGCGAGTCAATGAGGGAGACGGGGTTCCAGAGAGTGGTAGGAGGGTTAGCAGGGTGGTCCTGAGGGGGTGGTTTGGGGGAAATGAGAGGAGGTGGCGCCCCCAAATGGTGAGGTAGGTCTCTGGCGTTCATGTCCTGGTGATGTAGGTTAGACCTACAAACAGAGGTGGGCAGAGCATTCAAATCCATACTGAAGTAAAAGTATGATTGTTTTAATGGATTTAAAAAACAAACAAAACCACAGGCTGTCAAACAAGACCATATAAAAGTTCACAAGAATGTGTGTGTAGATTATTGAATGGACTCTAGATAGCCTGATGGTTCAATATATTTGTGCAGTTGTTTTATTTACTTGTTTATTCTCTTGTGATTAGTACTGATAGAGATATCTTATTCACATGTGTATCTAATCTGCATGTGTTTAGACAACTCTTCATTGTAACCTTCTCAAGTTTTACTGTACCCCCAAAATAAAAACATCAAAATCACTTAACTGAGTCAATGTAACTAGCTAAACCACGCTGTGCTAGTCAATGTGCCCACAAGAGGGCAGTGTTCTACAACATGTTTCCAACCAAACACAAGTAGCCTGGATTCTATTTCAAGGAGCATTTTTTATTCCAGTCTCATTTCGGCCTCGAGCTACTCACAACCCCAGACTGACCTAGAGACTCCAACTGCCCAAATAATATCAGTGTGATTCAGAACAGAAATGCCTGGATTACACACAACAATCCCCACTGGATTACCTCAGAGCTACAGCCAGATTAAGAACCTAATTAGTACCATGGAAATAAAAAGCCAGAATCATGACCGGGGTTAATATTCAGAGCGTGCTAGGCAGCCTGGGCCAAACGTTTTCATATTACTGGAGATTTAAAAACCAAGATGATCACAAAAAAAAACAAAAAACAAAATGAAGAAAGAGCCCTTGTGTGTGTGACCTGACTTTGTGTTTAATGCTCTTGGCACTATATTTACTGTGTCTCAAATAGAGGAAATTAATTAGTCATGAATACCAGCCTCAAAACTAACCTTTAAAATGTGATTATGATGTTGAGAACATATTGAAGTGTGGAAAAAGAGACTATATTTTCAAACCCATGGCTAATAGTTAAAACGATGAGACAATAATATACTGTACAATGTTCAGCCAATAACTACAATGCACAGCTCACCTGTGTGTGTCCCGGTGCAGTTCATGTGGCTCTGGGCCTAGGTCTGAAGCGTGAGGTCTGAATTCGGACACAGGACCCTGTCTGTCCTCTTTCTCTGTTCTCTGTCTTCTCTGCCTAGCAAGCCACCTCTCCTCCTCCCCCTGGCGCTGGAGCATCGCGGCAGCCACCATCGCTCCCTGAACCCCTCCAGCACCCGGCCCCAAACGCCCCCTGGGAGAGGGCAGCAGGTTGGGCGTGGGGAGGGATGAGTACAGGCCTGGCTGTAGAGGTCTTGGAGCCAGAATTGAGGTCTCTTTGGTTTTCTCTATGAAAAGAAGAGGACAAATCACATTCAAGAACAGTGGTGCACAAGTAAGAACACGCAGGTATGTGGGTGTCTGCAGTGAACACATGTTCATCACATACAATGAAAATGGTTAAAATTTAAAATTTCAATTATAGACTGTTAAAGTTTGCTTTAACAATTAAACACACACCTTTACATCACTTTATACACTGTCTTCCTCAGAGCTTTAAAGCTGAAGCTTTGGTGTAACAAGAAAATAGTTTCTAAGCTTGCCTAGTGAGTTGAATAGTGTTTACACTTAGCTCACAGTGCTAAATAAAAGCAACCTGCAATTAGGACATCTAAAACTATAAAGTTTTATTTTGCACAATATCTTTTCTCATTATTATGACAAAAATCTTTCACAAAGATTGCTTATTGTAAGCAATATAGGCTCATAAAAAAGCTACTAGTCACACTACCACTCAGAAGATTGAAAACAATATTTTCTGTAATATATTCTAGTCCTGTATTAGAAATGTAAACAAAGCTGTAGGTGCTTGCCGTATTCCAATAATGTTATTATTCTAGAATAATTTCTGTGGCCAAAATACTTGTATATAAACAATGTATTCAATATCTAAAAGCACCCTCTTCTTTCTTTTCTTTAAATCCGCATAAGCTCTCTTGGAAATACAATAAAAATTTTAAGAAATCATGCGATCATTCATATGAAAAGTGATTCCAGAAATCAGACTGAAAACAGATGGGAAATACTTATAACAGACCAGTCAAAATGTGATAAGACTAATAAATTACAGGCCATTAAACATAATATTGTTTTGCGATATGCCTACAAATCAAGGTGAGGTTACAAATACTGTGAGGACCACTATGCTAGAACAAATCAAACTTTGTTGGTTTAAGATTTTATCTCAAGAAAGGAAAATCAATTTTACTACTGAAATTCGAGTGTGTTCTGGAAGAATGTGAAAGACATTTAGGGGGTGTGTTTATAACAGTACTGTGAGATGCATTTGAGGAGTGTATGAGTGTAAACTTCAGGTGAGGTTGTACCTGGTCGGTTTGGTGTGAGTCTCTCTATCAGCTTGGCTCTCTCCTCTGTTTGCTGCCTGTGAGGGAGTGTGTGTGTGTGAGAATGTGTGTACAGCTCCTTGCTCAGACAGTGCTTCTCCATTGCCCGCACTGCTTGCACCTCTCTCTCTTTCGCTCTCTCTTTCAGACGCTCCAGCTCTCTCTCCCGCTCCCTCTCCCTCTCCCTTTCTCTCTCCCTTTCCCTCTCCTTCTCTCTCTCCCTCTCTCTCTCCCGCTCTCTCTCTCGCTCTCTTTCACGCTCCCTCTCTCGCTCCTTCTCTCTTTCTGCCTCGTGAGCTCTCTCCTTCTCTCGCTCCCGTTCTCTCTGGCGAAGCTTATCTTCCATCTGCAGCCTGTCGGAGGTTCAGCAACACACACATACACACGCGCGCACACACACGCACACACACACGCATACACACACACACAAAGGGTGTGAGATGCAACACTCTCCACAGGGACATAAAGAACACACTCAGAAGGAGGCAACAGGAACACAGGAAAGTGTTGATGCTGTTTACTACTGAACATGAGGAGGAAAAGTTGACCAGATTACAGCCCACATGGGGTGTGTGTGTGTCAGTGTGTGGGTGTGTGTATGTATATATGTGTTTGTGTGTTTATGTGTGGGGCTGTTTGCGTAGGGAAGACTCTACATATGTATGACATACGTATACAAACATGAATGCCGGATTGGGATCAATGCCATTTTCAATTCTGCCAATAATGTAATAAAAGAGCTTAATCTATCGTTATGTTAACTTATCACAGTGGTTTGGTATAGTCTGGGGTATTCTGAACAAGAAAAATCAGTTTTGTGCAGTGTAGTGTAGCATAGAGGGTGATATGGTTGTACTCCATGTAGAAAGACTGGGGCTTGATTCCCTGTCCAAGCAAGTACACCACCCTACACTAATAAGAGTCCTTGGGAAAGACCCCTAATGCTATATTCCCCTCCATCTGTAACTTCATTAAATTGAATGAATGGGAGGCACATGAAAGTCTGACAGTAGAGGGGGTGATAATTTGACTGAACTATTTGGGTGACCTGAGGGAAATTATGCAATCTGAGGGGTTCTACAGCAATGCAGTGCCACAGAATTATCATGCAGGAAAACACTGAAGGCGTATGATGAAACACATTAACCCCATCGCTTAACCCCATTCTCTCAACAGGATTGGTTTAATGATAATGATGTTCTATATTAAAATACACTGGACCAGACTCAGTATTAGCAGATATTCCATATTAACAGACTGGGATCAAGGCCAAAACAAACTTGAAATCCCTGGTATGAATGTAAAGTCTTCATGTAAATTAGAACTGACAGGGAAAACAGAGCTGACCCGACCTTGGCGCACTATGAATGTCACAGTGTATAAATCTGTTTGAGTATGTGTGTGTTTTTTTGTTTAAATGTGTGCATGTGTGTCCACACCTCTCACTCTGCAGGGCTGTCAGAGACTGATGGTTGAGGTCTGCGGAGTAGCGGACCCCTGGCAGGTGGAGGTGAGCGGGGGAATGATGGAGGGAGGGCAGGGCGCCCCCCGCTGGCAACTGGTAGTAGGGCGAGCGCAGGGCAGACAAACAGAGGGACTCATCCATTCTGAGCAGCAGCGGCCGTCCAGAGAGAAAGAGAGAGAGGGAGAGAGAGAGGGAAGGGGGGAGGAAGGGGAAAAGAGCAGCTCATTAGTGCTCCTGCTGCTGCATCACTATCTATATCTGCTCACTTCATTAACCTCAGCATTCTCTGTACCTACATCCACACACTGAGGCCAACATCACAGCCTATTTCAGCCACTGCTTTTTAACCTCCACTGAGAATCACGCTGGGAGTGAGTTTTTAAGTGTGTGTGTGTGTGTGTGTGTGTGTGTGTGTGTGTGTGTGTGTGTGTGTGTATCTGTGTGTGTGTGTGTGTATGTTTAAAATGTAGGACATTGAAAAATGAATAGCTGAATATGCTTAACTTTAAAATACATTATTAAAGCTAAAAAGCAAAACAACTACAGTAAATAAATATTAGACGTTGTGCTCTATATGAAGAGAGAGAGAGAAACAAAGGGGGAGAAGAAGACAGGAAGAGACAAGAGACAGGTAGATAGAAAGAAGAGAAAAAAGGTGTGTGTGTGTGTGTGTGTGTGTGAGATACACAGCGGCTCAGTGCTCGCCTAAACTTTCTTTCATTATAACCATTACATCATACACAGCAGATAGGCAGCACAGCCCTACAAAACACACACACACACACACACACACACACACACACACACACACACACACACACACACACACACACAGAGCTAAGTCAAGCTGATGATCCATCGTCTATAAAAGTTCACCACAGACAGTCTGTGTAGTCAGTCTAATCCTGTGATCCACCCACAAACCAGCAGATTATCATGTAGGAAAATACAGTCACATAGTCATAAAAATAGTCATAACTTTCTGTTTCTCACAACAAATAATCTGCTACATAAAGCCAGCGTTAACCTGGTGAAATGGATTAAAAAAGACTGCAATAAAAATTAATCTAACATAAATTTACATGCATAATTCTTTCAGGGTATTTGTTCACAAAACAGCAGTTTTCTGGGGAACACTGTAGACCAGGTGTATGGTAAATATACTGGAAATTATGCTTAGAAATGAAGTGTGTAAATGATTGTAATGTTAATCTAAGGTGTAGAGGCACACCCTACATAATTTGAAAATGTCAGAAATGTCAACAGTTTACACTGTGACCTATATAAATGTTCCAAAATGCTGTAATATTAATTAACATTGAAAACTGAGAATGTTTTTCCTGTCTCCTTCTCTAAACCTTTAGTCACATATGAGGCTTTATTCACATTAATTTAGGTGACATGACAATTTTAAGACTTTATGAGTTGAGGAGGGTTGTTCGGACGCATCGGTACACACACACTTACCTGTATGAGGACAGGGTGGGGTGGGGCAGGTATCCTGAGTGGAAGAAAGCAGCAGCAGCAGCTGCAGTACCAGGGTCGAGGCCTAGGGGGAGTGAGGACACGCGCAGCTCCTCGGCAGAAGCGTAGGGGCGAAAGCCGCCCCGCAGGTATTCCTCTGGGACCCCCACGGGTACCGTCCCAGACTGCAGGACATGAGGCACCTGACGGGACAAACTGGCACAAACAGATCTGCTCTTGTTATGACTGAAGCTTTATTTCAAGTGAATGACACGTGAATGACACACTTTAAAATAAGTGCCTTTAAACATGACGGATCTTTATAGTAATGTCACTAAAAAAACCTTTTGTAAATGAAATGCTTGAGTTTGAAGAACCTTTTTATTGTATCAAGAACCTCCAGATAATGTAATGGTCCTGTATCATATCTAAAAAATGTTTGTTCTTCTACAGCATCACTCCAAAGAAACTTTTTTGGTTCCGACATCTTGTACATTCAAGAATCATTTGTAAACCTTTTAAAGAGTTTGCAGTGTAACATTATAGGTCCTGTGTGTGCATGCATGATCTGCTCTCACTTTAGGGCTTGCAGACGAGGGTCCTGCATTACTGCATTAGGGCTCAGGCCAAAAGGGAAGGGCGCTCCTATGAGGTGAGGAGGGAGGGAGGCCGCGCTCTTTTCCTGGGAGACAGAAGGAGGGGGACCAGGAGGGTCTGAGGCTACACGCTCACGACCAGATCCTCTAAGACCAGCTTCAGCCTGAAAAGACACACAGGAACCACAGGACAAAACACACTGAATGTGGTATAAACCAGTAAAAAACTCACATCTTTTTACATACTCTTAACAATTAAGGTACCAGAAAGGATTCTTAGGGTAATGCTGTAGAACAGTGGTTTTCCAGTTGTAGGTCATGGCCCCCAGTGGGCCATGGTGATACTGGTAATGGGCCATTGGTCATGTATCTATGAGTCTGTCCGTTTCTTTATCCATCTATCAATCTATCTATCCATCTATCGACCTATCCATCCATCTATCTATCTATCTATCTATCTATCTATCTATCTATTTATTAAAATCACAATTTATTTAATACAGACATTTATTTAATGCAGACAATTAATCAAACACATGACATATTGTATGACATGTTACCGCAATAATTATTAGCAAAAGTAAAACATCATATTTAGGTCAATCTAGTCTAGTCAGCTTTCTTGAGCTTTAACTAATAATGTGATGACACACTGTGGTCAAGAAACAACTGAGCAGCCCATTAGCCAACTGCTGAATTGGCTAATATGGTTACATTTATATAGTGTGAACTCTCTGTATACATACAGTAAATAACCTCTAATTATAGCTGATAGTCTGATAGCCTCAGTCATTCTTTCATTTCAAATACAATGTACTACAGTAGCAAAGGATAAAACAGCAAAAACAGTATCCCAGCACAATTACATACAGACTGCACTGTATGCCTGTCTACACCCATTGTAACAAGGCAACAAAGTAAGACAGACAGAAAACGTTTAAAGGGTGGAACAGTCAGCAGAAGAATGCAAATCACTGTACAGTTTGCATAATGTCTTTATCATGAAAATGTGATTCAAAGCAGACTTTCTAATGATGACTACAGCGATCCCTTCCCATGGCCTGAGACACCAAGCCACAACAACAACACTGTAAAATAGTATTTTACATGTGTTTTTTACACTGTTGTAATCATCCAACGAATGTGTTTGTGTGAATTTAAAAATGAGTATTGAGGTACACAAACAGTACCTGGAAGAGTACTGTGTGGGGGAGGGGGGAGGGGGGTGTCAGACTCAGGGCGGAAGAGAAGAGTCCTGCTTTTAAAGCTCGCTACACAGCCAACAGAGCGGCTCCTTCCCTCCACCTCCTTTGGGCAGCAGTACAGAGGGCTCTTTGTGTGTGTGGAGAAAGGCCGGTTTGATCCGGGGGAAGTGGGCATTGTCTAAAGTGCTCCCCCAGTGACTGCATGGCCAAATAGGCTCACACAGGCATACAGAGATCAAGAACTGAACAAACAAACCCATCAAACCCATTAATACACACAGTCTTACACACATTCAGACATACACACACATTCAGACAAAAGACAGAAGAGCAGTATACCTACAGCTTGCCTCATTCCTTCTGTCCCTCCTCAACCCTAGTTAACCCTGCAGCAACAAAAGCCCTGCAGAGGACATGAGGCATATATATATATATATATATATATATATATAGTCTAATATTTTAGTTTTTGTTTCTCTGAGAGAAAAAACACTTACTGCCCAGCTAAACAGTTTTTAAACATAAATTTTCCCAGGTGTCTAGAACTTTTGCACAGTACTGTATGTAGATGTAGATGTATGTAGATATATAATTATTATGTACTATATATATGTACATAGCTCCATATATACAACATATATATATACAACATATATATGTACCTATACGTAAAATAATAATCAGGCCTATATGTATAATATGCATGTACTTCTCAGTGAACTCCAGTCATGCACGGATTTGTTCACACCTGATTCAATTTAAGGAAGGAGTAATTAACTGAAGTAGGTACTGGAAGCTAGTTGTACATACTCAGCTTTTTTTTAAGGAGAGGTTTAGAAATCTTTAAGCTAACATACGCACAAGAAAACGCAATGTATCTTGTTGATCTGTATTTATTTCAGTGTTAATGTTTCTTTAACTAATTAAAGCTTACTGCCCAGATTAGTGTATATATTCCTTATTTTATTACCAATTAAATCTTGCAGTTCCCTTCAGAATCAAGACATTGTTGTCCTGAGAACATACAAAAGGCACACACATGCTATCTCCAGCTTCTGAATTGCCAGCTTCCTGTACAGTTGCATGTATAACCATATGCTAACAATACTCAGGAAGTGAACAGGAGACAGTGCAGGTGGAGAGGAAGAAATGGAAAAACAGATGAAATGAGAGAGGAATGAGAACATAATGAGCCCAGACAGTCTTTGCAGAAACCACCTTTACCTTTACAATCCAATCTGTACTGAGGACGGAAACGTCCCAAGTGGGGTGGAGATTAAACACGATTAAACAAGACGCAGAAAAGAAAGAGAGAGGGATCTAGTGGAGGACACAGAGAGAGATTCAGAAGAATAGAGGGTCCAACAGAGAAATAGAGAAAGAGAGAGTGAGAGAGGAAGAGAGAAAGATTCATGGGCGAGAGAGAGATTAAGTGTGTTTGGATAGCTCAGGCAGTTTGATGGACTCTGGGTAAATTTCTGTAATGGCTGACAGGGTGGATGTAGATTGGTGATGGAGGACCGCACTTTCTCTGACCTCTCAAAGACCTCTTTGAGATACACACACACACACACACACACACACACACACACACACACACACACACACACACACGCACGCACACATACAGCAGCAGAAGGCCATTTTTCTGCAGTCATTGATTCCCGGAACCCCACTGTTTTGCCTTTTCAGATATTTTTGTATTGTTCACTTTCACACTCTACACATGGGAGCTCCACCTCACCTGTCTCCCCTCGCTCCTCCACAGGCCGTTAACTGTTTTGGTCGGTGCAATGGTGACCACGGGCGGTGTGCTGGACACACTATGAGCCCCAGGAGGAAGAGCCAGAGGGCCTCGCTTAGGCGTGCCTGCCGGAGAGCTGTGATTGGTGGCCGGGGAGGAAACGGGAGACGATTCACCACTGATGGAGGCCGGGCCTGAGATACAGAGAAGAAGAAATTTAATTGAATTCATATATATGTACTGGTATCCAAAAAGGTCTGTAGACTGTGATTCTAAAGAATCTCTACAGCAATGTATGTAAGTACACACAGCGCAAATAAATATTTCCATTTTATCGTACAGTCAAAAGACATGCAGTGTGGAGAAATGTTTAACTCTCTTCTCTCAATAACAATCAAAACACAGACCTAAGCATATTAGAGTTCATTCATGAATCGTGCATGAAACATCAAAACAATTAAGGGATGAGAGAACATAATCACAAAACTGATTAGTTGATTTTATGCAACAGTGAAGGCTAAACGGCTGCTCCATTCATATTCATCCACTAATCATAGTCTTTGATTTAAAATACTTATTATATGGTTCATTGCAACACTCCAATAGAAGAAAGTAAAGATTACATCACTTGAATGTCCTTCATGCTTCAAATTTCCACGGATGGGGTGGAAGCCCCAAATGGCTCTTTGTTAGACGTATTAGACTCTGTTTGTGTGCAGGAGCCAGTATTTTAATTGCTACATAGTTCATGTAGAGAGTAGGGAGCCATTTGAGATTTAGCCCCAGTGAGAGAAAACTGACATGGCTTTGTGCAAGTGCTGTCATTGATGGTAATCTGGTGAGCAAAAACTACTTATAAAGCAAAAGTTTTGGCATTAAACATACTATATTGAGATTAAACAGTTAAACAGTTCATCATATGACTGCAATGTACCATGACGGGCATCTGAAGGTTTCTCTCTTATTTCAATAGTCCATTGGTGTTTGGCGTTAACATAATCTAAATGAAGTACATTTCATTATCACAATTAATAATACAATATTTATTTTAAAAGTGTATTTTACTTTATTATTAAAGGAAGTCAGTCATTTTATAAAAGCAATAACACACTTGAGGTCATGCATTACAGTGATTTTATCACAGTTAGGGGAAGAACGCTCTTACGCACAGCCTGATTTTCCCCTCAGTGATATCAAGAAAGGAAAATCAGGTTAAATATTTCTACACTATTGCTAATACAGGTGTCAAAAGGGGGTTTCAGAGTTGCACCAGAACTAGTCTTGGTTCTTTAAAGTGTAAGTTCCCAACCCCGGTATTGGAGTGCCCCTGCTCTGTGCATTTTAGTGTTTTCTCTGTTCCCAACACACCTGATCCAACTAATCAGCAAATGAACAAGCCTTTCCTGGGCTAAAGTGGGTGTGTAGGGAACAAAGAAATGTGCAGGGCATGGGGGCTATTTCGTAACCTTCAGTGAGATTATCTATGGTCATGTTCCATTTCAGATAGAATAAAACTGTTCAAACATGTTACGCCAAACACCATGGTAGAGACATCACAAGGTCTTATAACAAGCTACAGATAATCACTGCCTGCTTTAACATGACTGTCTAACATCAAGATTAATCCTCTGGACACTTAGTGAGCAGCTAAAGATCTTATAAAAAAAGAGCAAAAAAGAGGAAATGCAGAGATAAGAAATGAGGGAAGTGGGAGATATTAGAATGTGTGTGTGTGTGTGTGTGTGTGTGTGTGTGTGTGTGTATGTGTGTGTGTGTGTGTGTGTGTGTGTGTTTGCCAGCAAGAGCAGGCAGCCTGTCAGATAAAGTGTACATGCATCATCACGTCTATGGCTGCCAACATCCTCACTATCAAAGCCCTCTTCTCAGTGTCAGATCAGATGCCAGTTTACAAAGATAAAGAAACAAACAGTGATTATAATCTCCCTGCGGTGAGCACACACACACACACACACACACACACACACACACTTGGATTCACACACAAATGTGTAGTCTTCTCACCTTCTCCCAGTGATCTGCTTCACTTTACTCTTATTAAAGAAAACCTGTAGCGGCGGAGCGAGTATGTGTGCAAGCATGTGTTCCTAAGTAAGAAATCCTCCCAGTTCCTGTCTAACCACACACATGCCTGACACACTCCTGGAAAGCAAAGGGAATTTAAGGCATGACACGAGACTGCCTCCAATACACTCAAAGTTGATTGTGTGTGTGTGTGTGTGTGTGTGTGTGTGTGTGTGTGTGTGTGTGTGTGTGTGTGTGTGTGCACATGTATTTTTTTCTGCATTTGGAAGAACAAAAAAAAGAACAATGAGTGCTGCATTTAACAAATACTATAAAAAAAAGATGAACACAAATGATTTTTTAATCCAATTAACCAGGACTAATTAAGCTTGGTTTTATAATTAAACATGCTCTTGTTCAGTGTTCTGATGTTATCCATGGTATGCTCAGAAAAGTATACTGTGACATACAGTATATTCCCAAAAGTATCCAGACACAACGAATGAATTCAGCTACTTTAAAGTGCACCCGCTGCGGACACAGGTGTTTAACTGCACACACACAGCTTTCATAATCTCTACAGAAAAGCTAAGCCAAAGGTCACCATGCCCAATGCCAAGCATCAGCTAGAGCGGTATGAACCCCCCAAAGCTTTGTGTTATGGAAATGTGTTCTTGGGAGTGATGGAGCTCCATTTAATACCTCTGGGACATGTTGGATTGGAGTTTGTGATCCAGAACTAATTATCCAACATCAATTTCTGACCTCACCAATGCTCTTTTGGCTGAATGCAATCAAATCCTCACAGCAATGTTCTAACATCTAGTTTAAAGCCTTCCTAGAAGAGCAGAGGCTCTTACTGCAGCAGAAGGTGGACATATAGTGCAATTTATCACAAGAATGATAAATATTGTCACATTGCCAAGCCCTACTTTGCACAAAATCCCATTAAATGAATGGCCACCTACAGTGTTTGTTTAGGTGCACCTGGACACAAATGAACACTGTAAGAGTGGGCAATTTTTTTGCTGTGTATGTGTGCATGTGTGAAATAATTTTTTTTTCGTATTACTTCAGTGCCCCGTACACACACACATGCGTGCGCACGCACGCATACACACACACACACACACACACACACACACACACACACACACACACACACACACTAAGTCTACCACTGTCTAAGCCACCCAACAAAAGGAGCAAAGTAGGTCAACCCCTCTCTGAGTGCTTGGGCTTGCACAGGGGTGATAAGAGTATGTGTGTGTGTGTGTGTGTGTGTGTGTGTGTGTGTGTGTGTGTGTGTGTGTGTGTGTGTGTGTGTGAGAGAGAG
>JBBPCZ010000136.1:8682166-8689666 GCA_037974445.1 Brycinus macrolepidotus
ACACACACACACGCACACACACACACACGCACGCACGCACGCACGCACGCACGCACGCACACACACACACACACACACACACACACACACTGTCTCTCTGTTTCTCTCCCTCTCTTTCTCTCTCTCTCTCTCACAATCTAACAGCTGCTATGGAGTCACATGGTCTTCATTTCTTCCCCTCCCCCTCTCACCCCCCTCCCCCACCTTCTCTCATTCTCTGTCTAGCAACTGCTCTGAAGTCACGGGGCACACCCTCCTCCTGCCCTCACTGTCTCCTTTTTGTTGCCCCGGGCGGCTTCAGCCATTCAGAAGTACCACAGGCACACATGGGAACATCCTACCAATCCTCCTCATGGGTCAAATGTCACACCCCTGACCCCCTCAAACACATTTCAATACACTCCAACATGAAGAGAGACACAGGAAGCGAAGAAAGAAGACGACTTGTACAGACCTGTGCATCCCACCACCCACGAATGATGTAACTTTAGAGGAGCAGAGGGCAAAGGCGGTTTTCAAATCTGTAATTACTACATAAAGGAACAGCATCTCATTTAGACAAGCTATACACCCCCGAGGTTACGTCTTCATTCTGTACTCTGCAACATGCCCCAGTAAGGGCTTATGGGTCTAGTCAATTTTTCTCATTATGAACATAGTTTTAGAAAATAATCTCTATCCCAATTTATCTCTATTAAAATGCTACAAATGTTACAGTTTTCCTCTGTTTTCCCAAAATTTCTAAATAATTCAAAAGTTCAGGTCAGGGACTGATTAGCAATTTTACAATCATCATTATCATAATTTTTTTTTCTATTGCTGATAAAATTCATTAATTTAATGAAATGTGTTGTTATGGCTGTCTCTGTCTGTCGATATGCTCTGTGGTCTGGTGCCATGTTCTGCCCACAGGTTACATGTCATGAATAACAGCCTGTCAACACTGAATACTACTGTGCCAAAGGAATGGGCATAGAGGAATGCAGGTCTAAACGAGTTTAACAGTAATATTTAACACTGAATTTGGCTATTTGAATTTGTTTAAACATTGTTCACCATTTTAATATCTTTCACTTAACTTATCTTGCTTCAGTCATTCAGAGAAAAGCAATGAGTTTAATTATAACAATAAACTAAGTTTGGGTCTCACAGATCTAACTAGAATGTGATAGCGAACACCAACAAGATTATTTGTTGATCCACAATTTAGCCATCTGAATAGTAAAGACTATTGAAAAATTATACCAAAAAATATATAGACTATAATGTGATTTCTTGCATATCACTTAGCAGGGATGGTCACACTCTCAGTCTCATCCCGCATCTACTAAAAACATTACTGAAGTGTGTCTGACTCTGTCTCAAGCATAAATATATAATCAAAGGCGTTTCAATGAAGCTTTGGGCTTGAATTTGTTTTATTCTGAATTTCGACACCAAGATTTTCATTTTTACTGCAAATGTGTGCCGTTTCCAAATATTGGTTATCGGTCTACTTGATTACTAATAATTGTATAGGCCCTCAAAAAATGATATCGGTCAAGTCCTAGTTGAGATGCAAACAAAACTGCTCAGAGTGGTTTGATGGGAAGTGGTTCATTGTAGAGAATTTTACAGAGAAAGATTTCTTTATATTGGTGGTGATAGAAACCAGGGGGTCGCCAAGTCTACAACAGAAAGTGTAGCCATTTTATTTACTATCCAAAACAACCAGGGAATCCAGACACGTCTACAGATGTCTGTTTTTAACGGTATAATAGTGATAAATGTGGGTACTACTTTGCCATAACATGCGCCACATAACCATGTCCACCATTCATGTATTTTATGTTTAAGGCTTTTTCTCAGGCATCAGGCAACATATTCATTAAACACTTATTTTACTATTACACATATTACTACACTATAACCATACACTACATCAGCACTGTTTTATATCTATTGCAGCTGCTTAAATGCAGCCTACTACTATCAAAGCACAATTTGATTTTACCAAAAAAAAGGTGAGTCTGACAGTCAAACGGAGTTCTTATAACTTAATGTATTCAATGAACCTAATGTATTCAATTCAGATTATTCTTCCACCTTAGACTACAGTCATTTTATTGACTTCGGGGTTCACTGATGTGTCACAGAGACAGAGAGAGAGACAAATACAAATACAGAGAGAGAGAGAGACAGAAAGAAAAAAAGAAAAAGAAACGGTAAAGAATCTGTAAAACTACAGTGAGCCCCTCCTGCTCTTTTAACATGTCACAATGCTTTTCACAGCTTTAAAAGAGAAGTAAGGCATGCTAAACACCTCAGACTTTTTTTTCCTCTCTCTCACTCGCTCTCACTTTTTCCCATACACACCCCACACCCACACTGAGGGATGAGTGATAGGGTGAGATAGACAGCTTTAATCTCTGGCCTGGCAGGACTGGGGCCTGTGGCTTTTTAAACTCTTATCTTTGAACACTAGCAGAAAATCAGGAGATTATTGGGTAACACACACACACACACACACAAACACACGCATGCTCGCACACACGCACGTACACACATGCACGTACACACACACACAGATAGATAAGTGATATACAGTAGCGTCTCAGTGGTGTAATCAGACAAGGCCGGGACACGATTGCTGTTCTCTCTCAATAATGGACTTGAATTGAAACAATGACTGTAAGGTTAAGGTGCAGTATCTCAACTTTAAGAGATTTTAGAACTGAGAGTGGACAGTATGATGATATTTTGTTGTTTTGTGACCATTTGTATCACTTTCTGAGCATATCTTTAACATCATCGTACTTAAAAACACAGAAAAGAGCATAATTAGGCCAATTTAACTGCAATTATTGTAGCACAGTACATAAAACCTATAAAAGCACTGCATTTGTACTTGTTTTTTTCACTACTGGGGCTTTTTTTGTTCCGACTTATCAAATCACAGGAAATGATCTGTATTGTGTATCATGACAATGTCTTCAAGAATTGTGATGTCTTTGTCACACTGCTCACCCCTTCTTAGAATTATAATTGGTGAATCAGACAAGAATCAAAGACCCTTCTATACACAGCCCCCTAGTTTCAGGAATGAAAAAGTACTCTTAAATAAAACCGTCAGTCAAACACTGCAATCTCTACACATCCCCAGATACTGCATATCTCCCTGATGACACTCCCTGCTGATGTTCCGCTAGCTCTCTTGCTCATGGACTACTGATGTCTGTTTCAAAATGATCCACAGCTGGCCAGGAAAAAAGAGCAATCAACTGACTCCTTAAAATGGATTAACTATATAATCAAGGGTAATATATATATATATTTTTTACAGTAATTCAATATGAATTTACATACTCAATATGAATGAACATAACCTTGAAGCTTGGGGGGTACCTTCAGCCTGTTCTTCAGTAGGTTGATCAGTCAATCACTTTTTGGACCTGAGTGATTAAGATTCTGCTGCTGTTGCTAGAAGTCACATCTTCAGTACCACAACAAGAGAGACAATTATACTGGCAGCTATAAATGCCCATATTAAAGTGTTTCGCAGAAGAGGTCACTTACTCTCGATCACAGTTCTCAATGAGAGGTTTTCATCTTGCACTAAAGACTTAGAGATTCTGCTGGTGTAATTTTTCTATATGGTACTCTTTGATACATCTTTGTCTATATCCTGAACAGAGTTCTTCATGATCATGAGTTCTTCATAAGTATCATAAGTATTTCATATCGCCTACTAGAGTTGGGCGATATGACAATGTTTATCATTATTAAGAAAAATTCAGTCAGAGAGTGGATATTGTCAGTGCTTAAAGAACAAGGTCCAACTGCATGCTTCAGCTACAAAGACAACATCACTAGACCTGTTTAACAGGATTTAACGCAGTGCAACGTGTGAATTAAATCACTGGATTCATTGTCATTTTTGTCTCATTGCTTACCCCTAGTTGACACTTATCCTCACTTTAAAGAACCTGTCAGGACTGATCTCCCAACATGAAAGACAACAGGAACGGACTCCAGTTGTAAATGCACAGCTGGTCAGGAAATACTGAGCAGTCAATAGTCTGACTACTCTGCTCTCCTAAAATGTACAGACTGTGTATTAAAAGGGCTGTAATTCTTACAGGATTAGCCAATATGAATGTACATACCCTTGAATTAACGCTGACGGTGTGCACTTTGCACTTTGTGGTCTCTTGCACTGTCTTTCTCTCTCTATCTCTCTCCCTTTCTACCTCTCTCTCTTTTTCTCTCTCTCTCTCTCTTTCTATCTCCCCCCCTCCCTCTCCCTTTCTACCTCTCTCTCTCTCTCTCTTTTTCCTCTCTCTCTTTCCTTTCATCGCTCTTTCTTTCTCTCCCTCTCTCTCTCTCTCTCTCTCTCTCTCTCTCTCTCTCTCTCAGTGCAGGGTTTTGAGTCAGCAGCATGCTCCTGTGCTCCTGTAGTCCTGCAGTTTGCTTCCGGCCGCAGACATCCCTGTTCATTAGACGGTGCAGCCCATGCAAATCTAGCCTGCCCTGCTCTACACCACCAGCTTATGGAAATCCAGCGGGAGTGCAACGGGGGAAATGGATGATGGATGAGATGTCAGTCTATTTTGTAGTGTATACATGCAGTCACATACACACACATACGCACTTCCACAAAAACATGCACACAGGAACACACACACACACACTCACAGACGTCCCTAATGGCAACAGAACAGCAGTGATGCGTGGGCGACCGCTGGGACCTGAGCTGCCCTCGGCGTTCATTAAGACCAGAGAGAGCCTCAAACACACCTGCCTTCTGCTCATTAACCTTACTGTGAGTGTGTGTGTGCGTGTGTTTGTGTGTGTGTGTCTAAATAATAGCTGAAAAAAACGAGTGAAAATGAGTAAAGATGGGAATAGGAAGAGAAAGAAAGAAAGAAAATAAAAAGAGAGGCAGAGAAAGAGAGTGAGAGAGAGAGAGAAATATATAAGAGATAAAAATGAAAAGGGAGAGGGAGAGAGAATATGAAAAAGAGAAGGGGTATATGAGATAGAAAGAAAGAGGAAGAGAGAATATGAAATTGAGACAGAGAATATATGAAAGATAGAAAGAGAAAACAGAGAGGTAGAATAAGAAAAAAAAGACTATATGCAAGAAAGACAGAATGTGAAAGAGAAAGTGAGAGACTGTAATGAAGTGAGAGAGAATGAAGAGGCACAGAAGAGGAGATAAGAATCAAACTCATGTAGCTAAACAAACAGATATTAAGAATCAGTTATGCCTAAACCCCCAAGACCGAAGCATTATTTGACCTAAAGCTCTATAATTTGAAACAAATAATGTATATAAATTCACTCACTGATGTTCATCAGCTCTCAGAGCAACTGTCATTAGGCTGAATGATATGGCCAAGTGCATGAAATGCCTCTAGGTAGATCATAAATGTGTTTGTTCATTGGTTTTGTAGTTGATGCTCTCCAGGAATTAATTACCCTTTGAAAGTGTAACTTGTTGTCAGTTGAGTCACATAAAGAAAACTGAAAGACGCAAACAGAAACAATATGGAAATATGGATTAAGATTGCAAACAGATACGGTTCTAAAACATGACTCAGTAAAACCCCAACTGTTAAATGGACCACCATTAGAGTACATGTTCTTCTCTGTGATTCAGGTTTGAGTTCTTCACTTGATTACATTCTATGGCCGGTGACAGTTACTAAGGTACGGCAGTAACATCCCTCAAAGATTCATTTTCTACTGTTTTTATTTGCATGCATTGATTTATTTAATGCAAACCATAGCAAGACACTAACATTCCCACATGTGAACCTATCTGAACTTTTATCTGAACGTTGGGTCATGTGATATCTCTTAATAACGCCACATTTATTGTATCAAGATTATTATATCGAGATTCTTATAGAAACGCAGCTTTTGAGCTGTGTTTGTTGAAAGTGTTTTGGGGTGGTCCGACCTGGGGGGAACTGTGCTGTTGCGGCAGGCAGATATCATGCCTGTACAAAGAACCACATATGACATGGTGAATTATGGGTGGTTCCCAACCTCAGTCCTGGAGGCCCCCCGTCTTGCAAATCTGCAAATTTCCTCCTTAATCCAAGGAAAGGCTTGTTAATTAATAGATTAGTTGAACTGGGTGTGTTTGGTTGGGGGAAAATACTGAAATGTGCAGAGAATAATGACCTCCAGGACCAAGGCTGGGACATACTGTAGATTTCAGGACATCCTCAGACCTCAGACCGTGTTACCCAATTAAGAAGATTCTGTTACCAGAGCAAGCCTAGTTCACATATTTTGAGATACTAGTAATGTCACGACTCACTACCCGGTGATCCAGCATCTAAACTATGGACCTAACTAGCATCCATAAAAACAATCTGTGTTGTACAATATAAACAAAGCATAATAATTATTACAAGTGCTTTCACTCTTATTGCTTGTGTTTAATAGTAATACTGCAGGAAAGGGCACTCCTCAGTCATCTCTCTGACTTGAGAACATCCTGCAGCTTGATGAAAGGCCTGAATTATGGTTCACTGTAATCAACAAAATTGTGCTGTTGTTTAATGTGCAGTTAATTGTGAAGCCCAGCAAATGAAATGTGTATCAACAAACAAGGCCCTGATTGTCCTGTTTCATGTACATGAATGGAGAGAAACAGAAAGCAGCACATAGCAGAAGGAGTGAAACACAAGCAGAGATGAAAGAGTGAGAGGAGTGTAGACGAATAAAGAGAAGAGCTAACCTCTCTGCCCTCTCTCAGAAACACACAGACAGCGTGAGTGAAAGCTTCTCTTTAATCAAACCCATTCTTTCTTCTCTGTCTTTGTCTCCTCCTGTCCTCCTCTCATCCTCCCTCGCTTCTCCTTGTCATTTTGGTGAAAGCGAAAGCTGCCAATGACTGATGCTCTGACGGATTACTCAACACGGACACGCCTGCTTTGTGGTGTACCGTCTCGCTTCAGTTTACTGTAATTATCCACGACAGGAATGCAGGAGCATCAGAACAGTGTCATCTCTAGCCTGAGAACATCCAGAAGTATTTTTAGTAAAGAAGTGATCTGAAATAGTATCTTTCCTTAGGTGATAAGTGTCCATCAAAAGTTTGGAGACACTTCTTTTAGCAGTTTGACTTTTCTCACAGCTACTTTTCATTTGACCTGATCAAGCTAATGTTAGCATGGTGGTAAATGTGTTGTGGTTTTCAACCTGCAAAGTTTCAATCAGCCATTCTCCAACCTCAGACTGAAGGGGATATTTCCCAATGTAAAGCTTGTCCAACTTCAGCAAAGCACTTGCAAATGGTATGTCAAAGTACAACTATTTACTAATATTTGGGTTGCAAAATGGTTCTGCATAGTACAAGAAACGTTGTACCTTTTTGGTGCTTTTGGTTTTTAAAAGGGTTCCTTAAAGAGCCACTTAAAGCAGGTTTAATGTATTCAAATGGATTATCAATTGAAAAATTCATTTTTGAGTGTTTACATTTATATAAATAAACAAAGACATTAC
>JBBPCZ010000136.1:8694666-8698765 GCA_037974445.1 Brycinus macrolepidotus
CCAAGCGGACAAGTAACACAACCAGGAACAGATTCAGCTTTCAGATCATTACTAGATACAGTGATCATCTTGTTCTGTCCCATTTAGAGCCACATTTCACTCAGTATTACCAGCACCAGGCAGTAAACAGGCCTGCTCCAAAGCCTACACTGCTGACTGACAGTTTAAATGACATGCCATAAGCATGTTGTTAACTTCACCAAGTCTTAAATTCTCTACTCTTATTTCTTACTTTGCAATCCAAAATGTGCCTTTTCACTCACTATTGTTTACATTCAAATGAAGGTACAGAAAAGGTATCATTCAGAAACTGGCATAAACCACTGGTAATGAAACATTTTGCATAATACCAGGCCCTAATGAAGATGACCTTTTAGATTACTGCATAAACATCAAAAAAACCAAAGCACTTCAAATCTGTCCTCATGTGTACATCGCCATTCATGAATCACATATAAATAAAATATCTAACATAAATAAAATATATCACATCAATACAATTTTGTATTTCGGTTGATTTACTCTTGGCTTAAAACACTGAAGTACCATATACATATGAACAGAGAGAGAGACAGAAACAGAGACAGAGAGACAGACACAGAGAGAAACAGAGAGAGAGAGAGCGACAGAGAGAGAGAGAAAGAGAGAGAGAAACAGAGAGACAGAAAGAGAGAGAGAAAGAGAGACAGAAAGAGAGGAAGGGAGAGACAGACACAGAGAGAGACAGAAAGAGAGAAATAGAGAAAGACAGAAAGAGAGAGAGAGAGAAACAGAGAGGGGGAGAGAGAGAGAGAGAGAGATAGACACAGAGAAAGAGGGAGCAGCACGAGCTGAGCAACTTTATAGACTGTCTCCTCTCCGTAACGCACTGATCCATTCAGTCTCCGGGGGCACTCCAGGGTGGGCTCATTACTGTAAGCTGCTCTAATAAAGCAATAAACAGCAGAGAAATACCCCTCACGTTCTAGACGAGTGAGGTGAACGAGTGACTTGTTCAGTTCTGTAGCCCCCGGGCAGATACGCATGAACACAAAGCAGAGGCAGCAGGAGCTTCGCGATGGAGCAGGGAGAGACCGCCGGGCGCGATTAAACAAGAATAAAAATGCAGAGGCTGGGCTGAATGAGAGATTAAGGTCCTGTGCTGTTTAAAAGAAATGAAGAGAGAGAGGCTTGCGGGGCGCTGGAGCAGAAGAACTCACCTATCAGCAGGATCCAGCTCGGCTGGGGTCCATGTGTGGCTCTGTCCGCTTCAGCACTGATCTCACTCTCCGAGAGGAAGAGGCGCACGGAGGAGCGGGGCGGAGCTTAGATAAACGTAGGCGTGGCCTTGTGGCAGATGGCTTAGCAGAGGGACTGATTTCAGGGGGCGGGGCGTGCTGTCAATCAGACGACTGCTGGGCTTCCCAAAATCATCCTAAGCACAAGGATTACTCTTAAATGGTAGAACACTCTCTCTCACACCTAAACTGGCCTTAACACTGAGATGCTGGGGAGGGATGTGGCCTACAGGCTGATGTGTTAGGGGTCGGGGGTTTTATGTACCTTGGTGTGTTGGGCCGTGGGGGTCTCAGAACCTGCTCAGGCCACATCCTCAGAGAAATGATTTAGGGTTTCTCAAATGGTTGCTTGTCATAATCAAGTCACACAAATGCCCCTCTGAATCTATTTGGGTCCAAAGCAGCTCCGAGAGGTGGAACCTCAGGAAGCAGCATATCCACAGAGCAGGGGAAAAAAATGCTGAGGAAACTGGGGTGAAAACTCTACCTTACATTACATGTCCTAAGCACCCACACATTTTTCTGTCCAAAGAAATCACACATTAACGAGAGAATCAACAAGAGACCAACTTTTATAGCAAATAAGCAAGTTTGTGCCTATTTAGGAAACTGATGGAAATCTATTTGCTGATTTTACAGCCAGAACAAAGTTATGCATGAAAATCCTCCTTTATTCACTGATAGTGCCGTTCAGACCAGGTGAGCTTACCAAACACTGCCACAGCATGATCAAGAGCAATTTCACTTTTGCCACTCGTCAATAGACACATGTGCAGTATAGTGGAGACTGGGTGGCAGGGTATTGCCCCACTGACTGACCTCCTGATGCCCGCCTCTAGCAGAATCATGTGAAACTGCTAATGTCACTGGACAGCTCAGCTTGCTAATGCTAATGACCAATTCTGTTACTTCAACAACAGACACCCACACCAGGTGGGAGGGACATCCCAATCACACAGAACAAGGCCTGTTCTGCTCTCATGCACTCCTAGCTATGGATGGCATTGGCATCGCCATAGAATTAACTTGCAATCTCCTCACAACAGGGAGGGTGCTTAGATGGTTGCACCATTTGGGAGTGTTGGCCATAGTGCTTAAATTCAAACAAAATGCAAAAAAAGCTGGAACTAAAAAGGGTTCATATTAAAAATTCCAAAGCTTCAGTCCTCATGGCTCGCAACCCTAATTCCCTCTGAACTATCAAATGTGATTCTTACTGTATGCAGGTTTTAAGGTAGAAACCACAATCCTTTATTGGTTTATGGGCTTTTTAAGACTACAATTCATTGAACATGTTGCATGTCTATTATATGAGATGTATTTGAGCACTGAAGCTGAAACACCTCAGCTTTATCTGTGTGTGTGTTTGTGTGTGTGTGTATGTGTGTGTGTGTTCGTGAGAGAGAGAGAGAAAGAGAGAGGGATATAGGGAGAGAGAGAAATTAGATGTAAAAGAGCTCTCTGATAAGAGAGTAAAAGAAAAGAGTAAAAGAAAATCAAAGGCAAGTTAGATAAAAAGAGAGTGTTTTAATAGCTGAGAGCTTTCAGCTAAAATGACTGCCAAAAGCCATTCAAACAGGAAACTTAACCACTAACAAGCAAAAAACACACCATCCATTTACTCTAACATTATCCCCTTACCTCTAAACAGCCCAGCCCTCCCCACAGGGCAAAGTCAGAGGATCACCCACATGACTGCACAACAGGACGCAAAACCAGTGGATCAACACTGCAGGCAAGTGTTCTCAGTCAAATATTTTTCACACTCACAGTTAGAAGCACCAGTTAAGTTCCATCCTACATTAACACAACTTGGTTTGTGCTTTATAAAGGTGTGCAGACAAAATAAACAAAATAATAACAACTTCAACCCTAGAGAAGAACAGAAACATAAGTAGATATACAAAGGGAAATCCCCAGCCCTCCTCTGACAACAGTTTAGTCAGTCACAAACTCCCAAACAGACACACACACACACACACACACACACACACACACACACACACACACACAATGGTCCATTTTTTTCTGTCTACGTGGCTCCTTCCTGAGACTTGAAAATCCCCCAAATGAATCAATTGGTTTAAACATTTCAATTAATAAGACCAAGCAAAATTGTTAATGTGTTACTGAAATGAAATATTGATTGTCTTTATCTGCAGTCACTCGTGTAAGCACTCTCATTTGCTGGAGCAGCTTGCTAACAATAGCTGAGAAGTTTAGAAATGCAACTATTTTAATCCAATGCAGGGCCAAAATTGTATCATATTGTGTAAAATCTTAGCCACAAAAGGCCGGTGTGGCTGCAGATTTTCATTCCAAACAAACAGGAGGTCACCTGATCAACTGTGTGACGACCAAGTGGAATCAGATGTGCTCCTGATTGATTGGAACGAAAACCTGCAGCCACACTGGCGCTTTGTTGACATCCTTGATCTAAAGAACAGCAGGCCTCGGTTGCTACAATTAAAGTCAGAGTTTATCATTCCAAAAATTAGGAAGAGACTGGGTAAAATTGGAATTCATGGGGAGTTGTAAGGTGAAAGCCACTGCTGACCAAGAGTAAAATTAAGGCTCAACTAACATTTGTCAAAAACCCATAACCTTTGAGAGTAAAAGCTTTTATCACATAATTACAAGCTTTGTTTGATTCTACATAAGATTGTGCGCATAAGATTGTGTGCAATTTCTGTGAGCCCTGTTTTATTTACTGTCAGGAGCTCAGCTATTGTAAAACTCCAGTAGGATAAGATAAGATAAGATAAGATAAGATAAGATAAGATAAGATAAGATAAGATAAGATAAACCTTTATTAGTCCCAC
>JBBPCZ010000136.1:8698865-8714178 GCA_037974445.1 Brycinus macrolepidotus
AGAGAGAGACAGAGACAGAGAGAAAGAGAGAGAGAGAGAGAGAGAGAGAGAGAGAGAGAGGGAGAGACAGAAAACAGAAGAAGGAAAACAGGGAGAGGGAGAGCATGGGGAGATAGAGACCAAGAGAGAGGCAAAATTCAAGAGAGAGAAAGAAAGAGAGAAAGAAAGTGTTTCTTAAAAAGGATATAGAGTGACAGAAAGAAAGAGAGAAAGAAATAAAGAGACAGAGAGAAAGGAAGAAGTGTGGCCTGTCATCAGTTTTCATGCGTGAGTCATTATGTGTAAATTGGACTGCAGCCTGAGTGACAGCTGGTTTGTCAGTCCTAATGAAAGAGAGAGAGGGCAGAGAGTGATGGGGCATACACATACGCCCTCATTACACACACACACACATACACACACACACACACCACAACACACTAACACGTACACAGATATAAATATTCTCAGACACATGCTCTCCACCTCACATGCATTATGCAGCATGCACACAATACACCTAAGTCACTTTGAGCACACAAGCACACATACACACACACACACACACACACACACACACACACACACACATTTCATTGTTTATAGGGCAGAGGAGGAGACAGACAGATCACAGAAGGCTGAAAGAGGAGAAGTGTCAAAATAAAAAAGCTCTCCACAGCCTGCTGTCATCCAGCCGAGGGGGGCACACACATATGCACACTCACACATACACACACACATACACACATACGCACACACACACACCAGGATTCCTGTAAGGCACTGCTTGAGTATTACAGTAAAAACCACAGAGCTCCTTATTTATCTTTTCAGGTGATGACACATTTCAGTCTCCATCTTCTTAATGAAAACATAAACTCAGGTCATTCTTGTTTTTGACTATTAGAAGTTTAGTCATCATGGTCATTTGCCTATATATACAATTTGCATTACATCATTATTTAAAATGCAGTTCTGATTAATTACATTGTTATTATATTGTTTACTCCTTTTTGTTTGTTTCAATGTCAGTGAGTGAAATTCTGGTAAATAAGTCTGTATGCATGACAATAAATTTGAATCAAATTCTAAAAAATATCACCTTTAAAATGTATGTGGCATGGCATCAGTTAAATGTTTACTCTGTTCAGGAATTAAGAGGTTTAAAGAGATCCTACTCAAACCACACACAAACACACACACACACACACACACACACACACACACACACACACATACACACACACACACACAGATGACCCCATTGCTGACCTTATAATGGTTTTCCCTGGCTGTGACAGAGGCCAAAATGTTTTTGGTGGTAACATGGAAAATAAACAATAAGTGTGGGCTTATATAGCCTACATGTATCATAATAAATACAACATGCAAGGATCAGCAGGAGACACAATGAGATTGAAGTGGTCATGAAATTCCTCTCCTACCCTCATTCTGTCACTCTCTCTCTCTCTCTCTCTCTCTCTCTCTCTCTCTCTATCACAGACTCCATTCTCTTATGCGTTCTAAGCCCTCATAAGCCAGTCACACAAGAGGAGAAGAGCTCTCTGATTCGTCAGGCTTTGCCCATCTGACACAGAGCATTAGCATTCTTATCCATCACTTAGAGTTTAGTCACCATCACCAATCATGTCGTCTGTGTGTGTGTGTGTGTGTGTGTGTGAAAGAGAGAGAGAGAGACTTATCTGATCCATCATTTATTGTTTGGCCATCATCGGCAGTAAGTCCTGACTGATTGCACATTCTCTACAGAAAATCATACATTTTGAAACAATTTCTTCCAAAATCTATATTTAGTGCATTTAAGTGAAGGATCCTAATTCTTTCTTAGGGCTTTTGTGTGTGAGTTGGACATGACAGCACCAATAAGTCACGATACAATACAGTATTTCTCACCACTACATTATTGAAGAAACACGGTGGTGCTGAAACTAATGGGCCTGTTGCTCGGCCCATTGGGGTGAGAGTTTGCACACACACACACACACACACACACACACACACACACGTGTGCGCACATACACACACACACATTTGCACACCCTACACTGTCTGATACACCATGTACAGAACACTTAGTGGTTTGCTATGTGAGAGTGTTACATGAACGTGAAGGATCTGCATGTTTTATTTATGCTCTCTTTGTTCCACAGGCTGAGAGTAGAGTCTCTGTCACACTACCTTCTCTGCTTAAGTCCACTTTCCTGCTAGACATACACCTTCACCCTATATCTGTCATGACCACCTCTCTTCTAAAGTATCATAACTAAACACTGAAAACATTGTATTTGTTTACATATTTTGGTGCAAAGTATAAAAAGCACTGTATTCACAATATATTTACAATATATCTTGATAAGGCACAAGGGAAAAATTTACTGAAATCACGCTCTTCCTCACTGTTACCAACAACATTTTCTTTGGGTATTTCCTCTGTTTACATGTTTCATTAAAAATCAGTATTACAGCATTTGATTCAGTGTGGATAAAAAAACGGGGACTCAGTTATGTGACCCGGACTCAGGAAGCACTCAAGCTGCAGATTGACTTGACTTCCAACTCAACTCACCCTCACCCTTAAACGTAATTTATTTTTTCCACAGTTTTCTCCCCAATTTACTCATGGTCACTTCCACCCACTAGCTAGGACTCCACCCAGTAACACAATAACACCAACACCGCGAGGATGAAGGCGAGTATGTGTTTCCTCCAAGTCACCTAAAACCAACAAAGTCAAAGTAAACTTTGTTGTCATCTCAGCTATATACATGTATACAGTAAGACGGCTTGGCTCCAGATTTTACAAAGTACAAAAAGACACACAGAATACACATATATAAATAAAATATAGGCAGAATCTCTAAACCAAGAAGTAGAAAATGTGCAATTTAGTACAAGTGTCATTTTTTACATCTAAAAATGTTGCAAATATTGCATCAGCAGTCGAGTGGAGAACAAACAGAATACTGAAATGTTATTGTGTGCTTTATATGTGCAAATGTTCAGCAGCAGTTCAATATAGATGTATAGTCACTCACTCATCCCTTATTTTCTGTAACTGCTAAATCTTCACTAGGGACGCGGGTACCCAGAGCCTATCCTGGGGCCAACGGGGAGGGAGTCAACCGGGGCGGGGGCGCCAGCCCACTGTAGAGCACACGCACCATTCACTCACACCTACGGTTAATTTAGGAAATCCAAGCCAAAACACTCCTTCTAAAGCTAAGCTACTATAGGCTGTGTAGAAAGGCATTTGTAAATGCATTGGTTTTTGTGATATCATGAAAAAGTGAAATCAAAACAGCAATCAAAAAGGTGTTTATGTACCACACTATATCTACATTAACTCTTTAATTAAAATAAACCATTTTTCCATGCTACAGACCCTTTAATGTAAGACTGATCTCAGCATTAATAGTATGTATTAGACAAATGAGTAATATAAAAGTAATGATTAGATATTTAGATAATTAGATAGCCCTTTAAACCCAGAAGCCAGAACATTGACCCAGTTCACTTCTTCACTCACATAACTACATAACATATAGTGAAATGTTAAAAGTATTTGGATACTTTAAACCATTTAACCAAGGGTAAACTTTTTTGAAGTTCTTCATAAAATGAATAATAAGATGTGTTTTGTTTTAGAGATGTTTGTGTGGAGAATGCCTAGGGAGAAGAATTTCAGCTAAGGGTACTGAGCAGCATGGAGCTGAAATTACTGGAGGTGTTTTTCTCAAAGTGGTGCGAGTGAGCTTGTGTTCATTGATGGGATCAGTGTACAAAGGCATTTTGGATGCAAATCTGCAGAAGTATACAAAGAAACTGCAATAACAGTAACAGTCTGAAACACACCAGCCACGTTTCAAAAGATTAAAATAAAATACAATTTAAAATAAATGCCACTTGATTCAATCCTGCTATTTCTTAACACAACAAACACAATGTGTTTTTAAGTACAGCACAAATGTCCAAAGAGTGTACTAATATCATGGCAGTTACTGAATAATAGGGTAGATTAAAAGCTAATATTAGTATTAAGCCTGCGGTACAAAAGGGTTAAATATCTTACAGATATTTGAGTGGTTCTTACTTTTGACTTCATATGGAAATTTTTTACATTTAAATTGTCTATTATCACCACTGTGCACCACTGTTGTAAGTGTTACCTTCATTTTCAAGGCCACACTGTAAGCATCAGTTCCCAGAAATAAAAGAACACTGTAATAAAAGAATACTTGAACTTAAGAAAACAGTATGAAATTGCAAATTATATTATGTAAAATGACAGCTCTTTAATGTGCACATCTCTCTCTCTTTCTCTCTCTGTCTCTGTCTCAGCGGAAGTGTGGAGGTGATAAGATTTGGGGTCAGAGCTACTTGGTGCTCTATCTTTAACCTGCCTGTCACTGACAGAGGCTACAGGGCATGTAGCCAGCGGTGGCCAAACTCAGATACTGGCCAACTGCCAGCTGCAGTAGAGGACATGCCAAACCACAGGAAGAAGAGGTGGAAGCAGATAAAGATCCTGTGAACACACTCCACGTTTCATTAAGCACACACAGTGTAGGCCACCTCTGCTTCTATACTCTGTAAACTGAGAGCACGCAAACCAGGCTTGATACACTTCCAACATGTATTACACTGAATCTCTGTTTCCCTTAACTATGCATTTATTTCGGTTTGGTTTATTGTTCAATTGGCCTCCTCAAAGCCAGCGTGTGACCAGGGAAGTGTGTCTTTTCTACTGTGAATGTAGATGCTCCATCCACAGATGCATTCTTTTGTGACATCTGATGTGAAGTTGGACAAGGTTAACACACTGATGAAAAAGTCAGGAACCACACAAATACCCATAAGACAAGTACTATTGATCTCATTGCTACCTGCACGGTATTGTAGTGAGCAGCGCATACGCTGCCGTAGATAACTAAACTGAAGCAGGTTGGAAACCTGCTAGTGTTACATGGATTACATAAGAAAAAAGTGCACCAGATCTGTTTAAACAGTTTGACCATTTACATGCATACATGGGTAATTGGTGTTCTAAATTTGGTTCTTTTTTTTCTCCCAATTTTTTTGGCAAGAGCAGTTCCACCCGCTAGCCAGGACTCGACAGTACCAGCACTGGGAGAGTGAAAGCCAGTTCGTGCTTCTTCCGAGTCACACAAAGTCAGAAATCTTATCTCCTCGAACTGCCACTAATGCAACGCCACTGGACAGCTCAACACACTTGGAGGAAAACGCCAATCACCAATTCTGCCACGTCAGCCAACAGACTCTCGCGCTGGCCAGCACCGCACTGAGTGATGGGGGAAGAGGGAGAGCCACAGATGGCTGTGGCATTAGCAGGGATCTAACTCGCGATCTCTTGATGATAGGACCGATGGTTAGACAGTTAAATTTGGGTATTTTGACAAAATTTCGCATTAGGATTTTGGCTAATGTTCAGTAAAGCTATGGAAGAACAAATCTATGTAGCTTGAATATGTAAATTCTAACGATCTATCATATTGTTCGAGTGTTAATTTAACTGTATCACATTGCTGTTTTGATGTGACCTTGAGTTTGAGATATGCACATTCTTCTTCTTCTTCTTCTTCTTATTATTATTATTATTAATATTATTATCATTATTATTATTATCATCATTATTATTATCATTATTATTATTATCATTATTATTATTATTATTACAATTATTATTATTATTATTATTATTATTATTATTATTATTATTATTATTAAGAGTGTAGTTGATTGAGAACAAGCTGTGTTGACTCAGATCCTGAAGAGAGAAACTGTTAAGCTGGTCTCAGGTCTCAGCACTAGAAGTTAACCTCTTCCAGCAGCACCTGTGGAAGGCAGTGTCACCTGCTGAGTGATTCTCTCTGTAGAGGAGGATAAACAGGGATAATCGGGAATGAATGGAGTGGAGCCACGGCGAAGAGCAGGGCAGATGGGCAGCAGGGAGAGAACAGCTGCTGCGATACAGGTGTCACTATTTACACACAAAGATACTATATCACCTCATCACACTCTGCATCAACAGTCCAGATCACTGGGAAAAACCCAATGACACCAGCTGTTTAAAGAGTGCTTTTATGGGGTTGTGTATGTATGATGGTCAAAGCTTTGTCCTAGATGGACCCTTTAAACTGAAACCCAATGTTTCAGTTATTAACCTCATAATCAGCAAATCTTTTACATCATTTGTTAACCACAGCAAAACTGAATATACGTGTACATTGTGTGAATGTTTCATGATGACTTGACCGATATATGGCCCAGAATTACTAAAAGAATATCGTTACATTAATGTACACCAAAGGCTTTCCTTCTCCTTGTTACCATTTCAGAGATACAAGATTGTTTTATGACAGCGACGATATGCAAGTTATATAGTCCCTAGATACAAGAAATATGGGTCCTTTGACGGGTTAAAATTGTTCTTGTGAAGAAAATCATTCCACAAAAGCAAGATGGTTCATTTTTGTTAGAATAAAAGAGGAAGAATGGAACCTTTCTAATACACACCTCACCTTCCATCCCTCAACCACAAACATGAAAAGCACACAGACACACACACACACATTCACACATGCACGCACACACACATACACACACACACACATATACACCACACATTCTCTACATGCACAAACACACACAGGATTCTTGCATCCCTAAAAAAGAAAGAGAGGCCAACGCATCCATATGTCACCTGATGCTGCAAATGTGTGCTAAATTGAATCAATCCATCTCGGAAATGACTGTTGTCATCCTTCTGACTTTATTTTCAGTCTTCTCTCTCCCTTTTTTATTTTACTAACAAGCTAGCCATCTGCATCATAAGAAAGGGAGGATGGAAGGTGGACTGTGAAAGAAGGAGAGAGAGAGAGAGAGAAAAATGAGAGTGAGACAGAAAGAGAGTGAGAGAGAGAGATTAAAAGAAAGTTGTCTCTCTTTCTCTCTTTCAAAGAGAGAGAGTAAAGGAAGATAATGAGAGAAAGCAAGAGAGAGAGAGAGAAAGAGAGAGAGAGTGTGTGTATGTGTGTGTGTGTGTGTGTGTGTGTGTGTGTAAGAGAGAGAAAGCAGCCAATCAGAACCTAAAATAGCTCCATCCCTTTACCTCCGCACCCCCATGAGTAACGTTAATTAACTTCCCATACTGACACTAATGACAGCTTAATGAATGTGTTAATGACCTGTTCACATGCAGGGCTGCAGTATGTGTGTGTGTGTGTGTGTGTGTGTGTGTGTGTGTGTGTGTGTGTGTGTGGATATATATTAGACCAACCCAGATGCAGTATTCCCACATGTCTTATGAAACAAACAGACGGTGGACTGAAATGGCAGCAGGAAACACACACACACACACACACACAGGAGTGGGCGCTGGTCATGTATCAGAAGTGCTCCATTCAGCAATGACCCCATTAAGTATCATTACACACCAAGCGCCTGACTGTAGCACTACTATACCACTATACTACCATGTTATACTATCACTTTGCTAAAATTACAGCATCACAGCAGCTCTGACAGATTCTGATTGGGAGCCAAGGGATGGGGAAAAGGTAATGTAAGACCATGTATGTATGTTTGATCAAAATCATTACATACATGCATATTCAATACCTATTGAAATAAGGAAAAAATTGAAAACCGTACCATTATTACAGTTTCATTTCTTTTTAATAATGGTGTCAAAAAGAAAAAAGGAAAAAATAAATAACATTTGAATTTTTGACATGAGAGTGATAATATATTATAATAGTGGAGAGGTTCACACTAAGTGAGCGGTGAAAAAAAGCCTCTAAGCATTTCCTTACTGGAAGGTTAAGAAATTAGGTCCCTGTCAAAAATGTAGTAGTTATTCATAATCCACTAATTAGACCATGTGTGGAGTATGAAACTGTACCACCTGTAGGCTGTTCAGAGAAACAGTGAGCTATCATAGACAGCTCATGCAGAGTTCAGAAAAAGGTCAGCACAATAATGTCCAAATTTAGTCACTGCGTCTCCCTGATCTACGAAGGGAGGGAGCGGGCTGTCAGGCTGATCGAGGACGTGAGTCTGACCAGCCATGCTTTTCATAATTTCCTCCCCCTACTGAAGGAGAGAGAGCATTTCTTACTTCCAAGCAAATAGAAAGAACTGAGGAGCCTCAAACAGCATTAAGATTTTAATGGTCACCCATTTCTTTACATTATAAGTATTATATATGACGGGGATCTCTTCATAATGAGAGCTTAAAAGATTTTTAAACACACATGACTGACAGTTAGTGAAATGGAGAAAAAAGGAAGGTAGGTAGACATTAAGGTTGTTAAGAAGAGAAAAGGTAGATGTTGCATGGATGGATGGATGGATGGAGAAATGAATGGATGAGTGGAAGCCTAAATGAATGTGTCCTAGCAGCCATAAGAAAAAAAGCTGGATAACAGGCCACAGATGCTGGATCATGTGAGTGTGATGTAGATTTCCCCTGAAGCCGCGGTGGACTTGGACAGATCGGCCCACCCTCATCCCCACTCCTCTCTACATTCATTTCACTTACTCTGCCTGCCACAGGGCTGATGGCTCGAATACATCACACTGAGATAAGACATGAGACACATGACGTCTCCCTCTCACTGCACTGGAGTGATAGATGAGCAGAGATTCTATCAATTTAATAGCCAATCTAATAGATTTCTGTTCCTTGATTAAGGCAAGTTTTCGTCTAAACTGTGCTGGTACAGAGTTATTCCTTCCACTGTTCTAAGACCATTTTTTTTTCATTTTCTTGTTCTAATTTAGCAAAAAATCATAATCAAATACAATCATGAACAAAATCAAATGAAAACACAACTGATTACAAATCTAGTGAAAAGAACACAGTGTGTTTACATTAGTATTTACACGCTAATAATCAATGATAAAACATATAGACCTGATTAAAAGGCTTCGATTCAGGCCATATATGTCAGAACTCTGTCAAAAATTAGGGAAAAAACACAGACATGTAAATGTATACTTGACAATCAGTATGACATTCAGTATGTTTTATTTGGTGCTTTTGAGAGACATATTAACATATCTTTTACCTTGAGTGGCAGTTTTACAGCGACTCCTTCAGTTTCCTGGAATTCATTCATTCCCTGTCACTGCTGTTTTCCATTTTTAAGAGCAAACTGAAACCCACTGGTTTAGGCTGCTGCTCAGTTTTCCCATAAAATTGGCCACACCTATTGTAAATGATGAAATAGTTGTTTTTCCTCTGTATTTTCTTAATTATGTTGGTGGTCTGATGTTACACCATCAGTCAGGCTCCTGAAGGCCTAACTAATGGGCTTGGCCGTGTCTACCTAGATAATGCACTGATAATGACAATCATTATCTGATTTTGATAGTTACCTGATTAATCAAGTGACCAAGTAAACAACAAATCATCTTTGTTGTAACTAAACTTTGTATCACCTTTTTAATGCTTTTACATAATTTGAAAAGTCTATTCTGTCTTTTACTTTGTGTAAAAATGTCAGTGTGAACAGGCCAGCAGAATGTTAAGAATGTTAATGTTTTTTTCTTGTTCTGAAAAGTTACCAATTTGAAGATCATGTACACCCAGAGTTTTCCCATAATCAGGTTTTTTCTCTCTCATTCATAACTCATTCTTATACTACAGATTGTTATAAACTTCTGAAAGGCCACAAAAAGCCACGTTTGCAAGTAATGTTTATTTATTCATAATGGCAGACTACTCAAATAACACATACAAAACCTATAACACATACAAAACCTATAACCCATACAAAACCGGACCCAACACACACATCTTCCCACCCACTTTGGTTTTGGACATAATGCTTTTGAGCTCCTTTACAAATAGCTAGATTAGTTCTGCTACATATTTTATGCTTGTACTCTGTCAGCATTAAAGTATACCACACTATATGTTCCTCATATCTGAGTGGCACACATGGTACCGTCTCTGTTCAGCTTGAGAAAGTAAACACTGACTGTTCTGTCTGAACTTACAATATGCAACAGTGTTGTGCGTGCAGTAGTAAAAACATAACCTCGAATGTTCAAACTGCCAAATTTAAATGACCATTTATTCATGCTCTAAACCAAAGACTATAAAAGATGTTGGATCTGGACTGCATCACTTATTAAACCTGTCAAAAGTCTTTCCTAACTCATAAAATTTAGTGTAATGGATTACTCTAACCACTGAAAACAGCTGTCATGATGAACTCGAAAGCTTGCCAGAGTAACAGTATTCTAGGGGGTGTGGGATTAGTGTGTTTTCTTATTGTATACTTTGGGTGGTTTCCTATGTGGTAATGCAGTAGCAACCCTCAGGTCGTGGGATTTCAATTCAGGTCACCTGAATAGTTGCAAAATATGCTTTACTCAAATTTTCAGACAGGTCCAATTCACACACGTATACACAAACACACACACACACACACACATACACACACACACACACACACACACACACACACACACACACACACACACAATTTTATATGTGCTCTTACGCCTGCCCTGCACAGACCTACCTCAGTGCTAGATGGTTCAGCACATGGCACAGCAATCAGCAGTGGAAATGCAGTTTTTACACCATCCAGCTGATTAATAAAGGTTTAATAAAGTGGTCAGGCTCATTGTGCATGTGCACAACTCTACTGAAGATCATTTTAAAGAGTAGATTATACATCCAGAGCATGTGAGCATGCACACACACACACACACACACACACACTCACACACACACACACACACACACACACACACGCACACACACACAGACACACACACATACAGCCAATTATGGGCACAATTACAGTAACACAGCAGCACAGTGGGCAGCCTCAGTGTAGAACATGAAAGAGAAGGGGAGGGAGGGGGCAGGGAAAGAGAGAGAGGGCAGGGAGAAAGAAGAGAGAGAAAGAGAGAGAGAGAGAGAGAGAGAGAGAGTGAAAGCGAGAGAGATGAAATATCTCATTAAATGCTGTGGGTCTTTGATGAAGCAGAGGAGGAGAGGGACAGACAGAGAGGGGAAGAAGATCGACAAGGATAATGAAGATAAAAATGTTTTCTACTCCTCTCTCATGTGCAAAATGTCTCTTCTAGCTACAGTAGGACAATAAGCTGACTAGAATGTTATGTTTTACCTTGTCACAACCCTAAAGGCCTTTCTCCAGTGTTAAACCTGAAACCTGCAGTGATGTCATGAGAGTTCGTTACAGTTATGTGCATTCCAGTCTCTGTAATTACTCTTATAAAATAAAAGGTGTTCATAGGGTGTTACTATTTCCAAGCGACCATGGGATGCAGAAGGGGGGGGGGGGAATCAGTTGACCACCACTGTGTTTTACAATCATTATGTGTTTTAACTTATTGTCATTTGATAATGAACACATCACATTGTAAGAGTGTGTGTTTAATACAAAAAAAAATGCTTTCTAAGTTGTTTTTTAGGTGTTGTTTGTTTAGGTGTTTATTGTTTTTTGTCATTTCAACCATATACATGGTACACAGTGAAATAAAATAATGTTCCTCCAGGACCATGGTGCAACACAAAGAACAAAAACACAGAAACAACACAAGACTGCATAAGCAGAAAGCAGGACAGGACTGCAAAAGAGAACACAACAAAAACAGTAATTTTTAGGACAACATACAGTACAGCTGACAGGAGCAGTAACAGTACAAATATGAAGGAATACAGTATTATGACAGGTATTATATTTTGCTCACCAAATTAATACTGCAGCAACAATGCTTATTACTATTAGCATTTCTATGTGTTTCTATGTGTTTTTATATTTGCATTAAGCTAGAATTGTATGTCCCTTTTCCAACACTGGAACTTTCCAACACTAAAATACTGTCTCCTACACCCAGAAATTTCCTAATATGTCTCACAAATAGCCTGTGCTAAATCATACAGTAAATATTTTAATTCAGAGCCTGTGATGTTAATGGGGCTTATTAACATCTATGGTTCATAATAGTCAAAAACTATTCCATCAAACGCACAGTGGTATAGTGAATTGCCACGTTAATACAGAATTGTGTTGCTGTGAAGTAATCATAGGTTTACATTTATTGAATATTTTACAATGTGGATCAGCGGATCAGATTTAGGATCAGAAATGTGTGTTTAATAAAACACATTGTTCATCCTGCATTTACAGTAATAATGATCTACTGTGGGTTCCATTCAGATGAAAGCACTGAGCAATTTGATCAGCTAAGACGCCAGAGCTGTGATGCTAAGATCCTATTTCTCTGCACTTTCTCATACTGCATGTGTCAATTACAAAGACACAAAGTCTCTCTCTGTCTCTCTCTCTCTCTCTCTCTGTGTGTATGTGTCTCTCAGGCCAGTGACACTGTGAGAAGTGTGAAGGGGGCATGTTTGCATATGTGTGCAAATGTATGCGTGTGTGTGTGTGTGTGTGTGTGTGTGTGTGTGTGTTTGTGTGCGTGTGTCTGTGTGTGTCTGTGTGTGTGTTTTTAAAGGAAGATGGAGTTGAGGGAAAGAGACAGTGACGGGTCAATGCATCCAGCTGGATGTGTTATTACGAGTCAGAATTTATTTCCCTCAAGGGTGGCATTACACACAAACCACAGCCATACAAACACATACATGCATGCGCACACACACACACACACACACACACACACACACACACACATCTGAGCAGGCGCATAAGTGGCTCTCACTGGGAGGGGAGCAGAGAGCGATTATTGACGAATACAGAAATCTGAGACTAGAGCCATGTATTTGCTTGTGTCACACTAAGAGCGTTCACTTCTTCATTTCTTTCTGCCTGTGTGATTCTCTTTCTCTCTGTAGTGCCTGTAGATGCAGTCACTCTTTTTTGTGTAACTTCAAAACGCCAGATGCCCTTCATGCTGGGTCAAAACCTCACAACAAATGAACCAACAGAATTTATTTAAACTGCCTGTCAATAAAGTCACACTGAAAGAATGTTTTTTCTTCTCTTCTTCACATACAGATTACACATTTGTAGATACAAGCTTTTGTTCTGATTCTACTGAAACGTTCCATCAACACAGTATCTTTCAGGTCACATTTTGAGCAGAGATTTGAATCCATAACCAAGTAAAGCAACATATTTTTAAAGTCCGTGTGAATCAGAAATACAAATGCATTTTCCACGACACATATGAAGTTAAATGTGGTATCAGGGAGGGTCTCTGAGCTAATGTCTGAGGGTTTCTCTTAAACATAAGTGGGGGAGGTGGTGGGGGGTAACTATATTTTTTCCCACATGCTTACATAAGCTCAGAACGCATTTTAGAGGGGATTAAAGTCACTACACTTGATCAACATTATAAGAAATGAAAACGTCTTTTAAACAACACGATATGAAGAATTGTGTTTATATGTCCAGGCACATAAACTAACATGCTTTCAGGTTGACTTGAAAAAGGTTCAGTGAGACAATTCAAATTTCAGAGTGTCAACTATAGGTGGTCAATGCAAGCTTTAGAGAATCATAATCAACCTGGTTTGTCTCTAGATTCAGTCACTGCCCTGCTAAACTGTAGGGTGATGCCAGTCAGCAGCATCAGAACATTTCACCCATCATTATCCGTCCTGAGCACAGGGTCATCGCTCTCCTCTGGCTGTGTGGCCGAAAGTCTGTGACCTCGTTGGGCCCCCTGGGGTCGGGGAAGGCCAAGGGTCATGCTCTCCCCAATAAACAGCCAGCAGGGAACTGTAATGATTAGAGGTAACAGAGCTTAATGGGTGCTGACCTCTGGCCTCGTTGCTATGGAGACAGGGCAGAAATGTCAGGTCACTAGCTTGCTGAACAACTCAATATATAGAGTTTTTTTAAAGAGAAGTGGGGGTGGACAGGGTGACCAGCAATTGAGAGATGTTTCAGAAACACTCTCTCTCTCTCTCTCTCTCTCTCTCTCTCACACTCTCTCTCTCTCTCTCTGTTTCTTTTGGAGGAAGCCTCTTTTGCTCCTTGATCTCCAACTGACCTACCCTCGCTAGCTCTGCCCACAAGCATGTTAGCTACTATTGTGGAAGCTGCAACATGTTTTACAGAATGTTGACAAAAATCTTATTTAATCTAAAGCTTTTGTCAAAAATGCCTACATTTAGAGTATTAGTAATTTTATATTATTTTAATTTGGTATACAGTGTGAATGATCACACTGTTAGGAGAGGCCAGTGTTAGTTTTTGTATTTGTATGTTGAAGGTTTTTAAGAATAAAAACCTTCTTTCTTGAGAGGCTAATTACAGTGTTCACTGGGTTCAGATATTTAGCATTAATAGCTAGCTATGTTAACACTGGTGTCAATACCACTAGCTACTTTAGCAGGCCTAAAATTACTCTTTAACGACAAAACAGTTTCCTCATTGTACCTGCCATTTACACCATATACAGCATTTCAGCAAAACCAGAAAATGCAACAATTTGTTGCCTCGAGTTACATCACTTGATGATAGTGACACATGTTGAGACAAACTGAATCTTTACATCCCAGCAAAGAAACACACACAAGTCTCTACAGAGGTTCAGTCATGGACGCACCTTCACATTGCCGCCTTCCTTATACAAAATACATATTATTTGAAAATAATGAATGCGGACATTCACTGTGTGGTACAGTTTCTCATTAGGTTGAATGAGACCGTGCACACCCAGCAACTAGACATGCATTTGAGGGCAGTGCATGGATAGGTTCTATCCATGCTTCCCCTCTCTGAAGAATCAAACAATCACACACACTCATATTTATCACACTCAGTCTGCACATCCATCTTTAGCCTCTGTCATCATTGCGCTTGTTTTGACTGAGCCATCACAGTTGAACACAGCACTGCCCACTTATTTCATAGCCTGGGGTCTGGCTCTTCCGCTGCAGGGTGGACCTGGTCCTACACAACAGAGAAGGAGAGAGAGAGAGAGAGAGAAAGAGACTCCTAATGACCTGCTCAGCCAGCCTGAGCTGCTCCCCACAGAAGAGGGAGCCCAAAGAGGCTGCAAATCTTCGCTCCGAATGTTGTTTTTCACTTGTACACACACTGTAGATTATTACTGATTAAAAAGGAGAGTGAACTGTGATGGGTCACTCCCTCATCTTGAGATTTGCGATGAAACTGTTGGTAAAATTCAGTAAAGTTCATGATCTGGGACAAAGCCTTAAGCTATGTGAAGGTAATGAGAGAGTGCAAACAAGCTACCGTCACAGTCCCTGTGTGTGTGTGTGTGTGTGTGTGTGTGTGTGTGTGTGTGTGTGTGTGCGTGTGTGTGTGTGTGTGTG